>JAZGTH010000004.1:1810000-2212500 GCA_036877525.1 Chromobotia macracanthus | reverse complement strand
CAGCCACACCAGGCAACCCTGAGTTAAACAGTCTTCTACCGCAATGATTTTTCTGAATCACTCTGAATCAAAACTTAAAACAAAGTTTGAATTAATTTGCAGAAGTAATGTCTGCATAACAGAACGAGCCATTTGAGGACATAAAAGACAAACAAATTACTGTGCAGTGTGTATCACTAATCACTAATCACACTCAGCCAGTTATCAACTTAAATATAACCTCTCAGCTGAAGAATTATCACCCATCATTAACCACTGACAGAGAGAGAGAGATGAATTTAATGGAGGTGATATATGACAACACATAATATAATGATTTTGAGTGAGAGAACATTTATGCTTACATATGAGTGTGTTTATTATTATATAAGTTGCCCTGCCATAATATGAGGCATACTGTGCCTCTATGTAGAGTGTGAGACATTATAACAAAAAACATTAAGAAATCCAGAGCACAAGCAGCATGAGATGCTCACACACACACATACACAACAACCAGGGGCCCCGCATGGCACCACTGTAATGGGTTAATCTGAGGCCCCTGATGGAGAGCTCACACACACTCAACGGCCCAACGATCATTTTAATAGTCTCTTGTCACTCTGCGTGTCCTCTGGCAAAGACATCACAAACCAGCTCTTCAAATGGCGGCACACAAGAGCATCAGAAACATTTGAGAAATTTTCCCCTTTTTCTTCATTTTTGCCTCCTAATCACAGCCCTCACACTTCCAAAGCAATACCTCAGAGTTTCACAGAACGTGTGTGTGACCGCAGCTCAGAGGTTTTTCAGAGATGAGTGTTGGACCTGGTCTCATACTGTTTGTTGGGCTGGTGAATTCATCTTGATCAGCACAGCTCTGCCTTTTGCCAGCGCAAATGGTGGAGCTATTTCAGAGCCTGTGTTAAATATTATACAACATAATGAAATATTATCAGCTCACAAACAAGACCAGACATGCAGCATTGACATCCAGATTACTGTTTTGAGCGAACGGGTCATTTAGACAGAAAATCAGCTGGCTCTGAGATATTGTGTGGAAAAGGTTTTTCTGCAATACAGTTTCTGATGTATTCCCGAGAATATGTTATTCAGAGGAACGCTGAAGCCTTAAATATAAGTTAAAAAGAAATGCAATGACATGCATATTGGTGCAAGAACCCAGCTAACAAATTTAGGTTATGAGAATGTTTCCCTAACATTTCCATTAAATAACAAAAGCATTCAAAACGTACATTTTTTTAGATGGTATTTCTTGGTTATATGAGCGTTATTCAAACTTTTTTAATGCTGTAAAAAATTGCTTGTAAAACTGAAGGTTAGAAAAACCATAAAATAGCATCATTTAACTTCTGTAATGTGTGAGAAAAAAACTGTTTTTCTTTACAATAACAAGCACAATAAGGCCACGGAGATTTATTAAAAAGTAAATAAGGTTCATTTCAATATCTTGTTGTCCTAAAATGAGAAATACCATGATCCTACTTTTCTTAACCAAAATAACTACAAACAGGCAATAAAACCTCATTATTCCAGATTTTGTCTTAAAGCACAACACAATAACCTTGTTCGTCAAATCCCCAGTTAAATCTCAACACAGTATAAAACAGGTACATGCTGTCTCATCTCCTGTTGTGTCCCACAGGGGAAGCCAAGTCTGAACAACACACGAGTGGACAAAAGATAACAAAAATTCAGTAACAAAAGACGGGTTTTCTTTACACTTTTGAGACACAAGTGAATCTTTCTGTCCTTTTGATTGTCCATCATATTATATATATATTATATTATAGTACATATTTATAATTAAAATATACACGACCCACCTGCTGCTCTTGATATATGATTTAAAATGCTAAAACAATTCAAATAACATTACTGCAAGAACGTTTTTTAAGAGAACTTTGAGAGAACTTAAAGCTGGTGAACTGGGGTGAACAATCCCTTTAAAAAACTTGGTTGTGATTTCACTTTCATGCATTCTGGACTCCTACAGACATGCCGGTCAGCTTTGAGAGGGTCAGAAAGGTGATACCCATAATGCCAGAACATACAGCTGTTCCCCTCGGCTGCCTCCTGTGGTTTATTACACTTTATTCATGGAGGAATGAATAAAGCAGGTACAGAGGCAGATACGGCTGGAGCTAATACAGCATACAATAATCATCAGCTTGCTGGCCGCTGAGACGCAACACTCAAATAGTTCATTATAAGATGACACAACCAATTTGTAGCAGGGCGAGAGCAATCTTACAAATCTCCCCTGACAAAAGCATTTAGATTAGACTGCTATTCAAGCAGGAAAGCACTGACATGAATCTGTACACTCAAGCTGGGAACAGAATCTGTTTTATTCACCTTCAGGCAAAGATAAAACTGTCCAGGTAAGTCATTTATACAGAGAAAGAGTTTTAACAAGATTTCTTTTTTGCTACGCCGAAACGTTTATCTGTCTCATTTCTCAGCCGTGTTCCTCAACAGCACATGTTTGGAGAC
This sequence comes from Chromobotia macracanthus, assembly GCA_036877525.1. NCBI lineage: Eukaryota > Metazoa > Chordata > Actinopteri > Cypriniformes > Botiidae > Chromobotia > Chromobotia macracanthus. The sequence continues at coordinate 2,210,004 of JAZGTH010000004.1, read as the reverse complement.
ACAAACAGAGCCAAACTCTCACAGGGGCCGGCAGTAGCCATCGAATCCTTCAACACAAAACTCAGAAACAAAGACAAGACACAGGCATGCTGGTCGTGTCTGGCAAACAAAAGCAAGAGGTGTTAGTTTGCTAAAAGTCCTTTCAGTTTCAGTATGTAAACATTATCTGTTTCCCTAAACAGTGCCCAAACGTGAGATAAATAATTTGTTTTCTCCACAAAATTAAAGCATCGGAGCTGAAATGCGGGTCACTGGAGATCTGAGGCTGGAGGCTTTGTTCTGAATGCTCTGTTTCAAAGAGACTGACACAGAATGCATAACATGAGCTTGGCCTTCGGATGTTAAAGAAATCTGTGTGTTTGTGCATGTAGGGCAGAAACACTGTGTGTTACGTAATGACAAACAATTACCAAGTATCAGTAATACAGTGAAATATTCAGTATTTAATCTGTATGATTTCTAAGCTTGTTTCCTCATGGGGACCTAAAACATGCCCCTACAAGGTCAAAATGTACATTTAGCTCAGCACAGCTTCTAGGTCATAAACGTGTGAAATTTGTACCCTTAGTTTGTCACCGGGGCAGAACCATTTAAAGCTACACCTGTTGTGACAGAAATGTAATGGTATCTTATCTACCTCTAAAGGGTGTTTTCAATCAGCTTAAGGCCTTCTGAGGTTACTACCCCACTGACAAGCTAAAAGTACACATTTTTCCTGACAGTGAAGTTGCTTGGGACAACTGACGATCAAATACTTCACTAAATCACTTACACAACAGCCACGTGAATTCAGTGCGAAACCCATGTGATAAAACATGAACTTTTTTTTCTGTAAGGGTAGTTATATTAAATGATTGTCAATCAAATTATTTAAAATGAAAGCATTTTAAACGTTAAAAGCAGAAAACAAATGACTAAACATGCAACAATCACACTGTTTTAAAAAGAACAACCACAATTACACACTGCACATGTCTGCATGAAACTCGTGCATGAAACATATGTGTTAGTATCGATTACCAGCAATCTTATATCGATTATTTTCCACAGTCCATATATGTTGCATGGACTGTTGGATAGAAGATCACTATGTATTTTTTTTAATCTTACATTAATAGGGAAACAGGAAACACAGATACAGAGAGAAACTTGCCTGGATCCTTTGGAAATAAAGTTGGAAACTTAAAGATCCGTAATATAGCAGAACGATGACAGATGTTTGACTCTTTTATTGAGCTTTATTTGAAAAAACTTTTCAAAAACATAAGTGCAAAGCAATGTTAAAAATACGATTGATCAGTCTAATGCAGTGCAGAACAATTCAGAAGTGGACCTGCTCTTGACCACTATAATCAGAGAGCAAGATGAGCCATTATGAAATTACTTCCATCAGAGTTTCTGTGCCAAGCTCGTCTGTCTCACATTCACATGTCAGATGTTTGGAGCAACCCTCAAAACTGAGCCATAAACCATGCCGGCACAGAAATTTGGCCTCAGTGCCTCTCGGACGGGACAGAATGGGGACACGAAAACAAAATGACTTTTCACTCTGATGGCAAATATTAAAGAGAAACTCAATGAACCCTATGCTGTCTTTCTGCTGGTCACTGTAAGAAGGTCTCTGTTTTCCATTCAGTGTGTGTTAAGTCAAGTTAATTTGTTAATACAATGCTAAAGAAAACCTCCACAACATATAAAAAAATGTTAGTCTTATATCTGGCATCCCACCTTCAAATGTTTGTGTATGGGCCCTGTAAGCAATGGAGAGGTTCCTGGGCCTGGGATACAGAGGCCCGTGGGGTCTACAGAGAAAGAGATGGAGAAAGAGATGGAAAGAGAGAGATAGAGAGAGAGAGAGAGAGAGAGAGAGAGAGAGAGAGAGAGAGAGAAAAGAGGAACAAGATGTCTCTCCTCTAAGGTGAGCTTCCCCTACCCACAGCTTAACCAATCAGAATGAACAGTAGGAGTCAGGTGATTGACAGAGCAATTACCACGAGCAGACTCTCACTGGATCCGGAGACATCTCCAAACACAATGTCACTGTTCTGTTACATCAGCCGTTCACAGGAAGGATTTAGTACAAAAGAAAAATTGCCAGACGGACTCACAGTGGAGCCGTCCTGCTGATGGAAACTTTCATATAGTGTGTGTGTGTGTGTGTTTGTGTATTTTTGTTCCATGCTTTTTCATAAATACATACCCTTGGCAAAGGTTATTTCCTGCTAACCCCCTTCTTATTTTGAAAGTTTTGCTTTTTTGTGATAGTTTTTCACTTTGAGGAAAGATTAAAAGATTCTTGCTGCTGGTGAAGGGGAGAGACTGCATGAAGCTGTATCTTCTTTGTAAAAACATACTGTAAATGTAAAGCAGTGGACTTTATGGAAAAAAGACTCTTTACAGTGATACACTATGAAGAGACTCCATACATCCTGGTCTCCATACATTGTACATTATGTAAACAGTCATTTTGCCTTGCAGTTTTTCCTGCCAGCATCTGAACACACATATCTGCAAAACCAAACTGAGAAACTTCATGAGTGGCTTTGTGCTTAAAGATGACCCAGCTAACAGGGAACGTTCACAGAACACTGGCTAACCATCTCTTAAAGTTCTCTAGGAGTTATCAAAAAAGTACCTGCTGTAACATTAGTAGAACTTTTTTTAATGTTATGTGCCAAATTATTAGTGTTGTTTTTAGTGAAACGTTTTAAAACATTTAATAAAAGTTTGACTAACATTCTCATAACAAAGCAATACCATTAATACAATGTTTAAAAAACTGGACACTTTGAACGTTCCTAGAAGATTAAAAATAACATTTTTGTTACTTTGAACATTTTGAAATGTTACAGAAACGTTCGTACAACCTCATATCATAGCGGCCACTCCTCGCTGTTCTTTGAAACCGCATCCAGTGCAGATCCCGACAGCTGCAAAAGTTTTGCAATACGTATTTCCCAGCAGCATCTGCCAAGAGGGCCATGCCGCTCTCCATATTTACAGAACCCTGAATGGCAGAAGCTCGGTGGCACTCATTCACTGCTTTTCCAGACATTTCCACTTGCTAATTCTCCGATCTGTCAGGGTAACAAATAAACCCACACTGGGGGGAGTGCCGGCTTCCTCTCAGAGTCAAGAAGGTTGTCACTTTGAAGTGTGAAAAACAGGGAGGGAAGCTTTCCATGAAAAGAGCTGAGAGATAAAGAGGAGCACACACAAACTTCATCTGAGATATAAACACACATTAGCGTTTGATAACAATGTGTTAAGCGGATAAACTCAGGACATCCCAGGCTAACTCATGATTTTTAAACGATATTCAAAAAACTTCCACAACACCAGAAAATCTTATTATTAACAATACAAACAAGTGCAAATTCATCCATCAAAACTGGCAGTGCCTTTAAACTACAAGACAGTCCTGAAAATGTTTTATAGCTTATCAGGCCCTTAAAATGCCTGTCTGAGAGTTGCCTATGAACACACTGGGATTCTGAAAATTAAAATTTTCATATATTTTCGGATATTTTGGTATTTTTTTATATAATGCATGTGACGCACAGGTGATAATGAAGTATTGTTAACAAACCCTGCACGTGTCTGGACAACTGTCAGACGGTTTATTTCAACGAAGCAGCTACAACACAGACACGCAAACACAGACACACAGACACAGAACACACATGCATACCCCCTGACACACACAGACACCCAAACACAGACACGCACACAGCTTCAGCACCATCCAGCCTTAAGTAAGAACAGTCTCTGCAGATTGAGATAAAGGTTTTAACTTGCAGGTTAAAAGTGACTATTTCCACAGATAAAAGCAATCTGTTCTCTTTTCTTTTTCTTCAACCATCTCTCTCGCTCTCTCTCCCACGCTCAGTGTTTTTTCTTGACTTTCTCCGATGTTGCATACAGGGCTGGATCACAGCTCCAGCTGCTCTTTGCTTTATTTCATATCTACGTCAAACAGAGATTAGCCATTTTTTAGCTGCTCCACTTTGCTGTCAAGATGGAAAATGAACAACACAGAGAATAAAACAATCACAGGCTACAACAATAAAGCATGCTCAAGAGAATGAGAGACAGCAGCTTGAATGTTTGAAGCTGAAAACATTCAGATACTTGTGAGAAAACAACTGAGTTTTAACTGAATTACACTCATAAGTCTCCCTCAGCAATTAAGAAGTATCACAGGAAAAAACTCACCCTTATACTCGTATTGTTTTGGGAATCAAACCCATGACCTTTGCACTTGTAACACAATACTCTACTAGTTGAGCTACAGGAACACTGTACAAAATTGCGTACACCTGTAGGTGCAAGACAATGCCAGTATAAAAGACTGTATGTTTTAGACAGGTACATCTGAAAATACTTTTTTCAAATCAACAATTAAGTGTACACTGCCATCTACCAACTATGACCACAGAATTCCAGTTTTATTTTAATGGAATTACTAACCAACCAGTAACCAACCTAACCAGCCAGTTTCACCAGTTACATTTTGCTGGTAAACAGATTGGCTATGCTTCCTACTAACTAACCAGTTTAAAAACTGGTCTAAGCTAAATGTATAAAACGTCACATAAGTATTCCTCATAGATAACGTTATTGCGTGTGGCATGCATGTGTGCGTGTGTCAGAGACTGCGTGTATCTAAATAAATGCAAATGCGTGCATGCCAGGCATGCTTTTGTGTCACAGCATGTTGTTTTTAAAACCTAATTGCATGAGAAACGGAGAGCCTTGCATTCGTGTGAGAATTATGTGCTCTTTCTTCACCTTATTGAAGTTCTGAGTCTGCGGTGCAGAGAACAGCGTGTGCTATGATCAGTGTGCCCTGATCCGACCATCTGATGACTATCAGTGTAGCATTTGTACACAAAGGTGTTCTGTCTCTCACCGCCCGCCGTTCTGAGTCTCTGAATGCTACAGGCTTATTTTCCTGCCGCCTGCTGCAGACCAACACAGCTATGTTGTTGAATGTCAGTCTGGATCCTCAGTCTGGAAAGTTCATTTATAAGAAGCGGTTTGCTGAGCATATCTCTGTTAAAAAGCGAGCGATGAGCTCTCTGTTAATCTCCCAGCATGCACCGGAGGGAAATGCTGAACGCAGGCATGTAGGATACATCAACCTGAATGTGAAATATTTTGCAGTGCGTTGTTTTCTGACAGCATCTCCATCTAATTGTCTCGTCCCATTAGGCCATGACCGGGGTTTAGAGGAGGAAGACAGCCTCCCCTGGCAGACGGCGGCTGTTGATCAACTCATGACAGATGTTAAGGTTTCTGTTGAGTGGGTACTCTCTCTTTCACATGACCTCTGTTCATTGCATCAGGATGACGTGCCGCAGTGGCTCTCGTACCGATACAGGCGCTCATGGCTGCATCCATCAGTTCTCTGTTATTACCTCTGACAGCCCTCACCTGTCCAGACTGCACGGCCCATGCAAATGCAGCCTGGCAGATGAATGCTTGAATGGTAATGCAACGTTCTGATTGGTTCTGATAGGAGGTGTGATGTGCGTGTCGGTGTGGGTGCCCGTGCTCAACTTTTCCTAAAGTTAAAGTTTCTACAGTCCTAAAGTGTGTATCCTTAAACACTTTTTGTCTAAAAAAAAGTATGTGATTTAGGTTTGTAGTGTGTGCTTGGTATAAGTGCTTGGTATAATATGCAAATAAGACATACATAAGATAAGAAACCACATTAAGATGCAACTAATCATTAAAATACATGTAATTTTTACAGATATCTGCATGCCCAAAACATACACAATGTTGCCTGAAGTATCTCTTCCTCTTCTAATGCGAGTGGGTGTGTATAAGAAAAAACATTTCTACTGCTGCTCAAGCACAGAGAGGTGAGCTGATTGCAAAAAACACAAAGACATAAAACACATTTACCTGCAGGCACCTGGCAAACTGTCAGGCACAAGAACTGTTGTCCATTAAGACCAAGATCAGTTCCTCACTGGCACTTCTCATAATTCCTCTAACAACTTTTTTCTACCCAGCATTACCATGGAGACCAAACATCTCCAGCAACACAATCTCTCAAATGGAACATCAAACACACACTGTTATCCTGGACAAGCAGGAGAAAGTGAGAAAGCATTGAATGCTTTCCTTAAGGAACACAGACAGTGTGAAAACTCAGAGAGATGGTAACAACGTATTCTGTTGTTTGTGGGAGAGAGAGATAAGACAGTCCAGGAGACAGCGGAGTCTTATTCAGTTTTTGCTCAGGCCTGCATTACACAAGCTTAAGTTACTTTCAGAGACACAAACTATAGGTAAGTTGGAGAATTAAAGTGTGGAAAGCGCTACACAGTGTGTAGTTAAGTGTGATTTCCAGAGGGTATAACTACTGTTTAGTACGGCTGGTGGAGACACCGCTGGAGACATCTCATCTCAGTAGAGGCTCTTGGTCGTGCTGAAGTTCAATTTGTTGAAAATCACTCTCTGAAACCACAGAAAAAGAACGAAAAGACAGTTGGAACAGCTTTAAGGCATATCTCAATAAGAAAAGAGAACAAAGCAGATCTTTGATGAAGATACCTCGCCCTGTGTTCACCAGAGATTAGAAAAGCTCAGTCTGGTGTTCTTAGCAGAACTTTGTGTGAGTTTCAAAATTAGCAGTGCAAACAAAAAGTGCTGTCTGAAACACCAAACGTGTTAGAAGAATCTGACAGGATCTCACTGACTACATAATGGGAAGATTGTGTGAACTTATAACACACATGTGACAAAACTGTGGAAAGATGTGTGAGTTCATCCTTGTTTCCTCCAAAATATGGATCTGCTAACATCATTTTTGAAAGTCACAAAACAGTCTCTGAAGTGTAAATGAATCATGGAGCTGAGGGAAGTGATGGTGAGCTATGCAGAAGACCAGTGGGTGAGAAGATGTAGGGTGGGGTGGTCACCATCTCAGTGGTAGTTCCTCTGTGGTGTCACACTGTACTTCAATCCATAAACTATCTGCACTATATATCCTGCATACCAATCTATATACTATCTGTACTATATATATTTGGTATATGTATGTATACCATCATACCACATACATATCATACTATAGATATTCAGATTGTCTACTCCACCCGGCTGTTTCTCTGCCTTTCAGTATGAGTTGTCTCTTGTCTCCCCTGGTGCATTCTGTTGTAACTGTCTGTGTTTATTAAAAACCTTTGTTTGTGACTCTATGTCAAGCATATCGGATTACCCCACACGCTAGAGTATTATTAGTTATTAAAAAATCAATAATAACACCACCTGACTTTGTAGGGAGTGTTTTGGATTTGGTTGTAGACGTACAGCTGCACCCTTACAAATGAAGCCATTTATTAAACTAGTTTTATTTCATAATACTTAACTGTAATGATTTAGTTGTTTTTACTCGATTTACTGTTTTGCTCGCACAGAATAAGCCAAACATACACAGACGAGCATTTATTATTGAGGGTGTTTTCCCTTGAGGCTCATGCAGAATTGTAATTAAATATAATAATATATAATATTCAACATACACACACATTAAAATACTGCTGAAAGCAGAAAGGTAAATCTGTGAACCGATTACAGGTGAGAGCTTATATGAAGTATATAGCTTATATGATCAGAATATCTGTTTGTGCTGAAGCAGTAACTATTACCCAGACTGAAAAGCAGACAGAATGTCTATAAAATCCCAGACAAAGAAAATTCGAAGCCACAAACCTCACTTCAAAGTCCTACTGGACTTAAAAACCTGTTACCCGATTCCCAGAGGATAAAAAAATATAACTTCACAAAGAAGAGAAAGGAGAAGCAGAGAAATTATATGACTGGAATAATACAGTACATTTCTGATACGGTAATACAATAACAAAACATAACAGTGGGATCGGCTGTTATGTAGTTTGTGGTCGGAGGATTCTGGGATTAAAGAAGATCCTCACACACACATCTGCTCCAAAGCAAACGTTCGACTGTATATGTCAGAAACAAGCCTCTCTGTGCTGCACAGGTGAACTAATGATTCAGACTCTGTTGGGAGAGAAAGAGAAACAAAAGAGACAAAGGGCTTCTGACCCCGGTGCTCCTGAACAAAAATAACTGATGTCAAACAGTGTCTGGAAACAAACGATGTCCTTTGATACTGATCGATCTGCAGACGGCCCTCTTGGGAAAATACTACTGAAATATTTAAGAGAATTGTCTAAATAGAGCGAGACATAAAAAATGTAGTTTGCCCTCTGAAAGTCATGTTTTACACAGAGACCTTGATGTAGATATATTAGCTTAATAACACTGAAAACTGCAGCATGCTATAGTACATGTGAAATACATACAGTGCCATGTGACATTATGAGGGTTAAACATGGAGTGCATTAAAGCATTTATAATACAAACAATTAATATTTACAACCTTATAAATAATAATGCTCAGCAAATACAGTCTGAATTCAAGCAAACACTGTGTTAATATGAACTGAAAGCTTCAAATGTTAATCTGAGTTCACTTCAGCAACACCTCCGGGCAGCAATTTCATACAAGATTTATCTACTTACATGGGGGAAGACAGATATCTCTACAATCACTGGTAAATGTCACAACAGAACAACATATTTCTGACCTGTTATTAAACCTGACATCAACTATATCACTAATTCTGTTTATTAAGATCAAAAGTGCACCATGAAGTTTTTCAGGTATCACACGTGAAAAGGCATCAATATCTCACCAATATCTCACGTCAAATATGTCAACACTCAGCCCCTTCCCCAGAGAATGACACTGTTTAGTGATTGCTGATTGGCTCTTGGAAGGCGGGACTTCCTTCACTATACTGAATTTTGCAATTCTCCCCATTTATAATGACAGAACCTTTTATAGTAACAGAACATTTTTTACCAATCATATTCATCTGCAGAATAAAAAAGTATTAAAATTAAACCTGTGTCCCTAGACACATCTAGTAGTATACACCCTATATGTGCATGTCACAGATACACAAACATGAAATACACAGATACACAAACACACGCAGACGCACACACACACACACACACACAAACATTTACAAAAGTACACACACACACACATTACTGATGTCATGGCAGGCCACTTGGTCCTGCAGTGTAACCAGGTCAGACAAATACATAAACAGAACTGAACATCTGAAAGTCTCTCCTGTATAAATCATATTCTGTTTCTCTCTCTGCATCTTCTGTCAAGTACGTGGTGACAGAGAGGTGAAATTGTCAAACATGATGGATGACTATCAACCTCCTGCTCTCCTCTGAGATTTACTGCCTATCAGCCATGAAAACCAATCTCTTTCTCCATTTCTATCTTTCCCTGTATCTCTCCAGCACGCTCTCTGTCTTCCTCCTACATTCTATCTATTCATCTAACTCCATTATCTCAAACCACTTTATTCACTTCTGACAGTTTTTGAGAACACCATCTATCTATTTAACCAATCAGCTCGCTCCGCTGTCAGGTAGTTCAGCGTAGAAGCGTTCGTTTAGGACGTCGGTGTAAATTGCTGCGATCTATGACAACCGTTACGCCTCTTGTTTTCTCCTCCCAACAGGATGAGAAGCGTAACGCGTGCACGTCTAAATGTCATGTATGTTAATGTAGTTAACAGCATTAACATAACAGTTTATTGGTGGGATCACACAGGGCATGTTTAAATCAACTTAACAATATATTTAAACAAACGTTCAGTGAAAAAAGAGATAAGATAAGATAAAACATTAGTATGGGTTAAATGAAAACAGACAAAGCCACAAATAACAAGACTGGTTCAGGCTACATACTGAACAAAACACTGTTGTTGTAACATTTTAATGTTTTTTGTGCTTTTTTAAATATGTTAGTAATACAAAAATCCAGTCAGAAAGTAAGTCAGATGTTACCTCTGTAACCACTGATGGACTGAGTGTGTAAATACTCACACAAAAAAAACACCTACTTTTTAACAACTTTTTTTGTACAAATGACGTAAGAGCTCTTCTGCAGAAATCTCTCTCTGTCTGTTTTTATAATTATTTATTTTATCTAACCTTACTTCATTAGAATTGCTTATGTTATATTATTATGTGGTATTCTGTCTCTATGCAGACAAGAGTAAGAACTGAAGTACACTGTCACAAAGACTGTAAACACAAACACACACAACTCACACACACACACACAAAAAAAAAACACTCACACACAAAAAAACACACACCAAACCCACCACCACTCAACACAAAACACACAAAAAAAAAAAAACCACCCCACACAAAACACAACTGGGATGCAGAAATTTCTTCAGTATTTAACTTCCCTCTCTTTCAGTAAAGAGAGCAGGGGAAGGTGAAGAATGAGAGAGAAGGGATGAAAGAGAGAGAGAGGAAGAGAAACAGAAAAAGAGAGAAAAGACTGACAAGAGCTGATGTCTGATATCACCACAAACAGGAATCCACAGCTGACCTGAGACCGCTCTGAACAGTTCTTTAAACGTTAAACTTTAAAAGTGCCCGCCTCCACTGGGCCTGCAGCCAATCACACAACGGGGGTGGCAGATGGGAAGTTTGGAGAGCAAATGTGGCGCTGGCTTCACTGCGTGTTGTTCTTTTACAGGATGAAAAGGTCAAGTGCTTTTTTCTTTCCTTTTTTTTAGTCTTTTGGAAAAAAGTCTGCCACCACTTTATTTAGTTTTGGAGGTTTTTGGCAAACACACAAAATAATTACCATGGGCATGCGAGAGTCAATATGTTATTCAACATTTTTCTGCATCTTTTATAATTACAATACAAACCCCCTGGTCAGAGCTGACATGGTGCCAAAACCCACCACAGGCCGAAACATGAGTCACAGAGAAATAAATATTGCAACAGAACCTGTGTGTGTGTTTATTTGTTGAGGTGAGAGAGGTTATGAACTCAGCTCTCCAGTTTATTCATGTCATTAATATCAGCAGGTTTCTCTAAATTAATTGTTTAAATATGCAGATTTTAAGCAGCAAAAAAAGGTGCATTCATCCAGGAGACACATGGGTTTGTTTCAGTGTATCAGTGAGGGTGAATGCAGGAGGGATTTCCTGTGATCACAGGGGTGCTGGTTTTTGACCCGGAACATTCTGTGGTAGAGAGTGATAGCTTCAGCCCTGCTGCTGCTGGTCCTTCAACACCAGCTGAAATGAGGAAATTAAAGTGGGCCTGTGATACTGCCTTTGAGCCTCTAAAGGTGCATCGTGGGGTGGATAGACTGATGAAGAGAGCACAGTGTTGTTACAGAAACCCATTTTCCTTTTATACCTTCATCCATTCACCTTGGAAATGCCACAACTGTTGTGACTCTAAACAACATGCAACAAATCAAAGTTTTAAAGAAACGTGCAAAAAGGGTCAGGAGTCGATATCGCATGGGTGCAAAGAGCTTCCAAAAGGCCTTGACAGCAGTGCTGCGTCGGCAGGAAGTGATGTCACAGGTCAGTGTTTTTAATTCGAAGTGTTCCCAGGGGTGGGGCGAGCGCTCGGTTCTGCCAGATCAGCAGCGGTGATGGAGGAAGTCTGGGTGTGAGTGGCATGCCGTCTCTGCTGAATACTAATCTGGTGTGACTAACCGTTTCACCCCTCAACTAACAACCTTATTAATTAATCAGCACTGAACCGACTCCCTGACTGTCTCTCCTTCCCAGCTGCTTGTCTTTAACCCCTCCCACTCCGTTCAATCTCCAGCAGGGAGCCGTGGTACACTCTGGCAGTGTGGGATTTTTTTTTATCGAGGGCCAAATAAAAGTAATCTTGCAGACCTGGGGAGAGAGAGAGGTTGGTGGGGCTGAGAGAGAGAGGGTGAATGAGCGACACTCATCTTCCTGCAACATTGCACGTGTGACTGGTTGTCTGCCACAGCCTGCGTTTCACACAGCACAGTTTATTATGGCGGCTGCTATCGGTTCACAGGCGAGCCTCAACTCATAATGAAAACAGCAAAGTAAAAGCCCATTCGAGGGCATCTGGTGTCTCTGATAGCCATACAAACCATAACAGAGAGAGCGATGGACAGATACAGAGAAATGGATAAAAGAACAGATAATAAGCTCAGACCTTGGAAATGTGTTAGAGCATTTTCAAGCATGGCAATACATCACACTGAGTCCGCTCTGTTTACTAAATACATAAACATGTTTATGTGCAGAGTCACCTTTGGAAAGCCACACAGAAATGAAGGCGATGGCTTTCCCCACGCTTGAGTGATTAAACTCTGATAACCGTGGAAAACAACCCACCCACCATCGATTTATGCAAAACAAATCAATAAACACAAAACATGCAAAGACATACACAGAAATCTGCCTTTCACAGCCAGACAAAATGTGCTCAAAAGACCAGAGAATATTAATATTCATAGAGGAGAAGACTCTGGAAAGTTTACATTCGTGCAAACTGCTGATATCTGCTTCACCGCTGTTTCTGCTGTTCATGTCATATAATGTAGAAGGTCTGAGTGAAGCATCAGTTCTGCATGGATTGTTCTAGAAGCAGCAAGAGATTGAGGGACTGGAGAAATGCATCCAGTTGTTTTGGAAGGGTTTTATTCAATTGAGATATTTTAGAATGGCTGAAAGCTGTTCTTTAACTTAAAAAGTATAAAGTCCGCAAAGCAAGTGTGCAGTGTTGTCTGTAAACATGTCCTATTAGGTTAATAACAATACAAATGTTTCCTGCCTCCCTCAACAGACAGCTGTCAGTGTGGAATATAATGAAATACCTGCCACCAAATCAATGAAACATTACTTACAAAAATAATATTTATAAAAAGTTATTACTGAAAAACAAATTACAAAGCAAAGTACCTATGAATGAAAAAGACAAATGAGAAAGTTTAAATCATAAAATTTCAGGTTACTTTACATACTTTTGTTTTGTGTATGTTGAAGCCAAACCGACACCCAGGAAATCAGACCGGACAGCTTAAATTATAAATGATATTATATATCAATCATATTATAAACTTACGCTTTTGTGAAACAGCGTAAGGTAAGGAGATTGTGTTGAACACTGATCTGTCATGTACTTGCTCAATAACTGATTTTCATTCTGTTTTTAAATTACAAGTTACAGACTGCAGCTTTAAGAAGGTAAACAGAGTCTATTTTGATGAGTTTCCTTTAAATATGAAGCTGTCTAAAGTGTCCATTTTCATTATTTAACCAGAAGCTGGATGACCTCTCCTGTATTCTGATCAGATTGTGAAAGTATTCGATAAATAATTTCTTCAGCCACACAGAGGTACAGTATAGCCTTTGTCAGACAGTAATGTTGTCAGACAGAGATCACCTCTCACACATCTTAATTATTTTCTGAATGATGCAGCAACCATAAACTGTTAAAAATACTACTGTATAATATCACCCAATTGGACAATCCATCTGTCATACTTACATTCAACACGATTCTGTCCATTATTAGGCTGAGCAGGAACATTGAAGAATAACTGTGAGCAGAGCTTCAGTGTTACAGTCTCATATTGATTGATCTGTATGAGGAAAGGCAGACCGGGTTGGATTACTGTCATGATATTGTTACAGTAAGAGATGCAGTTGGATGGCTAATGGTGTCTACAGGGAAGATCAGAGATGAGATGTGAGATAAGCAGGAGAAACACACAGTAATGTCTTCAGCTTACAGGCTAGCGTTTCATCCAGCCAGCTCTGAGCGCACACATCACTACAGTATCACACTGCTCATATAGAATGATGTCATAGCTGATGAAACCAGTTACCCTCAAGAGTCAGACACATGACCTGCACAGCCTGATGGCCCGGGCCAGGGGCGGAGCTACAGTATTATGTCATGAGACACAGGATTAATATTAGAAAGTGATAATCTTTAAACAACAGACTTCTAAAAAAACACATGAGAAAGAAATATATATTCATTTAAATTATATATAGCTCTCTCTCTCCTTCTCTGTCTCTCTCCAGAATCATAAACCAGCACTAAAATCACGTTACTGTGTAAAGTCTACTAAATCCAGAAATTAAGCTGATATACTCTTACAAATATGTTATTGCAGGTGTTTTTAAGCACTTTAAGCACTCTAATGTCCTCTATATGTATATATATATATATATGTGTGTAGTCATTCTACAAAAAAATGTATTTCCCCCCATTGTAAAGGGCTAATAAATATGGTTAATTATACAGCACAATTCTTCATTCTGCATTATGCTACATGCTATATTAAGGTCCACAGATCAAATTTTTGAAATTGATGATTGTTTAAACACTCCTGCATCCCAAACATTCAACATTGGGAAAACAAACAAATTCTACAGAACAAAATTCCTACAAAAACGTATTCCTTTCTACATCATACAGCTCAGTGGTTGAAATTAAATAAGCTGAGAGTTTGGTGGAACGTGTCTGTTCAGAGAGTTCTCCAGAGTTTGGGTCGAGGTGATTCATTGGTCAATGAAGCTGAAGAGCTGCTTAAAACAGGACAGCAAAGTGCATGTTGAGAAGAGCGAGACCTTTGAGAGGGGTGAAAAAAGTGGAGAGCAAGGGGTTTCGGGCGCATGGACTTTAGCTTGATTAAATGATCAGTGAGATGGAAAACAACCGTGATCTGTGACCTCAGGCCAAAATCTTTTTACAGAAAAGATTAAATAAAAGAAAGCTTCTCTAAAGAGGAAAAACAGGGAAACAGACAGAAGCTGAGGACGTACACTAACACACACCTGTAACAAAATCTACAATCAGAGTTTAAAAAAATGTTCCTGCAGTAACATTAGAAGAACATTTAGCTGAACTACTGCCAACTGTTCTGCATTAAAAAAAACTTGACATATGACCTTGCTATGTTTTTGATCTCTGAGTGCATTGTCATGCATAAGCAAACACAAAAATCAAAGAAATGTATAACAGTAGATCATAATCTGCTCCTGGACTATCTGTGAGGACATCTCAGGTTGTTGTCAGACAGAAAATACAAGCAGTCACCTCTCCAAGTGTATTTGTCACTGAGAGAGAGAGAGAGAGAGCGTGTGAGAATTTATCCTCACAGGAATTTCAGCAGCTGCAGCAGTTTAGTTACTAATGTGAGAGCAGCAACAATCTCATTTAATAACTCAGATTCATGAAGACACACAGAGCACTGATTCAGCTCTACTGATGTTAATTCTGCAAGAAATCTCTCCATCAGATACAGATATGCCACACTGAGGTCTGTCACAGAGTTCTGAAATGACTCTTCATTTCTATACTTTATTATTTTGCAGAAGAAGGAATTACAATGTATAAATACAGTTCAGTTTACTGTTTCATGACTTGTTTACAGTGAGAAATGTCAGAAAATATTAATATTCAACATAAAATTAACTTAGAATGAATGTTTAGCTAACTTTAAAAACTACAAAATGACATTACATTTTAAACGTTATGATGCATTTTCTTTCTAACTATATCCCTTTGATATATTTGATATATCAAATATAATATGATATAATTTGATACTTATTTAATTTAATTTTGAAAATATATTTACAGATGATCACTAAAATTACATATAGACATGTTCCAAATTTCAGTAGAAGTTTTTAAAAGATTTAGAATAGAAAATAAAGCAGCTCAACCCTGAGATTAATCAACATTTTCTGATATTATTACTATTTCAATGTGATGTCATTTGGTGAGAGAGAGACAGAGAGAGAGAGAGAGAGAGAGAGAGAGAGAGAGAGAGAGAGAGAGAGAGAGAGAGAGAGAGAGAGAGAGAGAGAGAGAGAGAGAGAGAGAGAGAGAGAGAGAGAGAGAGAGAGAGAGAGAGAGAGAGAGAGAGAGAGAGAGAGAGAGAGAGAGAGAGAGAGAGAGAGGGAGAGAGAGACAGCGAGAGAGGGAGAGAGAGACAGAGAGAGAGTTCCACACAACTTCATATCTCACAAGTGGCCGGGACTCTGTAAAGTCTTGATTAAAATGTAATTTTGTATAACATTTTAAGTGCAGAACATCTTGTGCAGATGTCAAAACTCTGTCATGGGATTATGGCGTAAAGTGTTAACGCTCAGAATAAAACATTCTTATCAGCCACATTCAAACTACAGCAAACGAAAGTCGGGGTCTGTAAGTGAACTTATGAGTGCTGCAGAAAAGAAAAATCCTAACAGAATATACACATAACATATATAGACAAACAGAGTGTGTGTGTGTTTCTGTCTGCTGTCTGTCTGTCTCTCTTTTTTACTGACCGGTTTTAAACTTGTGAATGTGTAACATAATTTGTGTTAAGAAAGTCAATATGGTCAGTTTGGTTTCATGCTGATTTGAACATTATGAAATAAAACATTTTTGTCACATTTCTCAGTCAAAAGGAGAAACAGCCCACACACGCTCTGGCCACGCTCACCTCAATACTCACACCACACAGGACACAGACCTGCTGCACACAATAACATACAAGTGCAATTCAGTCCATATTATACCAGCCTCTCGCTCGCCCTCACACGTCTCCTCTCTTTCCAGTGTGAGGAGGAGAAAGGTGACATTTACAGAACATTCACTGAAGCTGAGACACTCCTGAGCCCCAGCAGACCACAGGGGTAGAGTTCTCTCCCTCAGCCTGGTCCGAGCTCACCGCGTCTGGGTATTTTTATAAGGCGACTGCCTGCGGTCAATAACAGACTGAAACCAGATATCATTAGGTGTGGGTCAGGCCTGACGGATCTACTCCAGCTGTATTGAGCTGGGTAAATATACTCCATATCTTCCATCCATTAGTTATTTATAACCCACGACCTTAATGCATTCTGTTTTTAGATGGCAGTACCAGATCTGAATCTGCTGCTGTGTCCGACCGGGTTCAAAAGCAAGCCGCCTCTCCAGGCCACATGTACTTCTCCTGGTTCTGAGATACGACAGCCGGTTTATTGGCTGGGAAAAGATTTCATTGGTCAAATGAAGCGATCAGGAGTGATAAGGAATGTCTCCTACAGAATGTCCCCATTGAGAATGCAGAACAGAGCGAGCAACAGAAAGGCATGTTTCTGTGAGATCTCAGATCAGTGGAATTATTTAGACTATTTTAAGGGAACACAAAAATCTACTGTGTGCTAACAAGATTCATTACCCCAAAACAGGCTTTCTGCGCCCATTCAAATGAAATGAAGATCACAAGATGTTTTCCTCTGCCATCTGTCTCGCAGATCAGGGCACAGACACGTGATGTCATAGTGTAAACATAAAAAAGTTGTTGACAGTTAATGCAGAGTTTGTTCACATTAATGCAACAGTACAGAGGTTAAAAGACAAAGAAAACAGACATAAGCTATAATAAATATTAAAGTACTTTGGACAGAATGTATGAACATCTCTCATCTTCGATCCAACCGTCTCTCAACACGCCCTGTTCTTATCTCTTTATTCACACTGCACAAGGGCAAAACCCCTCGAGTTTACCCACCACACACGACTACACACAGAGATATCACGCCTGTGTTTGTGTGTGACTGACAGATTGCAAACACAGAGATATGTACCACAGTCAGGTGTTTGCTGCAGGCTCAGGTTGTGAGCTGTTAGCTGGTGTGGTAAGTGAGTTTGACGGCAGTGAGATTGGAACAGGGAGCACTACAGCACAGCAGTATGAACGACCGCTGTACTGAGGCCAGGAGAAAAGCTGTGTGTCCTTGTCTGAACTGAAGAAAGGGGAGAAGAACGAGATGGAGAAGTTCTGGACCTGGCAGGCTGGCTATGAGGCTGTAGGCAGGTTATAGTCCTGAAGCAGGAGCAGTTTCTCAGCAGCAGGACTGTGAGATGATCTGAGAGCTTGTCTAGAGTCAGGACTCACCAGCTCAGCTCTCTATCTGAAGGTTCTTTCATGTCTTTAAACAGAGAGTATGTTACAGTGGTGGCAACACAGAACTGCTTCAAGAACACACTCATATCTAGCAGTAAATCTCTGGTAAGAAATGTGCTAGTTTTGTCCAGTTGGCTATAGAGCAGGAGATGCTGTCAGAGAGACATCTCAGGGGACGAGCCCTGTGTCTGCCTGCAGCTCCTGACCTTTCTGCCTGCCGCCCAGCTCCTCCACTCCCCAAACTGCCACTAACCATCATTCAACCATCACTCGACCTGTTCCAGCACGCTTAACATGCAGACTATGCTAAAACACTGTGCCGAGACAAACACACACCAGCTAATGCTCACCAGCACACATACACACTGAATGTGAGGCTACCTGACAGAGAGCCTCTTATATAAGCAAAACAGTCAGCACTGCACTTTTTTGTTTTCTAGAACTCAAAATTTGCACTTACCATACACACATTTCTCCACCCATCTGTCTATTTCTTCATTTCTCTCTCCCTGATGCACCCTTGTGCTCTTGTGCTGGTCTGGGCGGTATGACTCTATATAACATGCAACAGTAGACATGTATCGTTTATATTGCAGTATATCTGTTTCGCAATTTAAAAAAATCAGACACCAAGCAGAAATGGTCACAGACAGGCGCGTCTAGCACAGACAGTGTCATTGATTATAATGAGAGCTATTCAGTTTTGACGGGCCAGCAGCGGCGAAGGCACGGCGTAACTGAAGGTTGTTTATGGTTGCAGAGTAAACGTCAGAAAATGACACATTAATACAGAATTTAAGTGATATACAATAAACTGCGTGTTTATTGCTTATTTAAAATTGCTTATTTATATATTATGTGTATGTCAGAGCTACATTTGAAGCCTTTTTAAATAAGCAATATATATATATATATAATCTTAATATATATAATATATTAAAAGACTAAATATTCAGAAAAAATAACTATATTGTGATATATACCACTACATGATATACATTTGTCTTGGGTTTTACCTCCCACCTAAATTCTACAATTTTATATTAAACACCAAAGGAGGTGACCGGCTTATCCCTCCATAAACAGTGTAAGAAACAGAGAGAGATGGAGGGGGGCAGAGAAAGAGAGTAATGCGGGTGTTCGGGTGGAGATGGGTAGATTCAAACTGCTGGGTCAGCAGCACATGAGCAGCCCTCTCTTTTCCTCCATTCACCTCTCTTAACAGTCGCCCCCTCCCCAAGGGCAAGTACTCAGTTAAGCCCCACCCTTCCCCTCATCCTGCCCCAGCCCTGCTGCACACTCACCTAACAGAGAGCACAGTCACCTCACTTCACCACCCACGGGACACAGACACACTGTCCAAACACACAGAGCAGGAAACAAAGTCCCCTATAGGACACCATATGTGGGCCATGGCCTCCCACGATAGACTATATATAGAACACAGTAACCATATAGGACACCTTTACTTGTTAAACATATAAAAAGCAAAGAACACAATCACCTTACTGCACAGCTACAGTAGCTTATATAAGACAATAAAACAGTAAAATTAAAGTTACATTCGCATTAATAAACACACATGGAGTGTTGAAATTTCAGCATCCTGCCATGTGACACGAATTATGTGAATAAAACTCATAAAAACAGCACAGATGAATGAATCTTTTGTGAACCCTAATTCAACTGGTAAGTATGTCTCAAGACCTTCACATTCTACACTATTATACTGCAGCATCCAGTGTGCAAATCAACCCTGAACAGACCTACAGACTCCATTCTCAGACCAGCGAAACGTTTATATATATAAAATATATATAAAATATATCCCTATATATATAACAACTTCAACCTAAGACCTGGATGCACATTAAAAAGGTCAATTAAAATAAATAAAGGTAAAAAAGGTCAAATAAAAATGTAAAGTAAATAAAAAAAGACTTTAAACCACAATTTCAACTGTAACACAGCATCACCATCGACTCTATCTCTATCGACCTATCTTCAACCTTTTCTCTTTTGTTAACCGATTTTGAAGCAGCGTAATGTGCCACCATATCAAATCACATCAAACAAACACTGTTAGAATCTCTTAGCAGATCCTGTATTGTAAAAACTGTTTCCTAGCAACTGAATCATTGAAAATGATACAAACTAACACAACAATACAACAGTTACAAAACAATCAAGCCAGCGATCAATCCAACTATCTAGCAATATTACCAAAACGTTCACTTTGCAACCAAATCTAACACTTTACAGCTCACAAGCTATTTAACAGTGTCACCATATCAATCTGCAATCAAACAATCTGATATCACAATCTACACCGTCTCCTAGCAACTCCCCCAACACCGCAACCACAACAGTCTCCCAGCACCAATCCAACAGTTACCAAATTCTGTTGTAAAGCAACCCCACCTAGCACAGTCAGTACAACCATCTCCTAGCTACGAGTCCAACACACCGGCTTCTGTTAGCTCACACGCAACACTCAGACTGCCTCCAAGCTTTTCCTCCCACAGATCTGAGAACTATCTCTACAGCATTCCCGAGAGAGTGCAGGCAGGGCGGAAACAAATATGTTCTGACTTTGGACTTTGTGACACAGTACAGCATGGCTTCAGAGTTTGGCAGAAGCGACACTGGAGCTCACAAAGTGTGCGAAAATTTGTGCGTGTCTGCGTATGCATGATTGTTTTTGGAATATGCCACATTGCTTTTTGGGGAGTGCAGATGCAGAACAGCACTTTCACCTCGATGTGTTTATTAGTTCTCAGTGTGACCGGCTCTCTGTCTTTCGCCTGAACGAATAAGAATTCACTTTGAATTTTAAGCGGTCCTAAATTCTACTGTGAGCAGACAGGCTGGGATGCTGAAAGCTTTTAAATACACACTGGAAATGTATTTTCATTATTAAAAGCAATATTAAATTACGCAAACAGCGATAAACAAAGCAACATACTATGAAGACTTGTGCTGAAATTAATTGCAGCATACACACAGTTCATCTGTAATCATCATTCTCAGCAGTGGGGCTGCAGAAACAGAGCTGACTGACTATAGGAGCAAGTGTCGGTTACTAGTGACAAGTGTTTTTAACAAACAAAGTGTCAGATCATTGTTTAACAGCTGCAATCCGTCACTTTTTTGGTTAAAAATGAACAAAAATCAGTTATTGAGCAAGTACATGACAGATCAGTTTTCAAAACAGTCTCCTTACCTCACCCTGATTCATAACGGTAATGATAATTTGAGCTGTCAAGTCTGATTTGAAGTCAGTTTGACTTCATTTGGCTTCAACATACATAAAGAAAAATGCCTAAATTAACCTGAAATGTATGCTTTAATGCAATAAAAAATTCTTTGTGGGTATTAATTACAGAACCATGTTATCATTCCATCACATTTTCATCACCAGAGACACTTTTATTCAGTCCTATAGAATCCTACAAAGTCCCAGAGTTCTCTCTCTCTCTCTCTCTCTCTCTCTCTCTCTCTTTCTCTCATGTTAGGTCTGTAAAGGAGATAAGGATAGGACGTCCGTGTCACGTGAAGGTTGTGCGTCTGCTGCAGGAAACAGGCTGATACAGCAGGGTGGTTCGCTCCTCTAATCGAATCTAAACGGGAAAAGGCTTCTGTGTGGGATGTAATTTCAGAGGCCTAAAAAAAGCAGCTACGAATGCAGCTGATCACATTAGCTGGCCATCACTGAATAGGATTTCTCTACTGTAACAGCAGAGCCTGAACATTACAAATGACTTAAGCTCAGAGACCAGTAACTTAATAGGGAAAAATATCGATATATATCAGAAATACGACGAGATACAAGACAGAGAAATAAAGTCCCAGCTAAAAGAGAATGTTCTTAGAATGCTGACTAATGTTCTCTAAAAGTTCTCTCAGAGTTATCAAAAACTGTTTTTGCAGTGACGTTAGCAGAACTCTTCTTAACTTTATATCATAAAATCTTTTTCTAAAGTTGTTAGTGGAATGTTTTAAAAATGTTACAGAATTTAAAGTTGTTATTTTATTCATTGTGTTCTTATAACCAAGCAATAACTTATAATATAATAAATGTCTAAAAAAACTGGAAATACTACGGAAACGTTATTACAACCTAAAACTGCTGGGGTGTGGATTTTAAGGTGTGTTTGAGTTAAGTACAACAGTTAGGAGGTGACAGTTTGGAAAGAGAGAGTGAAGGGAAGAGGAGAGAGAGAGAGAGAGAGAGAGAGAGAGAGAGAGAGAGAGAGAGAGACTGTCTCTCTTCTGCTGCATGTGATCCATCAAACAAGAGAAAAACACAAGAATTCATCATAGCAGAACATTTGGACTGTGCAAATCACCATTATGTGAAATTGCCCATCGGCAAGAAGAAACAGGAAGAGGTATACAATGAAAAACAAATAAATCAAAAGTGGAAAAACTGCTAGATTTATTTTTTTGTCTCCAGTTTTTTCTTCAGGGAATTTATGAAGCAAAGCCAGAACATTTAGTATATACAGCACACAAACATGTTATGTATTGTGTTTGAAATATTAATTTAATGCATGCATGGTACAGCACTTCTATGAGTGCTGCATTCAGATTGCATGCAGGTATGTATATATTTGTGTTACATCCATGTATCTTGTATGTTTGTTGTTTTAGCTAAATGTCTCCATCAGTCTCTGCCAGTTCAACCTGACTTCATCTGCTTCTGCTGGAATGAACAGGCCTTTGGAAGGCAGCTAACATCGTATTGGGAATAAGACAGAGAGAGAGGGAAAGAGACAAAAAGATAAAATGAAGAGGAACGAAAACTGCCAGCATCTGCTACTTCATTAGCTGGTGAGGTTAAAGAACTATTGTTTCAGTCTGTCTGACAGAGACTGAAGAAAGATTCACCTGGAGTCAAACACAATGATGCAGCCGAGTCATCTGTCATTCGCAGAGGCCAGGAGCACAGATGACAGAACTACCACAGAAGAGCCAGGAGCAGACGATGGAAATCACACATGGACTGAGCACTGCAGCTTCTAAAATACACAAACACATTAAAAAGTAATTCCAGGAGAGCATGTTACATGCATGCTCTTTTACGTGTTAAAAACGTTTAAAAAACACAAAAATCAACCTGTGCGGGCTAAAGTTATCTTCAATCTGGCCATTTACTTCACCAACAGCTCCCGTTACGAGATCTAGAAATTCTTCTGTCTGTTGGCGTGATGAAGAGCGTCCCATGGTTAGATTCCCCTCAGAATGGCTGATTTGTTACATAATAAAGTGATGAGTGAGGAGGAAGACAGAGGCTCAGTGTGGTGGCACTGTGATCAGAGCTTCTTTATGGGTTATTAAGATGTACCTGCATGTGACAGGCCATCAGTAACTTCAGCGCTGGCAGAGAGAGCCCGCTGAGAGGCAGACGGCATACATGACTGGATATCAGTGATTTTGCAGCGTAATTAAACTATTTCACAAAGTTTCACTCACACTTTTGCAAGAGGCTACAGCAGACACAATTAAGACTTTACGCTGCAGCTTGGGTGCATCGCAAGGAGAAAGACAGAGAGAGAGAAGATAAATTAGAAGAACTGAAGGATTACAAAGAAATTGAATATATAAGTTCTGTGCCATTTGAGAAAGTGTGAAAACCACATTTTTACATTTATCTGAACAATCTTGAAGTGGTGCCTGCTTGTGCTGAACTTACTTCCATAGTGTTGGGGTTACTGTACGGTTTCTAGAGTATTCTGAGTGGTTGCTATGGTGTTCTGGCTGATTGCTATGCTATGGCCGTGGACTGGCTTGTAATGCATTACACTTAAGGCATCCACTCCTCTACCCTTCCTCTTTCCATCAGTCTTTCTCTCTCTTTCTCTCTTCTTCTGTCACTTCATTCCTTTTGTCATTCATTTTGTGCTCAGCGCTTTGAAGGTAGCTCATTGCTAACTTTATTTGAAAACAGAGAACAAATGAGTCCTCAGTCTTTCACTGAAACACACACCTAAAACTCATATAGATCAGACATTCTTAAGGAAAAGCGACAGAGAAAGACAGATCGAGACCTGAGACAGAGAAAGAGGGTGGGGTGTCTCACTCTCACACAGTTACTCAGTCTACTTGTATCTGCAGCGGGTTTCTGTGCTGTCCATCTGCTTAATAAGGTAAAAGCCAAAAAAGTGACAGTCAGACGTTAAACAGACAGTCAGACATTAAACAGACATTGAAATGCTGGAGAGAGTCCAGACAGAACACATGACGAGAGCACCTCTTATGAGAGTACTTTGTGGGGGTGTCAATGTGTGTGTATTTACTATTTCTCAGATCACTTAGGTTAGTAACTCAAACGAACCACTAAGTTTTAAACCATAAGCTGCAAGAATCACATTTTGGCCTGTTGAAGAGCTAAAAAATCAACTAAAACTTTACAGAGATTTGTGGGGTTGGAATCTTTTTACACAACACACTAACACCACTGCGACGAGTTTCAGATAATGAAGTCTGCAAATATAATGCAAATGTGTGCCTGGAGGTAATTAGGTCTCCTCTGCCATACAGATCCATTCTGTAACACAGAGTCCTTGAGCAGGAAAAATCTCACAACCTCCCATCTGATCTCGGAGCTGTGTTTATACTTCATTACAGCGGCTGATACGAGATCAGATAGATGCTGGTGTATCACAGCGCGCATCTCGATGGCTCACAGAATGCACTTTCCAATTCCAGAGACGACCTTCTAGAGAACAGAGCGAGAAAGAGAGAAAGAGTTCAGGAAGGACACAGGAAGCAGATACTAACTCTCAGATTCTAATCACAGAAATCGGAATTCTGTCCACCTGATGTTCCCTGATGAAAAGAGACATTCACGGTGTAGCGGTAAATGCACAATAGATGTTCTGCTGATTACTGGTTAAGTCACCTTTGCTGAACAGGCAGATGGGTGGTTGACGAGTTCCTAGTGATTGTTTTGTTACTATGACTAAACATACAAAGTTTTTATTCAAATGATTTAAATCCTAGAGAATCAAATCTCTGATCATTTGAGTTTACAAAGATGATGAATTTTGAGCGCCTATATTAAAAGTTGTAATCTAAGCAGCAGAGAACCTATTACCTGAGCTAAAATATATTGTGCACTGCAACACAAGCAACTTGAGTTATTACAATCATACGGCATGAGCTATAGGAAAACATAAACATAAAGAAGCAGACTCCACATTATATATATATTCCTCATCAACACAGCACCCACAAACAGATCTCTGACAAATTGTTTCAAAAAGGAATGGAGCCTGTAACACATCATGCTGGAGTCTGGAATGACTCTAGAGGTGAGCTGCACTGACAACAAGCTTGTTTAGTGAAAGCAGCTGCTTGTGAAATCTCGCAGGTTTTTCTCAGTTTCAGGATTCTCACCTTGGCGTCTTTATCTTCTGCTAATTAGCATCACTGCCAACAAGAGCTCTAGCATGTATGCAAACCGCACACGACTCGGCCCGTTCCCTGGAAGAGAGAAGAAATAATCTCCTACAAACTTTACAGAAAAACAAATTAACTTGGGCTTGTAAAATTCAGTTGGGTTATACCGGATGCAGATTATTTTTTAATTAATCTGGTATGAAACGAAACAAGCAACTAATGGAGAGACTTTGCAGATGGTTTGCAAAAACACACACAATCCCAGCTAACAAGGAACATTTTCAGAACGTTCTCATTCTTTAAATGTTCTCTCAGTGTTATCATAAAAGTTCTTGCAGTAATGTTGCAGAACATTTTTTAAAGTTATATATCATATTAAAAACGTTATTCTTAAGTTGTTAGTGGAACATTTTAGTGGAACAGCCGAACGAAAGCTATTCTGCTCACACTCTCCACTGTAAACAAAACAGATGTGTAAAGGTATGAGGTGGGTGAGGAAGACAGCCTGTCTGTGTGTGTTGTCACAGGGAAGGTGATGGAGGTCTGAGTATAACACATTATGTCTGAACAGTCACGTCCCACACCGTGAGTGAGAAGGATGGACTGAAATTTCAATCACTAATCTTCTGTCACATACTGTTTCCTTTATTAACGCAACACTGGGAAGAATATTTCTCGTGAGGATTGTCAAGTATTTAACTGATATATTCTTTTTTAATATGTCACCTTTTCAAAGAGTGTGTGACTAGGAGACATAAGAGTGCATACACAAACACAAATTTACGCATTCGTCAGACACTTTTATCCAAAGCGACTTACAGTGCATTCAAGCTATATATTTGATCAGTTTGTGTGTTTTGTGCTGCTAACACAATCCTCTACCAACGGGAACACACACATGTTTGCACAGCTTTTTGTGAGGTCATTTGTTGACACAATACAATCTCTATTCCCTTACCCTAACCCTAATCACCACAAATAACTGCCATCACATTTCAACATAAGCCTAAAGCCAAGTCTTATCCCTCCTAGTGCTTTAAAGAAGTGTTAGAAAGTGAGGAGGAGCCAAAATGTCCTCACTTTACTCTCTTTGTCCTCACTCTGATGGTGTAACGGGTCATACGGGTCCTCACAAAGATAGATGTACAACTGCACACACACCCTGTTTAATGTGTGATTTTCTATCTATAGCATGGCTATTCAGTTTAGAGACAGAACAGGGCTGAATCTTCTCATACACTGGAGACAATGCTGTTGTCTCAGCAGGCTTAGAAAGAGCATGCAGCACACAGTATGAGAAACTGACAGCTCAGGAGTGGAACTTTCCAATTATGGATATAAAAGATCAGAAACACACAGAATGAAAAGCAGGAAGTACAAGAATCCAGTGTGAGGAGCCAGGCCTGTGTGCTGCTTTCTTTATGATTTCCCTTGAAAGTTTGGGCTGAGCTCTCAAAGAGGAAAATGAACAATGAAGGGGAGAGAATATAAAAGAATGAGAGATGACCTGCCTGGACTTTCATAGTTACTGCAAGTCACTGACATTAGCTATAATAGTATTTAGCATGTCTGATTATTACAAACTAACTGATCAGAAACTACAAAAATCACTGAGATTCTATAAGCATAAAAACATGTCAACTACACTGTCCATCAACACAAAGCAAAACATGATTCAACAGTGCAGAATCACACTAAAATTAAAATGAACTCCATCAGCCCCATTAAAACTCTGATTCACCTCGGACATTTTCAGCCCTGTGGATGTTTGGAAAATAAACTCATGTCTCATATCTCATCTCAAGCATGGCCTTCAATGACTTCTGTCTCCATGGTTACCGAGGCCACTTGGTTTAGATTAAACTTTATTTTTGGCCATTGTTGTTTGTGACGGTAATGTCAGCTGCCATCATTTGACTTAAAGATGGATATAGCTGAAATTTAAATCAAAATCATTTCCAATAAAGAAATACTTTATGATGGTTTATAATTTTTATGCTTGTTTTTTTAAATACTTACTTGATACCTTGATACTTTATGAAATGAAATAATACTTTATGATGGATTTCACATTTTAAGACTGAAAGTCTGGGCCTTTCAAGGGAAAAATAATAAAATACTGTTTTAATGCGATCATCATAATGAAAAGAAAAAAAATGCAATAAAAATCAACCCCGGAGACATTAAAGTGCCAGCAGTTGAAGAAACTCATAAATCACTACAAACAAGTTTTCCAACAACAAAAATCTAGCTGCTTACCTCAGTAAACTCATTTTAGCCATGATGCTAATTCTCAGGTTTGGTGCCGTTTAGAGATAGTGTACACTAACACAGACGCATTCCACTAAACTCAGTTCAACTCAGTTAAACCTGGGTTTCTGAGCACGGTTTGTAATTTCTACCTGATTTGTTTTGGCACTCAAAGTGTACGCTTGTTCTGTGGAAGAGCACGACGACATATCCAACTCCTCCTCTCTGTTTCAGCCGAGCCTTACATGAAGACTGACTGACGACTCTTGGAATCGTATCAAAGACGAGCGCCAAGCTAAGTGTGTGTGTGAAAATAAATCTAAGTGGCTGGCAGCAGTATGCCGCAGCTGAGTGTCTTTCGCACGCAGCGTGTCACATACTTTTCCCACGCTAAGCGCATCTTAGAAAAATACAAACTAAAGAGGTGGGAGTGTTTTTGAAGGCCCATGAATCCTTTTCTCTCTAACCTACGGTGCTTAAACTCTTCTGATGCTTCTGTGGCATAAACGAAGGTAAAGAAATTCTCTCATACCCGTCTCATTTTTGATCTCATGCCCTCTCACTTCCTTACAGCTAGCTTTTTTTGCTCACATTTTCTTTGGAGCCTCACTAAAATTACCCGTTCGGTAAAACGATCAGTAGCTGAGTTCATTTGCAAAGAGCCCAGCAGAGAGCGTGGCACTGTGAGGTGAGTTAATGATTTCAGGACCATGGACAGCTCATCTCAGTCTCTTGGCTACTGCAGTAACTGAGAGGCAAAGAGCCAGTTTTTTGCTTTCTTTGCTTGTTTTCATTTCCTTTTAATTTCCTTAAGTAGTGCGTGCTGCATACTTACTTTTTCTGCACAATCTATACCAAACACAAAACCGTTAAAATACCACAGGAGAGAGCAGATTTTTAATTAGATTGAAACCGCCCTCGGGTGATGGAAGACAGAGGAAGTGGGAGCTGATATGGAAGCTCAGAGGAGGAGATGTGAATTTAATGAGTCATGAGTTCCTGCTCTGACGAAAGTCATCCTAATTCATACGAGGGAAAGGCACTGATCTCAGATCAGGCCTGCTGTTGGACCTCACATTTATTTACAGCGGCGAGCAGAAAATAAAGACTTGTTTAATTACACATGGTGGCTGCTGGCCGGTAAAGAGGGGCATTGATTGGCTGGCGTGTGGCAGAAGGGAGTGAGACTGGAGAGTGTCGACCAGTGTGTCCATTTCATTCACACCAATAAACAAAAGCGATTCTCTCTCTGCGTACACTTCCACCTTATTTAGAATTACAGACAATACAAGAATACACACAAACTTTTCCATCTCCATCTCTCTTTCTGTCCATATCTCTCTCTCTCTGAATACACAAAACGAAACTTCTGTTTTTAAAGTTATAATTTAACCCTATACATAAACGGAAGTGTTTAAAATAATGTTCTCATTGCGAACTGTTTCATACAGTACCGCATTTTAAATTTCTGGGTGAACTGCCCCTTTTATTTTATTAAAGACGCATAAAGCATGTCCCCAGCAGTACACATCTACAGGGTTTAATGGATAAAGAAGAGTGTGTTGGGAGGCTGTAAACACAGACTGACCTCACATCCTCCAGAGACAAAGAAAATAAAGCTGAACTTCCACACGGCTGCTGGGAGGTGAGACAGCGATGTCTGTCTGCATGCAAGGGTGAGACAGCTGTCACTGCCGATCTAAATGCACATGAAGACAAGGTGAGAGCAGAGCAATGCATGATGGGAAAGAATAACAGAGGAAATGCCTTCACACAGACACACGTTTACTTATCTATCTAACTGGGGACATTCTATAGACATCTATTGTTTTATACACAGCTAGTTATAATCAATATAACCTAATCCTAATCCACACTCTATTTTTATAGCATTGTTTCAAATTGTCCCCAAAAGGAGGTTTTGCTCAGATTTATCAGGTTTTGCTGATTCTGGGTACAGAAGAGCACTACTTCAGGACTTAAAGAGAACATGACAGATGAAACTTTGTGTCATGAGAGGACAAAACTTTGTGTATTGTAACTATGGGGTCCACCCGAACTAGTATGATTAACACTCTCTCTCTCTCACTCTCACACACAGTCTCTGCATACGGCCCGGCAGATCTAACTGTCAGAACTTGTTCTGGTGGTGTGTGGGTTTCAACTAAATGCCAGACAGAATCTCTAAAAGAAGCAATAAATCATCATATGGCAACAGTATGCCTCAATATGCACAAAAACGGAGCCATCTCCCTGGGCCAGAGTCACACATATACATACACACACTCACACACATACACTGATGCATTACACAGAACATTTTGGCATCTGTTGATCACTCAATGCCTCCGTACAACATAACACATATTCAGAACATAACACATCACAACACTGATGTAGATGACAACGAATGCACTTACGGTAAAATATGTCTCATAGTGTCTAAACAAAACCATCCCATATTTTTGTTTTTACACTGACTGTCATTGATTGCTTTGAATGGTTGTATAACATCGCATTAACTGCTTAATAAGCTTCCAGGCAGGGTTGTTTAAACAAGACAGTTCAATAGTAAAGATTAAACTCTGTCGGATTCTAGATTTCAGTCAGTCACAAACTCAGGAGGTTCTCCTTCAAGGCAGAGGAAAGAGAAAGAAGAAGAGAGGCTTTACTCTAAACCTGGAGCTCATAAACCCATATGATGGAGGGAGGAGACGGAAGAGAAGAACAGGCCTCAGGGAAATCGCAAGATGAAAATGTGTGACGAGGTTCTGCATTGTGCTTTAACAGAAAGAACGAAGACACCTTGTGCTGACAGGAAATTAAACATGTTCATTCTGGGTGACAAGAGCCTGCATGTCAGAGAATGAAAGAGAGACAGAAGGAGGGAGTATTCTGATTGAGCTGTCCTGTGAAGTATACACACACACTCACACACAAACACACACACACAAACACACACACACTCACTCACACACACACACACACACACAAACACGCACACACACACACACTCATACAAACACACACACACACACAAACACACACACAAA
Source organism: Chromobotia macracanthus (assembly GCA_036877525.1). Lineage (NCBI taxonomy): Eukaryota > Metazoa > Chordata > Actinopteri > Cypriniformes > Botiidae > Chromobotia > Chromobotia macracanthus. The sequence goes on along the minus strand of JAZGTH010000004.1, from coordinate 2,179,455 downwards.
CACACACACACACAAAACACACACACACACTCACAAAAAAAACACACAAACACCACACCCACAAAACACAACACACACACACACACAAACACACACACAAACACACACACACACATGCACACATGTTTACTTATCTGTCTAAATGGGGACATTCCATAGACATCTATTGTTTTAATACACAGCTAGTTATACCTAACCCTGGCATATCCTTTATGTTATGGCATAGCAAAAATCTGTTATGGCAATGCTTGTGTGTGTGTGTGTGTGTTTGTGTGCTTTTCCTGTCCTCCCTTCCTTCTCCACGCACATATCTCCATTGATGTGGGCTGCAGAGAAAGCCAGCAGTGTGTTGAGTCAGACATCGGTTTCTCACTGGAATTCCTGTCCTGTAGGAATCTCATTATGAACTAATGTTGGCATATCACAGACCGAAGTGAAAGTGAGACAGGAAGACCTCAGCTCTGAGAATCCTTCACTGTAACATCTGTGGGAACATAAGCTTCTCATCTCAGTCCTAAATGAACATTTACAGAACAACCCACAAATCCTTCAGGGACGTGTCGGCGTTGCACTTCCTGCCAGAGACTCGCTGCTCAATCTCAGACAAGAAACCTCTGCCCGATGGAGGGTAAAGAACTGAACCTTCCAATGTAGAGAAACCCTGCGGTGCAACTACAGCCAGAGGTGGAGCAGTGGTCAGGAGGTGGAGGTGCTGGTTTCTACATCATGCTGGTGAAACTTTATTGTGATTATGAACATTCTCCAGCTTCTGGCCTGTATGTGTCTACCACCTAAATCCAACAGCTCTCATTAGCAGACATTTGTTAGTGTGTTAATATGTTAATATATTTGTTACTATGCCATATCTAGGGATCAGAATGCAACAGAGACTTGGATATGGTCTTTTTTGAGTGGAGCCTGTAAGAACACGCCTGGCAACCCCCCTAACAACATTCTAAATACCACCCAGAACACCTTAGCAACACCATAGCAACGTGCTTAACATTAAGAACAACTGCATTGCAATGCCTTGACAACTGGCCACAACACCCTTGCACCATGACTCCAGAGGACTTTTGCATGACCAAACACATTCACATTTTCTGCAAATGTCTTCAGTAAACGTTAAAAATGTGAAAATAATTTACATTAGCAGGTGTCCGACGGCTCATCCTTAACCGAGTGTCAGGAATCAATGGCTTCTTAACCAGTGAAGCGGCTCTGTGTTCAACAATGTTAGCTGTCATAACAGGATTACTGGCAATTCATGTGATAAGGAGATTATACTGAGCTTTGTGTTGCTAGAGCAATCGCCCATAATCCTGCTAAACACGCACCCAACTTGGCAACCTATTACACAAACAATGACCTGTTTTACACGGAAACCATATCTGAACATTACAAATGACAGAGAATCAAATAAAACTGTAACAATTCCATTAACCGTCAGATTTCATTCACAAACACTAATTGGTTTGTTTAGTCACGAGAGCTCATTCAATCAAAATCACTTAATCAATTACTCTGACACACAGAGAGGTAATGTCAGTTTACATTAGCTCTGTTTCTACAACAAATGTGCAATTAATAACAAAACGACTTTATTATGCAAGTAAACATACAATGACAATTCACACATGGGATTAGACCAATATAAAGCAACTGACAGGTTAGAAAGCCAATAGTTATGTTGAAAAATGAACAAACATTATTACTGGCAAGTACATGCCAGATCAGCGTTCAAAACAATCTCCTTATCTTACCCCAATTCACAATAGTAAGTTTATAATAACGATTTATAAATTGAGGTGTTGGGTCTGATTTTTACAGGAAATGTCCATCTGTAAACAGGAAGAAGATCCGGTTACTATATCACATGTCCGGGTGTTGTAGATGCTGCAGCGTTTGTAGCTCATTTTTTCAGCAGTTGTTTAGAATTTAAACTTGTCATCTACATTAAGAAATTAACTCCACAAGTAACCTGCAATTTTATGTTTCAAACTGAGATGGCGACAGAGGCAAAAGTTATGGATTGCAGCTTTAAAGACAACCAAAAGAACACAAGATCCGAAAAAGAGACACATCTTCGATGCTGTGTTTCCATTATGAAGACAAACGTGGAGTCACAGGCAGAGCAAATCAATCTTACGCCTCACAATCAGAAAGCACGAGTACACTACGCATTTGTGCCTTCATGTTTTCAAATTGCACAGACTAGCTTACATTACAGGGCAACAAATTTCTCAACAAATTACCCTGCCGGCTTTTGCAGCCTGAAAAAGCATAACCACTGTAATGTTCTTGAAAATGCGACCGCGCCACCATGGCTCGCGGCTAGAATAAAATGAACTCTGTTGTAACTGATGAATTTATTAAATTGACCTGCGCGCGAATGCCATTAAGCTCAAGAAACCTGTCGCCACACACACCTGCCCATGTACACTCGCTCAGAAATGTGTTTTGGAAATATTAATTGAGAGGTGAGAACTAGTTAGCCGGTTTAAAAATCTCTGTTAACTGCAAAGGGAGGCTGATAAGCCTGTGTTGAGATTAAACTGACCTGTTCTTCCACCAGATAAAAAAACATGTTGGTGAAAAACGTGTGTGTGTATGTATAGACATTAGTTTGAAATAAGTAAGACAGCAAGCTCTTACCCCCTCAGTGTATCATAAAGCTATTAAGTTACTATCAGCTCACCAGCATTCGTTGCTTCCTGTGATACAGTCATGTTTCCCTCGCAGCTATGGCTCTGAGCTTCTACTGCACACACCTTATCACACACAGCTTATCTCCAATAGACAGTCTGAGAAAAGCTGCAGGTGATCTGGTCTCTGAAATCTGAGGCCCGGGTCTGAATCTCCAGACCTGTCAGGAGTCACAACTGCAGGGGAAGAGCTCTCACAAAACGGCCAGAGAAAGTCAGCTGTCCTCTCTTTGAACTTTGAGCCCAGACTCACATAAAGGTCTGGCAGAAATTGCTAGTTTAATTCCAGTCAAACCTAAACGAAACGTTTACATCAAGAGACTAATGCAATGTAAAAAGACTGTAAAGCATAAACACAGATCGAAAGCTTGCCAGAACAAAACCACTGCAAGAAAACAGCTGAAGACAAACTGAATAAAATCTGCCCAATACATATTCAGAACTCTCAAGTCCCCGAAATTACAAATCCTATACTGAAATGTAGAATTCTGTAGCTTTTATAGTCTTCTTAAGACAATTAAAAGGACAAATAAACACCGCTGGGAAGACACGAACATGAACAGTTTAAAGTATAAAACGATACTGATCATAAATTCATGATCATTCGACCTGAGACTGAACAGCAGTATATCAGGACAGCAGTAGAATAGAATTGTACAGACTTCAATGGGTTGTGTATGGTGTCATTGTCGGTGTTTGTTAGACTCTGGCCAGAGTCTGCTTCTGTGAAAAGAGCAGCAAGAACTGCAAATCACTCTGCAAAATCTCTCCCTGTGAAAGAAAGCTTGAAACGCCATGACGGTAAGTAAATGAAAAGAATCTCATTAAACTATTCCTTTAAAATAAGTAATTTAGAGTTTCAGTGCCTGAAGGGTAAAATATCAGAGAAGCAAATTCCAATGAAGGATTTGTAATTCTGTTCAAATCAAAGACTGTTTAAATGCACTGATACTCGTGGCCTTTGGAGTTTAACATTAACCTTGTGACAAACAGAGTTTAAAAGGATTTTTTAAAGGATGCTTGTGGCAAAGAACTTTCTGGAGTTGAGAGAGAGAGAGCGAGAGAGAGAGATACGAAGATAGATTAAGACAGAGAAAAATATAAACAGATATACTATAAGGCATACAGTGTATATCTGAGTATAAAAGCAAAAACAGGACCACAAAGACAGAATACTGCAGTGGAGGTGAACAGGGAGGGCTGTGGCACAGAGCTGATTTATTTCATGTGTATCTGTAAGGAAGCTTCCGTCTGGCACGGCACAAAAGCATCAACACAATAATTAAAATGCAATTACCACCTCTCTGCTCCCCCAGCCACACTGTAATCCCAGAGAAAACATTCCATCTGTGTCACCCAGACACACGGCCATCAGCTCTCCTGCAGCTCTCTCCCTCATCTGTTTTAACAAGCTTACAGACCCCACTGCATGTATGGATGGACCTCAGTCGCCATGAAAAGAACACACACTTCACAATCGCTGCTTAACAACAGCACAATTGCATGTTACTGAAGCAGCACAACGACCTGACGTTCTATAAACGTTCTGACGTAAACTTTTAACTCAATGAGAAACAGCTTATGCACTGGACACTGTCTGCAGAAGACGAGCTACAGTTCAGATTACAGATCCATACAGATCCATCACTTACTATTAACAAGGAATGAAAGACAAATCCTTCACAAATCCTGCTGGAGACAGTGTAGATTTTTTCTAAAATATAGATCTAAATGTATAAAATGGATAAATGTTTAGGTCTATATAAATCTACTACATCTAAACCTATAGAAATTGTAAATCTATAGATTTTAAAACTAATACATACAAAGGATTGTTTTAAAACTGTTAATGCTATGGCCTAGTGGTTAGCTTGCACTCTGGATATGTTAAGCTTTGCTGCTCATGCAAGACTTAACATGTTCAGGCTTCATCCTGATTCTAATGCAGCTCTCTTTCTCTCTCTCTCTCTCTCTCTCTCTCTCTCTCTAAACAGATAATGGCTTGTTTCCTTTCTCTTTATAACGAAAACATTTTATGTATATATTTTTAAGGTCAAATCAAATATCACCTGCCCCTGTCCTTTAGTCTGTCCTTAAAACATTTACGGTACTCAAGAAAGGATTTAGTTGCAGGGTGCTGCAGAAACTGAATGAAGTAAAACATTTGCCAGACTTCAGATAAATGTCCAGAGAAAGCTAAACAGCCTGAACTGTATCTGTAGTCTTCAGTGTGTGCTTGTGTACTGATCTATTGTTGTATACAACAGAAGGGAGTATTTAGCTGTCCCTTGACATAAAAGCTTAATTTCTTCTAAATCTTAATTACTAAATCTGTAATTAAAATATATCCCACCATATCAGCCCTACCTGCCCAGAGAGAGAGAGAGAGAGAGGAGAGAGAGAGAGAGAGAGAGAGAGAGAAATCACGAGCACACAAAAGAAACATGAGAGAGAGGATAAGGAAGCTTTTCAGCAGCGGTAAAGAGTTAGAAGGTCAACTGAGAGAAATCATGAAACAGCTGAAGAAACTGAGAGCGCTTTAACCATACACACTGCTTACTGCACAAAACCCTACAAAGATTTTATTGATCACACCTCCAAATCCATCTCATTGATTTACCCATAAAAATTGGCATATTGATTCTCTGCTCTGTATCGACACAAACCACAATCTATCCATACATGAAATCTAGAGCAAAAACAGAAACACTCCAGATCTGCAACAAATTCTTCAGCAGTTGTTCATGTGACCTCAAGCACAGACTGGCCTCTTCAGATCATGTTTATAGCGCTAATGAAACAGCTCACGCTCTCAATAGTGGCGAGAAGCAGAGTGTGATAAAAAAATTCCAGACGACGCATCAAATAATGCAGACAGATGAAAAGTTTTTGATTTCGAGTGGATGCCTCATGCATGGAGAAAAGCTTTAACAGAAAAACCCCTCCAGTGAGTGACACTCGAGGTCTGTACTGATTAATCCTGTTAATTAGAGTGAATAGGGTGCTGCTTCACTACATCTCATTCACTGATAGCAGAACAAGAACCCAGAGTTACTCTGGTAACAGCATCTTCATATCCACAGACCTGGATGAAAACCTCTCCCCACAAACACCTGCTGGAAACTCACATCAGTGCAACTACTGCACACATCCGCATGAAAGCTGAACAGCGACAGACCGAAATATCCACTAGGCTAATGAATTAGACATTTAACCTGCAAATATTCTGAGATCACAAACAATAATTGTACTTGATGGGGCAGATTAACCTGAAGTTCAGAGTGAACTGAGATTTTAAATTTCTGGAAAGGAAGAAAGAGAGAGAGAGAGAGAGAGAGAGAGAGAGAGAGAGAGAGAGAGAGAAAGAAAAAGAAAGAAAGAAACAGATATTTCTATATAGAAGTATATTAGTATATAACAGTATATTAACTAAAGAACTTACATTACAAAAGTTGCTCAAGTATTACAGTTATAAAATGATATATATAATATATATATATATAACATAAAATGATTTAAAGCTAATTGTGTAACACTCATAACAAACACAATTCAGGTGCATATCCTCCTGCACAGTGATTTTCCATGCTAATACAAGTCAAGGTCAAAGACATGACAGCTCGGTCCTGCTCACCACAGCTGCTCTGAAGAGAAACATCCCACAAGTGCATTAAACATACCAAATGCTTATAGCACACACGTGTAATATATGAGGCTTATATCCTCTGTGACCCTGATTAAATGACTGACAGTAAGAGCTGCCATGAGATGCAAATGAAGTGATCTTGGAGTCACTGATCCATCTTAGATAGAAGTCCAGCCCGTGTTTTCCCTGATCATCTACCACCTCAAGTGTTCCTCTGTCCCAGATTAAACTCCTTTCTCATGCATCCTCAGGCCAGAGTCTTCATCTGCGGCACGGAGCGATCCACGCGATCGCAGACCTGTACAGTCACCCTGATCTATCAATCATCACCTGACTGCACTGCACTGTTTGTCTGTATTATGAGTCAATTAACATGAGAATTCATGAGAATATGTTTGAAAGTGTTTAAAATATCAGTGCTTTCATTTCATCTGCTTCACAACATGTTCATGTTTTGTTGATTTATTTGTGCTGGGGCTGTTTCTGCTCGGAGAAGTTTTTCTGGGGGGGCCACTGAGGGAATCTATGAACAGTCTAAACACAGACTCAGGCTGATGCATTGATTTCTTAACTAATAGTGAATGGATGCAGCAGGCTGGCTCTTGGCTCTCTGCCTGGTCAACCTATTGAATAATCAAAATCATTTTTCTTCTTCTGGTGCTATTGTTGATTGTGATCTGAGGGACACGTGAGGTAGGAGGAAGCTGAACCTTTCAGTGCCTCAGCTCCTCAGCTTCTGGGAAGGCAGCCAGCCTGAAAGTGATAGCAACAAAAGACCCCTGTGTTGTTTACAAGATGAAGTATTGGAAAAGACTTAATGCCCTTCAAATGAAACTTTGTTCCCTTTGAGAGAACAATTGTAGTTTCATGAGAATCACATAAATCGAAAACAAAACAACAAACATGTTTGGCAAGAAAAAATCAAACATGATTTCACACATGAAATATAGATGAAATATCAAGTTTAAGTTTTATCGGTTGAGTTTCTTTTCGATCACTCTCTCTCTCTCTCTCTCTCTCTCTCTCACAATGCAAGCAATGAAAGTACACAAGTGTTTCCTGTACCACATCACTGCTGAATCGACAGCACAAGAAAAGTCTGAATTGAGTGTGATGAGATTAAAAGACTGGCTTCTGTGAGACAACACAACAACAAATAGATAATGTATCTATCTAGTGCATTATATTTTCTGGCTGCATCAAAACAGATTATTTGAACATCAAAAAAAACACATTTTTATCATGTCACATTTAAAGCTAGACATTCACAGAGGTTTTGTGGTAATAAATGATATTTCAGTAATAAAACATTCAATATTCAAAGCTGTAATCTGTAACTTTTGTCCCCCTGTCACAATCTCTGTTTAAAACATAAAACTGCAGGTTACTTTACATACCTTTCATTACGAATGTTGAAGTTAAATGAAGCCGAACTGACATTTCCCAAAAAATCAGTATTACAAACTTACCGTTGTGAATCAGGGTAAGATAAGGAGATCATTTTGAACACTGATCTGTCATGTACTTGCTCAATAACTGATTTTTGTTCATTTTTAACCCAAGATTGCGTTAAATCTAATCTAAACCCAATTATGGATCACAGCTTTAAAATGCATTGGTTTATTTAGTATGTCATTAAAAGGATTTATGTTTTTTGTAGGTGGAGTTCTGTAGAAAACTCTGGCACAAACAGTTTTGAAGTGTAACCGTACCGTAAATGTTATAAGTCAAAGGGTCGAACTGTCTGAACAAACAGGCACTTTTACATCTGTTCCGGTAAGGTGCAGATGGACTGAGAGAGACACTGATCTAATTAAGTCTGACTTTCCACTGCCACCCCCCACCACTGTCCATCTGTATGCCATCCCTGCCACAAGCTCGCACGTCCTCCCTCTCTCTCTCAAAATCTCCTCTCCAGTCACCCCTGTCTGCACCAAAACATCTGGACGAGTTTCAAGAAGCCTCAACCTCATGCCAACCTGCTAACAGTCTATGAAGTCGATTCTGAAAGAGAAAATGTTGCAGCCTAATTGTTAACGGCACCATCTGGATAATGGCAGAAGACTCCTCACCTGGTCATCAGGGATTTTCCATTCCTCCATGAGTCCATAAGTGATAGAAGTGAAAGAGAAACTGTTTCCATATCTAATTAAGTTTCATTTTAACAGCACTCATTGTGCGTGATATAGTGTGTGTGTGTGTGTGTGTCATTTCCATGTGAAAGCAACTGGGAGCAGTCAACAAATTAAACGCTGTGCTCTTTCTAATGGCTTATAACAAATGTTTGCCAGAGCAATGCATTTTAAAATATTACTCTCTCTTTTTCCTTTTCTTCATAGGCTGTGATTTAAATGTACAGGGGAAAATGCCTGTGTCATAACTAACAATCATAACTGCACTTTTCTCAAAATTATTCATGTATACAATGTGGATTTCATGGTGCAGAATTTTACATAACTATAAGTGTCACTACTATACAGCATTCAGAAATGCATGGCAATACTGTATATGTTTTAGTGTTGGGAGAATGCTGAAATGGCTTTAACTTATTGGGTTGTACAGCTGTATAATAAAACAATGTAAAAAAAAATAGTTTGAAAGTATTAAAAGCTGCATTTCTTTTGGCAAAAATATATACGTGATGGGCTAAAGATAATGATAATAATAATGGGCTGTAGAGAACGTTTGAGTCCTGTAGACTAGCAGCATCATATTCTATGTACAGGTCATGCTTTAACAAATGTGATCGGACAAACAGTGAGTGTTTGTATGTGTGCTAGTGAGAGGCCTAAAACAACAGTGTGAACACAACAACAGACATGCAGGAGAGAATATTCCACAAAAACAGACAGGTAAAGAAAATGGAGAGATGGGAGGAAATGAGGGGAAGATTAGAAAACACATTTACTTCGAGTTTGGCACACAGCTCACAAATGCAGCACGGCATAAAGGAAATATGAAGTGTTGTAATATGAAGGACACTGGCATGAGAAATCTATTCATCTATTATAAAATATATTATTTTATCTCTGTTATAAAATATGTCATGCTAACTTGAGATGTACATTTCTGACAGTGAAACATGATGCAGGGTAAGTACAAATGTAAACCTCAGAAACAGATACTTTTGGTTGAACCCTGTCAAAAGAAAAAATATAAACGTGTATGAACTGGTCACAGCCATTACTGCAAATACACCGGCACCAGTTCTCATTTGTGTTTGAGCAGAATTCCCCCCTCAGCAAACAAGCCGTCCCATTCCAAAAGATGAATCACAAAGGAAAACCTATTCCCACTGCCGCAGCAGATTCCGTATCCAGCCTCACACTCACATTCACTGATCCGACAGAAGCTCTGAAACAGATGTGGGTTTGATTTGTTGTGGTTTGTAAAGGAAGGGGTTCAAGAGTACAAGCTGGTCCACTAACAACGATGGACTATATGAAGCATGAAATGAACAAGCGGGCGGTAGAAGACAGCGAGTCTTTCAGCACCATGGACAGCAACAGAAGTGCCAGCAACAGCTCGCAACCTGAGAGATAGTATTCATGAGAGAGAGAGAGAAAGAGAGAGAGAGAGACAGAGAGAGTGAGAGAGAGACAGACAGAGAAAGCGAGAGAAAGAGAGACATACACGTGGCCTGTATTTCTGAGCCCTGAACACAGACACAGGTTAATACAGCTTATATCACAAATAACAACTAAACACTCAAACCATGCACACAGCCGTATAGACACGCAGATAAACAAACACCCACATATGATCTTTCCGTCACATTCTTGACATCTGTGTTTGTGTCTGTAAGAAAATTACGGCCATTTCTTATAACAAGGTGACTGCAGTTACTAAAGACATGAAATTCACTTATGAGTATGTGTGGTATATTTTGATTTAATGGCAGTAAGTTTTGATTGTTTGACCACTTCCATTATGCCCTGCGGCTCTCTATTACAGTTTTTTTTGTCTGTGTGTAAATTGCATTGCTAGCTCACTGCTTTTCAATTCCATTTTAATCTGTTTCTCTATTTCCATATTACACCAGAACAATATCAGACAGAGGTCTCCCACATTCATCTATATGGATTTATTCTAATAACAATGAGTCTCTTGAAAATGAATAAAGAAACAGAAACAGGTAACTCACATTGCTCTGAACAAGTGCAGTTTTATTTGGGTTATGATGTATCTGTTGCTCAGACCGAGAACTGAAAGAGGCCAGACTGCACCAGAGCTCATTTTACTGCCAGTTCTCTGTCTTCTTTTATTTGGGTTACACCTCCTCTCTGCAAATACAGAGTACGAAATCATTCTTAATGACACATTTGTCACAAGAGAAGAATTCAGTCTCAGTGCCTTTTAATGGCACCTTCTCTGCACTCTGAATCATTCTGCAGAAGCCTCATCCTGATGCATCATTACATCAGAAAAGTTTCCCGTGTCTTTCATGTGCATGGCCTTTTTATGTCTTTCCTGCTCTCCTCATTTGCGTCTCTCTAACTGAGAAAATGTTTATTCAGTGCTCAGTTTGGGAGTTTTAAACAGTGGCTATCCCCAGGGATTAGCAGATTGACAACATGGGATAACAAATCAGGCAGAGTTATTCTACACAAGTTTAATGGCTGATATTTGTGTCCCCATCCATACCATACACGTGTGTTTTTCGTTAAGAGTGCGTATTAAAATTCATCTGTTAACTGTGTGATTTCTTCCCCAAATGACTCTCAAAACTTGCAGTATAATAGATGTCATTTAGCAGTTTAATTAATATACTGTTAATCTTTTATTAAATCAGGAGATGTTCAATCAATTACGCAGCCTGACTGTGAGGAATAAATTAAGAACTCATTGATATTAAAATGCAAAGGTTTTTTGGTGATTACCACTATCCACTGCTCTCAAAATCACATGAAATTAGATTCTGTTAAAAGTCACCTACAAAAAGCCCAGCCTGAGATAAAAGTTGAGATCCAGGATTTAAGACATAGCCTACAAGATACAGGAGCGATCTTAAAACATTCCTGGAATGTTTTCCATGGCTTTCCACGGACCACCCCGGATTGTTCTGGCACTTCAGAAAGTCCAGGTAAATGTTTACTGTAACCTGGGTTTTAATTTTGGGCCGGGAAGTGTTATAGGCTGTTAATCAGAGTCTTTTAGTTACAACTGAACTGTGTTACTTCTGGCCGATGAGCAGCCTGGAGCTGCAGCTAGCGTAGCTGATCAAATTCTCTGCTAGTCTCCTGATGCAAACATCATTTGTTTTGCATCCCGGCGCTGGAAAACAGGGCTGGCTGTGTCTCTCTTTGTGAGCTCAGCATACTGCAGTTTACACTTAATGAAAATGACAAGCACTGAACAGCGGCATAAACAATTATGGAATCCAGGGGCCGGGCGGTCGCGTGTGCATTTGAATCATGATAAAACAATTGGTGCAAACAAAGATGCTGGCTGTGTTTCTGCTATTAACATGTGAACTCAACCTGCGTTCGACATAAACGTGGCGCTAACGCACTTCCTGGGTGAGATTGTTATCCGATCTCATTATTGCAGCTTATACTATCCTAAAAACAGCTGTATCATACATTAACGGGGTCCTATTATGCATTTTTACTTTTTTAGTTTTAGTTAGTGTTTACTGTTGCTGTTTGAGCATAAACAACATTTAGAAAGTTACAATGTTGAAAGTTCAGTGCAAAGTGAGATATGCTCTTTAACTGAAATCACTTTTAAAGAACTACAATGAACAGCTTAAAGGAACTACAGCCCTCTTCTTCCTGCGTGTGTGATGTTATCATTTCTGGACAATGCATACTAGGCAGTCAGCCAAAAACAACACAATGAGCTAGCTAACCAATCTGAGCCCGTTGCAAAATTCTGAAGGAGGGGCTTCGTAGAACCAGGAAGTCAACAGAGGATATTCAGGTTTATTTTCTCTCTGAAAAGAGCAGAGCTTTAAGATCCAAAAGACAAACACTGGCTGTTTACCCAGTGCAAACAGGTTTTTGCATACCTGTGAGTATGTGCACCTGTAAGACTACAGACAAGTGTACGAGAAAGACTACAAGATCCATCTTAAAACACAGCTGGATTTTACTGCTCAAAACTGGAGGGGGATGAAGAGTGAGATGTACTCCAGGTTCCTTTAGTTCTCTTTACAGATTAAAGAGCTGGTTTATTGAAAATACTAAATCATAATAATCATAATAAATACTAAAAAATACTAAATCAAGTCTCAGACTTGGAAAAAAACCCAGAAAATCACCAGTGACAGTGTAATTTAGTCCAGAATTAGATTAAATCTCTACCTAAGAAAACTGGACAGAAACTGTCCAAAAAACTTTTCATCATAACTCTGCTTTAACTCAACTTTATATAAAAATTTAAATATAAAAGAGAATCAACTTTTTTTCTGCAGTGCTACACAAGACTAAAAAAAACCTTTAAAAACTTGTTTACTTGTTTACCTCCAACCGACTTATTTTTGTGTGGTAAGAAGGGCAAAATGAAAAGTGAATGTTAAAGCTTAAAGTACTGATGAGCGTTTTTTACTTGATAACTATCATTAATCATGTTGTTTACAGGATCAGCTTTCAGTAAACAGAGCTAAACCCCATCATATCCTGTGACACTGTCATGTGTGTTGTGTCATTGTACATGAGATGCTTGCGTGTAGTCTCTGCATTATATCAGTGTGTCTGTGTCCACTCGGTCACTCTCTGTGGTAGTTCAGCTATTAGATAAAGCAGCATGATGAAAAATTCATGGAGTTTGAGGTGAGGTATGACGCAGAAGGCCTGAAAAAGCTGCTGGTGGTAAGAGGTGTCTCTCTCCAGGGGTCTGCGGGCAGCACTGAGTCCTGCTGCCTCAGACTGCTGCGGAGCGGACCCTCGTCTGCTATAGTGAGATAACATCCCACATGGACCAGCCTCTGTCTGCAGAGGACAGATTCACAGTACAGATCACCATACTTGGCTGTCCCATCATGTAGTCTACATTATGCATCCATTATATATGCAAACTGATTTTCTAACAATGGTAACAACCTAGGTTTTTCATGCATCCAGTGTAAATCTCTAATCAATGCAATAAAGCAAAATAGAGCATGAAAAACTGAAAACATTAATACAGAGCAACCATCTACAGTGAGAAATTCTGTAACGTTTCATTCCTCAAAATGTTTTAGTGAAGGATCCTGTTCATTTTTAAAAACAGGATTCTTGTAATATGAGCAAACTTGTCCACAGGGAACTAAACTCAAATTCACCCAAACACACCACACTGATAAATTCAGCTTCAAACCAAAATAACATGCAACTTATTTAGCTGGCGTAATACACACAGTATCAATGAATTAACACCTTGCCAGGCAAAACGTAAGCTAAATGAAGAACACACCATTTCTCTCTTATTTCCCTCTCTCTCTTGCTTCGCTCTGGCCACCCCCGTTCATTGAAAACAAGCATATTAGCTTTACTTACACATTAGACGTGAACACAGATTGACTGCACCTCTCTGCGCTGCCTCCACATCAAATGATACAGAGCAAATGGCATCAATACAGCCTCATAACCACAGAACTAGAGATTCATAAACTATTTTAGAGCAATAAGTGGTGGCCACTGAATGGGATGAAAATGCAAATACGGACAGCTGTACGGCATGTTCCAGGCCTCTGCCTGCCTTTCATATCCTCCACATTTGATGCATTTGTTTGCATTTTGTAATTTTTGCCTTTTTATTCCCGCCAGTAAGTGTAGAGCTGTTTAGAGGGGCGTCTAATGGATGACAGTGCAGCAGCCGCTGCGAGTGAGGGTCTCGCCTGCACCCGACACTCATTCTGACCTGTAATTTTGTAAGAGTTCATCTACTGAGAGATTTGATTCATCTGTTGTACATACAAGCATGCTAACTGTGAAGGGAGACAGTAAAGTGTTGTGTGTTACAAGTTATGAAAACAGAAGGTCACTTTGCCTGTACACATGATAACAGAGTGAATAAAGTATTCATGAGGTATGAATAAACATCATATAAAGAAAAATGACACCAAACAAAACATCATGGTGTACTCTCTAGACTAGTTATAAGTAATCACCAATAATCTCTTGGTTTGCATTCATCTACATCCAAATAAACGTTTTTTAATACTTGTAATTAATTTAACTGTATTTAATTTAGTGTAATTTTAATTACAATAATGAAACATCACACAGTTTGCTACACTACTGACCTTATTAATATTAATAACATTAATGAAAAGAGAATTTAATAATTAGGAATGTATTGTCTGAAGTTAACTGGGCCCCTGAGATTTCCAAGGCTGAGCAGCTCTGCTTTTGTTAGTCCAAACACAAGCAACTTCAGTAGGCTGCAGTGCAATGATTATTTGCTTTGTCTACAGGGTTTATTATTGGCACACAGAGAATACAAGACTGAAGAGAGCAGACAGCAGCTGCACACCTATCTATATAAGCCATCTCTGCAGCCCCTGATTGTAAATAAACACAGATAGAACATCAAGAGAACAATTCAGACTGTAATTAACAGTGAAGAGCAAACAGTGTGGTTAGAGGAGGCCACAAGTTGATTGAATGAAACATCAGCTCACCAGCTCCTCTTTGTTTATTAAACTGCAGACTCCCTGAAAGCCAGTCAGCATAATGAATCTGACTCGGACAGAAGAAGATCTTCTGAAGATCCCCAAAGAGGCCGTACACCCAGTTTTCACATTCATCACACTGAAGCCACAACAGATAAAAAACACAGACAGAGGCAGAGAGGGAGAGATAAAGAGAGTGGAAGACAGAAACAGACAGACAGATACTGCCAGATGAACCCTCCTGTTCTAAAACAATGGTCTAATTACAACATTTATAACCCCAGAATTCTGGACCTGAATTTAGTCTGATTTGAGGAGAACTCTGCCATGAAAAGACTATTTGATTACAGCAGCAGTTGTTTCATTTTCACCGCAGCAGATTGTTGAGCATCTCTATCCGGCTGCGTGATCTGTATTCATTACGGCCTGTAAAAGGCTGATCTTCAGCCCACCGCTGCGTACGCTTTTACAGATGTGCAAGCACTCTGCATGGCCCTGCCGTTCCCTTACAACACGTCCCGCTAGCTGCGCCAAACGCCAGGCACCCAACCACCAAATTCAGCCTTTTAGCCACTCAAAAGACCCCGCGGGCCCCTCCCCTTCCCAGCAGGAACCCTTTATCAAAAGCCCTGAATCTGTGAATTTAGATGTTTGCCTCAATTGCGTAAAAGTTTTTTTGGGGTGGGGTTGGGGGTGCGCTGCAGATGTAATCGTGTTGGCAGGGGGTCTGCGCATGGCACGTTTTCTGTTCTCTCCGCAGAGGGAGTGTAACAGGCTCTGTATGAAACACAGATGCAGCACCGTCCGGATGATCGGAAGAGATGCTGGAGTCGCTCTGTGCAGCGTGCTTAGATATCTGTGAAATGAGTTGCTGTGCAGCTGGCCTAATCACAGTACATTAGCCACATTAGCCACTAGTATAGCATGACTGTAAACAGACACATCAAACTGGAGGAAACCCTCCGCTTGTGTGACCACATCAGCAATGGCTGGAATGATCGCACAAACAAAGCTGAGGGCTAATCTGAATGTTTTTCTGAATGAATAAAGAAAATCTGCACTAACAATGTTCTACTTCAAAACTGCGAGCTGTAAATGCGTCTCTACCGCCATCTGCTTAAAACATAAAATTGCAAGTTGCTTGCAGTTATTTTCTTAACATGCGATATAGTAGCCAGATATTCTTCTTTTTGTTTACAGACAAACATTTCTCGTGAAATGGGACCCGACAGCTGAAATTTTAAATCATATTACAAACTTTCTGTTGTGAATCAGGGTAAGATAAGGAGATCGTGTTGAACACTGATCTGTGATGTACTTATGTGCTCAATAACTGATTTTTGTTCATTTTTAACCAAGAAAGTTACAGATTGCAGATTTAGTATTCTGTTCTACTTCCTGCTGCTCTGATTTAAAATATTACACTTAGAAAAAATAAAAACAAACACCCAAGAACTGATGCATCACTCACCCTCATTAGTAAGTACATTATATTTTTTACTGTTACTTTCTCTCTTGTGAGGAACATAAAAAAAAACATCCTGCTAAATATCTTGTATTTATGTAAAAAGGCATATGGTCTTTCAAACACAGCTATCTCTTTAAAACAACATCCTAAAACATTTCTGTGTTAGCATTTATGTGTTTGTGGAGACTCCAACAGGAATTTTTAACCTTGTGTTAGAACACAAGGGTCTATGTCTTGCTGGTTGGGCTACGTTACCTAAATTACAGGTGTAATCCTCAAACGACCTCAGTGAGGGCTGAACAGAACCCTTGCCTCATCCCAGACATCTGTTCAGTCTTTCCACCCTCTCTGGAGAAATGTCTGAGTAACGGTGGGCAGACAGATGACAAGGAAATGACTTAAAAGTGCTCGCACGCAAACTGAGAGAAAATATCAGCCACTACACTAAGACACTAAAAGGGATGTTCATATTTTGTTTATTTGTTTTAAATTTGTTTTGTGAAATTAAGTCTTAAAGACACATAAAATGGCATTCTCACAACTTTCATAACGTGACGTCTTTCCAACACAAGCATAAGATACATCAACATACATTTCAGAGGCAGAGAAAGTTAAGACAATTTAATTAAAGATTATGAAAACAAACACTGTCTCTTTAGTATACTGGGCCTGGTTGAATTGAAAGCAATAAGACATATACAGTATTTACTGGCCAAATTATAATAAACCACCATTAGAAAAAAGCCTAAAGGTGGGGTAGGCAATTTCAGAAAGGCTAGTAATACCAAGCTAGCTTTGACAGCATAAGATCCCGCACTCCATTAAGAGTGCTCTACAAAGCCACGCCTCCTCCACATATGAACACATACATAGTTTGACAGGCAAGTACGACATCCTATTATTCTATTCAGACTGAATGCAATGATTGGACGAGCATTTGTCTTGTGCCTTCAACAGAATATATACAAATATTTTATGAGTATATTGCAGGAAAAGAACACCTTCCCTGCCTTTAAGAAGGAAGAAAACTGCTATTTGTTAAATACACTGATTGTAAATGACTCAATGCTCAATTTCACGTTAAATATCAGACTTTAAAAGCATATTTAAACGATGGGATGACTGCATCTGTGATGGACACAGGCAGACGGGTGATACCTTTATTGATTGTAATGAGAGCAATTACATTTTGATGTGTCAAGACATGCTACTTGTCCCTGGTGTAAATAAATATATAACTGTAAGTAGACTGGTTGATGGTTGCCAAGCAACAATACCAAATTCGCATTCATTTAGATTTCATCTGATGTACGGTCCCAGGTGTGTGTATGCCAGATTAAAACATGGCTCAGGCAATCACAGTTGTAATGTAATATTATTTTGAGTCAGTCGTTTTTAACTCAAGTGTTACATAACATGAAGCAGCTGTTTTTGCACAGATGCCAAACTTATCTGTTTGTTTTAAACATTTTTAATGTTTGGTTTGCGTCCGTTAAGATGTTTTTTCCCTGACTCTGTCACTTCTCTTGGCTTTGCTCACTGAGGCAACTAAGGCATTCAAATCAGACCTGGTTTATGTTCAAGTGTTTACATATGTGAACAAATCAACTGTATTAGATGCCCTCTAATCCTAACTTCAGACACACACACACACACACCGACACACACACACACCGACACACACACACACCGACACACACACACACACCGACACACACACACACCGACACACCGACACACACACACACCGACACACACACACAATGGCTTGCAATATGATTTTAATACTTCATAAAGTTATGTTTAGTCAACAGTTTAGGTCGATGGAGACAGACTGGCACGCAAATGTTGCAATATGTTTCTTTTCCCAGAAAGAATGTGAAACGTGTGGTAGATAATTTTCAGTTTTTAAATATATTTTAATATAATTACAATAAATGTTACAAATCTGAAGCAATATCGTATTAAATATCGCATTATTTAGCACGTTATCCCATGACGCATTTTTCTTCAACAACACGTAGCCTTACCAAAAGGGTTAAATGTAAAAGTGTGTGTGTGTGTGTGTGAGATAAGAGTCCATTATACAGGCTTACAGAGTCAGATGCAGAGAACTGTGTTTTGGACTGTGCCAAAAAGCTGATATTACACAGCACAATCTCCAGCAGTCTTCCCAGAACACAGGGCCAATATCACTCAGTACACGCCCATTCCCGCAAACCTCTGTTACACACACACAAACACGCAGACACACACACACACAAACACAAACTGAGCCCATCACACTCACAGCACTCTCTAGCACAGACCTTCACATAGACACACTTTCACATGTACACACACACACGTTAATGCTGCTGTTAATACAAACACCCGCTCAACCCCCATCACTCCAACAGAAAAATCAATATACATCTCATCCATTACAGCACTCACGCATGGGTTAAGATCTCTCCTCCCATCTCCCTCTCTCTCTCTTTTCTCTCCTTCATCTCACCCTTTCTTTGTGCAGAAACGAGATGTCAAAATGTTTATACTGCACTGCTGTCACTGTGACGAGCTAATAGTAGTCTTTGACTCTCATACAGAACGCATGGGGAAGAAACACACAATTAATGATGTTAATTAACAACAGTGTACAAATGATTCAGAACAATCAGTCCCTGTACGATCAGGTGCCATCAGAAATCTTAATTATAAAGATTCAAAACACAAAATACAATTTATATATAAATATAGAAATCTATTCTAGCATCTTCCTTCCTCCAGTACAAGGGCCAATATCAATGAGCGTAAAATCAACAGCTTCACAGTGGCAACACACAATTATGATCATCGATTAAAGAGTCACAAACGCCACCCACTGCAAAATAATTAAGCCGCATCATTTCCCCAGCTCGAGAGTACCAGATTTTTTGGCAGGAGAAGAAAAGAAAAACATCCATCCATTATAAACAAAACACTGAGGCCAGTTTCCACTCAGCTGATGAAGACTGTTTCACCAGCTTACATTTACTTCATCATCTCTGCTTCAGCATCACACATTTTGACTGCTTTTCATTTCCCTGTTCTTGTGGAAAAAAAAAGAAAACAACAAAAAAAACACTTGTCACCTTCCTGATATCTCAACAGCACAGGGCTTCACACTTTTATTTATTCAGCTATTCCGTTATTTGTGTTTATTTCTCCTAAAAAGTTCTCTACACACACACACACACACACCTTACGAAACTCTATTTTGCTAAAGCACCCGTCTCCTCCCTCTGCAGTAGATTACATTCACACTGGTGCTCATTTTGAACAGAAACTGGATTGACAGAGGAAAGATTACAGAGACAAAGGGCAAGGTGACAGCAGGAGAGAGAGAGAGAGATGGGTAGAGCAGGCACCTCAACAGCTAATAGTGTAAATATTTTTTTGCCACCTGTAGTGTGTTTTCTTTGTCTTTTCTGAGCCCTTTTTGTGCCATAGCAGCAAATATCCTGTTGGCACAGGAAGCAGAGTTGTATCTGTATCTGGCCCTAAAATCGATCAGACTCCAGGGCTTGAGCTTCCATTCAACTCTCGGCCATAAAATCTGATTAGTGCTGACTACAGCACTGCAGAGAGATGGGCTGATACAGCCAAGAGGCGGCAACTCACTCTCTCTCTTTCTCTCTCTCTCTCTCTCTCTCTCTGACCGTCTCACTCTCTATGTCCGTCTCACTCTCTCTGTCTGCCTGTCTGTATGTATGTCTTTCCAAACGGCATGACATTTAAACTCTCTCTGTCCATCTCACTCTCTCTGTCTGTCTCACTCTCTCTGTCTGTCTCACTCTCTCTGTCCATCTGTCTGTCTTTCAAAACTGCATGACATTTAAACTCTCTGTCCATCTGTCTGTCTGTATGTCTTTCAAAACTGCATGACATTTGAACTCTCAGACAGCTTCATGTACAGCCACTCGCATTACAATAAGTTTGTTTGCAAGTATATCTAAACAGCCAAGAAATTGTATTTACAGACAACACAATCACACACAAATGCCCATATTTATCTTAACATTCAAGACAGCTTTTTAAAAATGCTTATGGACACTCCCCTTATCTTTCAGTATATGGCCATTCTCTTTCCTCTTACAAACATTTGTGTTCATACTACACTCATAAAGCTCAACATCTATGTGGTTACTAAATGGCAAAATTAAAATAAAATTCTTTTGCTTCATAGATAACAATGAACAAGGTAACAGGTCTCAAAAGAAGCACGGCTCATCTGTTCATTACTAAACTGCTTAAAGTGGATTATTACTTGCACTGTGGCAGAAAACAGAAGTCTGGGACTCTGATCTCTGAGTGAGAAGGAGGTGTGTTTTATCTTGTGTCTGGACTCACCTGATTCTCTCAAACACTCTTCACTGTGAAGTAAAACCACACCAGGAGCTTGAGTTATGAAGAGATCACAGTCAAAATCACTGATGTAGTCACATGGCCCAAGTTACCTACAGAGAGAGAGGGAGAGAGAGAATACTATTTTAAAACTTACATTCAGGCCATAAATCTATTCTCGCAACCCACTCTCTAAAATATGCATACAGATACATTCACTGTAAATTTAAAAATGTTTATCTTCCAGACATATTTATGTGCACACCAACAGGAGACCAGGAGAAATTTCCCAGTAGAATAATATTAGGGAGTATAATTCAGTGTGTGTGTGTGTGTGTGTGCAGTATTTCATTTATGTAAAGTCTCTTTCCCTGCAGATTTTGACATACACAAACACACACACACTTGCGGGGTGAGGTGGGATGAAGTCAGTCGAGACTCTTGGCAGTCAAGTAAGGAGACAACCAGACAGCTTTGGTAGCAGATCGTAAAAGGACAAGCTTCAACAAGGCTGCCACAAACAAGTACGTAACAACAAACCAGGAAAAATGCTTTGTTGGTAACATATTACTCTGCAGGCCCTACACAAATGTCAGAAAGCAGGTAATAAAGTTCACTCTTAAACAAAGCAGGCGAATGGGAACACAGGGAAACTTCTGAATCCTTCACAACATGTGGAGTAATACAGAGACAATTCAACAGCACGTCCTGCAGTCAACGCCTGCATTTGAGGTCTTTTAATACCCGTCCTATCTTTATTTACATCTATCATTCTTTTTATTTATTTAAAATCCTACTCGCTCTGAGACTAAAGACAGGGTTAACTGCCACACTAATAAAGTTAATGGAGTGGTGTGGTGTAGCAGTACAAGTCATGGGGTGGTGAACTGAAAGATTGCATGGTGCAATCCATGAGCCATCACCACTGTTCTCCAGCAAGAAACATGTTTAGTCAAATTTCTCTTTTGATTTCACAAGATCTTTAACCTCAGATTGCTCCAGGGGTTTGTTTGCATAAGTGTACTGTAAGTCACTTATCTGATCTGAAAAATGGCTAAAATATACTAATATACTATAAAATATACTATGAAAATATACTAACTTGGTGCACAGTGTTCGATCAGCAGCTCAGCTCTATAGCAACAAAAGTTCACTGGATGAACACAACAGGGGTGGGGGGAAATGCACCTGGCCCTGCTGGTGGGGTCTGTGTTTGAGGAAAGAAGCATGAAAGACGCTGCCTGGTGGAAGCTAGCTCAGAGCTAATTAAAAACAGATGGAATGACTGTCCACAAACCAGCAGCTACAGCCTCTCTCCGGACCAAACGGAGCAGTATGAAGTTCATCTTAAAAGTTTTAACTTTGTGATGCAGTTCAATCACAGTCGATAAAACTTGTGACAAAAAACTGCAATATAGAAAGAGATTCTAATTAAAAAAAGTCTGAAACATATATGCTTATATAAGCTTATTTATGTACAGTATTTAATGGTCGCTGGCTTTTCCAGTAGGTTGGGTACAGATTGATTGTGCTCTGTGGATTAAATGGATATTGGCACTTCAGCTGATTAAAAGTCACCTTCATTTCAACACAAATCACCATCAGTAAGAATCTGAGTATGACAGCAACAGCAGAACACTCCCAACAGAAGAGTTTCTTATAGATTATCAGACAACTGTTACAATGGTCAATTAATGAGCTTTAAAAAGGCATCCAAATAAAAAGGAAAGGTAACTCGAACATGACATGTAACTGGGAGAAACTGAATTAAAGTTTATGTTTGGATCAATAAATGTGTTGTGCGATTTATTTATTTTCAGTCCAGCACATTAATCACTCACACAACTTTCAGCATCAGATGTTGGCCTCTGACATACAGTAACGGTGACACAGTGATTTGCTCTTAATGAGAGAGTTTAATTGGATGAGATCATTTCAAGGTTCTCATAATTAGAACACCAGCTACAATTAGGAGATTAAATACGTTTTCATGCATGTACAGGCCTGAATCGATATATTTGTGAGGGCCATATTTCTCATAATGTCTACATAAATACAGTAGTGACAATCCACATATGTTAAGAACAGACCAAACAATATAAATATAGTTTCAATTCATTTAAAAGCAAGAGGACGCAGTTGTAGAGGTGTCACTGAAATTTCAAATCAAAAACAATCATTCAAATGATCTTTGTGCATTAAGATCATGAATTGGTTTTAAAAACTTTTAGTACATCTAAATTTCACCTTTCCTAAAGTATGACTGTGTATGGCTGCTCTCACACACGACAGCAGCTCATTTTCAGAATACGTGTATTTCAGCACCACAGACAGCTCCTCACACAGCCCAGTGAAGTCGCTGTCCGTGGTGCTGACAGATCCACTGCAGTTCTCTTCCTAATCTGAGCTCAATAAAGACGTCACGTTTGATACCCAGTGAACAATTTTAATATTAACACAAGCGCTCACAAAAATGCTGCATTAGCAGCAACCAACTGATTCACAAATGTGTATAATGATGTATGTAACTTCCTGTGTCCTATTAAAGCAAACAGCTTTTAAAAAAACAATAAATGGCCAACAGTTTTCTGTGAGGGTGGGGTCAGGGAAAGTGGATAGAACATTTGATCAGGTATACAAGTGTGTGTGTGTGTTTATGTGTTTGTTTACAAATCATTACATCTATGGAGTCCCTGTAAACCACATACAAATGTGTGTATGTTGGACAAATGAGAATTTCTCCTACACACTGTCATTAGACACATTTGTACTAGGCAGGTCTTAGGATGTAACAAACAACACAACCAGCTCTGCTCAGAGAACTGTATGAGGTGGAATACAGACAGTGTTGGTTTTATAGCCTGTTTGCTCTCACAAGAGAGACACTTTCTCATCTATAGTGAGTTAATTCCCACTGTTAGCACAAACTGAAATATTTTATTTAGAGAGAAGAGTGGGAGGATGAGTCCTCTTATCTAGTGTGTGTGTGTGTGTGTGTGTGTGTGTGTGTGTGTGTGTGTGTGTGTGTGTGTGTGTGTGTGTGTGTTCTCATGTGGTTAACCTGTATTAATGTCATGTGTTTGCTGTCTGGAGAAACATGTGGGTGGTCTCAGCTCAGCTGTCTCACACTGTTCTTTCCTTCCAGCTGTTCACTCAACTCACACATTATTTCTAAAACATACACTCAGCCTACACTGACTCTCATATGATTTAACTCCAGTTTGCTCGACTGTAATAACATTCAACCCCTCATGTGGTATAGAATCTATAAACCTTACATAATGACAATATAATGAAAGTACTTATTTATATCTATTTCCAAGGCAACACGCAAGAATATTTCAGAATATTTTCTGAGTCCTACTGAGAAAGGTTGGAGCATACTAGAGAGCTACATCCTGTTTTAATTTGTTTAATGCAGTAAATATACAGTATTGTGCAAACGGAACATTAGATTCACAAAAAAAGGCTTCTAGGATAGGATGTTTATATAGTTTGTTTCGGTATGTAAGAAAGAAAAACAGAGATTTCCAAACGTTCTTCAGCATTAACTATAATCATCATGAGAAGTTTTTGTGCATACAGTCTGGTATTACATGAAGAGACAGAAAATCTAAGATTTTTACACACTACCATACACTATTTCACTCTGTATAATGTCATACGGTGCCTGTGGCCTTAACACAGTCTGCCATGTGTTTTCTTTTGTATCCAATTGAAATAAATCCAATTGAATCAGGCAAATCCAATTGAAATAAAAACAGAATAAACAGAGAAATGAAGACAAAAAAACTGAGAAAAAACAAAAACAAATCGGAGGGCAGGTTTGACAGTCAATTAGAAGTCCTTCGAAACAATGGGATGGCCAGCAGTGTAAAGCAGCTCACAAGCAGATAATCTGCCAGAATCAGGCAGTGAGAGAGAGGCAACAAGAGTGAGGTTCTAAACATTTTATGTCATGACACTATAGAGGGATCTGATTGGCTTTGATGCAGCACTTGCTTTCATTGAAGACAATATTTCCCAACAGCTTGTTGCATCTATCTCTGTTCTTTATTCATTTATACTGTAGCTAAAATGAATTTACAGCATTTGTGATTTAAAACCTCATCCTAACAAGACTAGTGAAGATGAGGTGTTAAATAATGCAAATGAATTCATTCCAGCTACAGTATAGAAGAATAAACAACAGAGATAAACACGAATATTTGAACAGCTTTAGACAGAAACAGACAAATGCCATCCTGCCACAAATCTGCTCTGATTGGCTGCGATTTTGTTGTTTCACACAACATTCGATTTCAGTGTGGACAGAAAATTACTTTATGATGGAAACACTTTGCCTAGTTAAAGCTGCAATCTGGAAAGTTTTATGTTAAGCAATTTTATGTTTCAAACAGAGATGGCAATAGAGAGGCAAAAGTTACAGATTGCAGCTTTAATATGACACCATGTTATGCAAATAAGCAGTTTATAAACAAATGAAAAACAAGGATAAACATCTATTTGGGTAAGGGACAGCAGCTATAATCTATTGACTAGCTGTACTGATCATTAATCATAATGTGGAGCTTTTAGAGTATTCGAGACACTGATAACAGATCTGGACACAGACATCTTTCAGCCTTCCCTGGTGTTCTTGTGTTTTTTGTCCGTTACGGCATTGGAAATTAGAAGTGACTCTAGAGTCTGGCCACCTTTTAAATGTGTTTTTGCCATGCTCTCCTTTTCATTATTGGAAAACACATCAGACTCAAATAACGGATAAAGCTGGAATTGAGTCAAACCCCAGAAAAGGTATCTGGCCCAAGACCTCCAACCAAACTCTGTTCATGCCATTTTTCCTTCTCTCTGTCTAAAGGCAAGGTGTCATCGAGGCAACATTAATCTCACTCTCTCTCTCTCTGCCCCTCTTTTTCTCTCCCTCTGTCTTTCCTAAAAAAATGTTATATGTTATCATTTTATCTGAACAAGAACAGAGCTGAGATCTCTAACTCTCAATACATCTGTAACAGGCACCAAAGCTGTGAAAATCTTTAGCTAGTATTCGTCATGCGCGGACATGGTTTTTAAAGGTAGGGTAAGCAATTTCAGAAAGGCTAACAATAGCAAGCTATCTTTGAAAGCATAAGATCCCGACTTCCCCTCAGAGTGTAGATATAAAGTTTGACAGGCAAGCAGGACATCCTATCATTGCATTCAGACTGAAAACAATGATTGGATGAACATTTTTTGGTCCTTTAAGATATACATTTATATAAAGATATTTAGACCACTTTAGTTGGTGATTGCTATCAGGATGTGAAGAGACTTTCAACCAGCATAACAATAAATGTTTCTGTTAAAGATTGTCCACCCTACCTTTAAGCTAAGCAGCTGTAGTTCACAGACTGTCACTAAAATGTGATTAAATAGTAAAATAATCACGTGCATTAGTATTTCATCAACAAAATGGTGCTGTGAATAAATGCAAGCGCAGTAACTGCTTGACATGTGTCTTTTGGAAAAGGATCTTCAGAATGTTGTCCGCAGCCCACACACGTGGCAACAGTGATAAACAGGCCAATGAATCTGAAAAAGGTTCAAATTTTCCTGCTGCCCTTGTATTGGTACTTCTCGAAGAGAAAGAGCCCAAGGCAAGTGTGTTCATTTCATAACAGTCGGTCGGTCACAGAGAAGCATTCACTGTGAAACAGACTAAATTGTGCCATCGATCTCAGCCTGAAACACACTGGCGGTTATGAAACCCAAGACTCTTGGAAGCACTCGCTTTGAAAAGAGCCACTCACGGCCGTCAGTGTGTCTTCCCTCAGTCATCTCTTCATGGAAATGGAGGGTTAACATTGTTACCCCTTCAAACTCACATTTAGATTATGTACTGCTTTCTTCACCTCTATCGTGTCTGTAGCTGTATGCCATGAGTAAACAAGCAGTCACTTCAAATTTCATGCTATCTCTTAACGAGTTAATTATATGGAGTCCTACAATGGACAAAAGAGGCTTGTGCCAGCAGGAGAACAGTGCCGGTCTTGGAAGCATTTTCTTTCTGTTTTCATCTCTCCCTAACACACTCCCCTCCTCTGTGTCGTTATCGCTTTCTCTGGTGCCTGGGACAGAAATAAGAATAATCTTTCCAGCAGAGAGTTGAGAGATAAAGACAAAAGGAGCGGAAGGGTCTTTGGTGAGCCTGTGGGGAAGAGAAGGTCAATGGTTCTGCTAAGAGGGCTCTGTTATCAGGGTATGAGCACATGACTGGAGAGAAGGAGCTCTGTTTATTTACAGTTATTGTTTCCTGTTGGGGTGCACTATAGTGCCTCAGGCTGACTGGGAGGTGGAACCCAAAGGAGAAGTGTGTAACAATGTAGCCCAGAAATGACCTGTAACTGAGCAGATCAATGGATTGATCAACGTGTTAAGCATTACCTAAAGTTTGCCACTGACTAACTAAATAATTATAAAGTTTGCATCTGTTTTATTTCAGAAATCTTTAGTAAATCTTTGCATTAAAATAAAATAAATTAGATTGTGTATCATGTATTGTGACAAATTAGTTTTACAATTCTTCACCTGTGAACCCAACATTTTGACAGAGCTTCTACAAATGCTAACTTAGGTCACAAGTGTCAAAAATGTGAGTGTAGATTTAAAATACTGGAGACAACACCTGCTGCAAAACAATCTTATGGATTTACAGTCCAGTTTATAACCTGAACTCAGCCCACCAATTGAGTTTCATCTGGACTACACCAGAGAATCAGTCTGCAGTGAAAATAACAGAAACATGTCTCCTCTAGCAACAAACAGTCAGTTGTTAGGGCTTAACACACAGTGATAAACTCAGAGTGGATTCCCACAGCAATAGCAAACAGTAACTAGTGCACATGTGGTCTGTGCTGTGTGCAGCAACATGATAAAACCACAAGTAAATCAATGGAGGAAAGTTGCTGTGGACCAACATGCCTGCAAAATGCAAGCGAGTCTTCTTAGCCTCCACCAGCAAAAGACAGAAATCTCTCATCATACGAAAGCTTTTCAAATCAGGGAATTATATAAAGTGATGCTACTGCCAATGGCCTGATAGACTCACAATGAAATGAAAAGAACTGGGGGATTCAAGCACAAGTTGTTTGGAAATCTTGGCAGAAAATTATTGTGTCTTCTCGCCTGGTTTTGCACATCACGCTAGCAAACTAAAACCACTGTGGTGTAAATACTTTTAAAATTAAGCAACAGAGCACTAAATATATTGTAAAAGAAAATGAATCGAATAAGTAAATGAATAGACATTAGAAAAGCTTACTGTGGAAATAGCACATTGCAAGACAGCAAAAACTAATCGAGCTGTACTGCTAATTTTTATTTATACACTGACTATGAGAAATCACATTCTTGTAATATATTATAATGTTTATACTGTCTATTATGTTTACTGTAACTGATTTTGCACGAAATGTCCGTCTGTAAACAGAAAGAAGAAGGTCTGGCTGTATCATGTCCAGGTACTGTAGATTCTTGCAATCCACTTTAAGAAAACAACTCAGCAGTACACTGCAATTGTATGTTTCAAACAGAGGTGGTGGTAGAGAGGCAAAAGTTAAAGCAGCAATCTGTAATTTACAATGTATTTCATTCTGGGGACAAAATAAATCAGGGAGGGACATTTTGGCAGACGGACATGGCAGGAGGAAATGGAACCAGCAGTGGCTGACAAAAGTAACCCTCTTGAACCCTCTTCAAAGGCACTCTCTTTTGCTCTGATTAAAGGCGCAGTATTTGCACACTCAAAATGTTTCTGATCGGTAAACAGTGGGCAGTCTAGAACTGAATGTCTGCTAGACTTTGCCGTTTTAGGCCTGCTCAAAGAATTTCTACAGCAAAAATCTTCTGACACTCTCGCAGCCTACAGCAACAGATGAAGGGCTACAGATTTTGCTGTTAATGTTATAATCTATCAGGCCAGACTTAGACAGAATAATATTCTGATAAATAATATTTCCCTTACAGATCAATGCGTACACTCTGAATTAAACACGGTGTGTTATGTTCACAGAGAAATCACAAAGAAATCACAGTGCTGAATAACAGGCAGGTGACGCATCAAGGCAGTGTTGTTAGCAAAACATCTAGACGGACAAAAACAGATTTTACATAACACAGAAGTGTTTGAATACAAGCAGAGAGCAACAATCTGAGCTTTTATCTTTGTAGGGGGGAATGTGCTCAGATGATGTAGAGTAACAGTCAATAAGTGTGGTGCACAGGAAGTGTTTCTGCTTGCAAAACATTCTTTAAACATGCTTGTGTGCTACATGAATGCGAAACACAGCGAGTCTGTGCAGCAGCAAAACTCGACGAATTTGGAGGACATGTTCTGGTTTAGTCTCAAGCAACTGTCAGAATTGTAACAGATTTCTATTAAAATACCTCTCCGCTCTTGTGCACCGTTTACAAACAGACCCGGCGCATATAAATGTGCGACATCAAATGAAAACTGACACATCAGTGAAATTCATCTCAAAGAAAAGGTTTTAAATAAATCAACAACATAAACAGAGGCAGTGCAAAATAAGAAAAAGGAAAAACACAGAGCGCTAAAGCATTACAAATCTCCAGCATTTTCCAAAACCGCTTGTCCTTGCCTAGGATGAGGAATGACACGTCGCCTGGTGCCTGTGTTTACTGCATCAGGAGAGCTGCGGGGGAAATGGATTACTCCATCATCACAGAGCAGCATGTTCATGCACCAATGTATTGCGACGCAGCCCTGCGTGTAGCCATTTTCACCTGCAAGACATTCTCTATTCCACGCTCGCTGTTGTTTACAAACTATGATATTGAACGCTCAAGAATTGCATGTTTTTTATCAAGACATTTACCGACAATGACTCAACAGGTAGTCTTTGAGTGTTAAATAAGAGCAAAGCGTTTTACCAAACCCAAACAGTGGAAACAAATTAATATGACTTTACACAAAGTGGAACGAAGCCAGCCATGATCACACTCGATCACTTGATCTGATATATTAAACTCTCTCGACAAAAGAGTGGTGAATTACCTCTGACAGGTCTAGCATGAGAGCTAAAGAACTCATTGACAAAACGCACACATACGGCGTGACCCCGCAGCACTACCATCCACCATTGTTTATGTCTCTCCTAATAGTGTTCAGTGTCCAGCTAAAACTGAACAAACTCCATTTGCCTAAAAGAAGAGGCAGTTTTGCTCTGTGTAAACCTCCTGTTAATGACTGTAAAATTACAGTCACTGACCGCTGAGCCAGTGTATTATAATGTGCTGGTGAGAGTATGTGAAGGGTGTTAACTGAAGCATGCGTCACGTTCACAAGGAAAACACATGGCAGGGATTCATTTCCAAACCGAGTGGCTGGAAGGGAGAACGAGTTGTACGCTTTAAAAAACATTTCTTCAGCGCAGCTCATTTAATATCACTGAAGCAACAGAATGTTTAGTAACGGCACATATTTAATGTTACATCTTCTGAATTAATCTTCAGTTAAAGGACACGGGTTACTGAACTACTCTCAGTAGGGAAGAGATGTGAGAAAAAAATTGAACAATGGTAGAAAATAAAACACAAACTGTAAGGGAAAACACAGTTATAGTAATAATATTTATATTATTTAATATTTATATTAAATATCTGCTGGCAAGCCTGACTTTGCTGTTTGCCTTGTGTTTATATCTGTGCCTTCATCTCCCTCTTGTCTTCTTGGGGTGGCAAACGTAACAATTCATCTGCTAGAGTGACGTGCAACATAAAAACGCGTTTCTACAGCACCACAAATCAAAAACAAATGAAAGCCCATCAGCTGAAAATGAACAAGAGATATTTTCCCTTCCGTTTCTCCTCATTAACAATCGGGCAGCTGAAGCTTTCTTTTTAAACACAGTTCTTTTGTTTGCTAAATCTTTATTGTTTTCATTTATTATAATTATAATGAATCGTTTAAAATTCATATTGCAAATCCGTTAAATGCTTAGGGTGTACCGCACAGCTCGTAATGTCACTGCTGCATAGTTTATATTTGCCCTTGATAGAAACTGAATCATTATGTAAACACACACACATATACCTTTACCTCTGCCTGTAGTTGGCAGCAGATGTTATCAGCAGCTACACTCAAAAGTCTGATCACACAGACGTCTTCTGATAAAACACCAGAGGAAGATTTTTGACATAATTTTCCCCTAGAATGACTTGATGGAACTGATTTGAAACATCTACACAGCTGAATGAGTTATTGAACGACACGATTAATCTACAGTATCTTCTCCAGATCTACTCTAACTGAAAACTGTTTACATGAAACTAAATATAAGAATTTGTTTGGGGCAGGCACAATTTGAATAGTTTTACACAGTAGCCCTGCATTACCATTCAGAATCAACAATATAAGCAATATCTGTTATCATTAGCCAAAACAAACAAATTGCACTCCACCTTAAAAGAAACCACTGACAAAATTTTAACCAAAACAAAACCATTCATTAAAAACAAGCCATATAATGTTACATGACAGAAGTGCTAATTATAATCATTAAAGCTGTTTCAAATTCAAGATTCTGTAGAATTGACATAATGCGGCAAACATTATTATATAAAACTATATATAGAGCCATAAATGCGGTTTTAATGACACCTTCAGGAAATACGTAAATTCATTACGTTTTTACTATCAAACTCTGCATAATGGAGGTTATTTTAATACATTTAGTTAAAGAGAGAAAGAGGCCCAAACGTTTAAAAAAAGACATACCACAGACCTAATCTGCATATGGCTGATGAGAGCATGAGTTACAGCTCATCTAAATGTAAATGAAGTGTTTTATGTCTTCAGTAAACAGCTGACGTGTCCATATTCTGTTTTATTAAACAATTAGAATTTATTACCCGAACACTAAAGATAAGAGCCATTTCTCTGACTACAACTGTAACTGTTTTTACATTCATGACAGCTGTCTAAAGAAAATTAAAGATGAAGCTATTTTTCTGGCAGAGGGAAGGAACTTGAGTGATATCTTGGCACCCCACTCATTTATTTAAAGTCCTGTTGAATTTCAAGAATTTAAACTGTACGTTTATAATACTGATTTATAATTTGAGCTGTCAGGTCTGATTTCCCGGGAAATGTCAGTTTGGCTTCAACATACATAAAGAAAAATATATAAAGTAACCTGCAATTTTATGTTTCAAACACAGATGGCAGGAAGAGAGCTGAAAGTTACAGACTGCAACTTTAACTACATTTAAAATGTACTAATACTGGCTGTGTTTCTTTTCGAAAAATGTTTGAGCAATATTTACTGCAATTATACCTTTTGTTTTCATATTACATGGGCTACCTGCAGGGACATTTGACCCTTTGACTGTATGTTAAGAACCATTTTCCATTTTGAAGGTGCTGACTCGAATTTAACAAAGGTTTCCTATGAACAGTTGAAAGTTATCATTGGCTCACAGGTGGCTTTCTGACAAATGATCATGTATCACCATAAACCTTTACATTTCCACATATTTCTCAACATAAAGAGAAGAGCGTTTGATTAACGATCGGGGATGCCTCACTCTGAAAACTTTTTCCTTCAGTTGACATGGGTGCTTTGACTCTCAAAGTCACTCGTCAAAAAGCCAAAATATTGCCAGGGAAGTGCCCCTTCACTTGTGTCAGTGTGTAAGTGCTTTACATTATTTTACCGCAGTGTTGCTTTGCTGAAACAGCAGAAGGACATTAATTTGACAGTGCAGTGACATCAATTTCTCTCCATTCTCCAACTTGGGTATTGCGTTTACTGCAAACAGATTAATATCTGTTCCATAAATCATTCAGAGAATTTGCCGAGCTGGAGTCATGAGGGTAATGTCATACATGTTAGCTGATCCCAGTCTTGTGGCTTGAAGTCCATTAATCAGTGCCATGGGGTCATGAGGACCATTCAGAGGGCAAAACACAGAAACT
This sequence comes from Chromobotia macracanthus, assembly GCA_036877525.1. Taxonomy (NCBI): domain Eukaryota; kingdom Metazoa; phylum Chordata; class Actinopteri; order Cypriniformes; family Botiidae; genus Chromobotia; species Chromobotia macracanthus. The sequence continues at coordinate 2,146,698 of JAZGTH010000004.1, read as the reverse complement.
TATAAAACATCCTGATTACTTATTTATATTGATGTTGCCTCTGTAACCACCCAGCTAACATCGCTCTCAGAACGTTGGCTAACATTTTCTAAAAGTAAAAGCGCTCTGAAGCAAGGGCGTAACCTACCCTACCTATCATACCCTACCTTTAACATTCAACCCAAACTCACAAACACCTACCTGTTGTGATCAGATAGACTAAAAATTGTACCATTACAGAATACTTCCAAGCCCAAGAAATGTATAAAGAAAGCTCCCCACAGGGAGTCTAGCCACAGGCCAGCACCGTCCCTGAGAATCTGTTGCCTGTCAAGAATAAGAAAGCCGAGTCTCATCTGCTGGAGATCCTGAACCTAATCTCCCAGCAAAGAATGATATTGTGTCTGTGCCAGCCAACTGATTTACTGTCAGTCTATCCTAAAGCTGCCCACTTGACCTTGTAACACCAAAAGCAATTTATTTTCATTACATCACCGTTCACTCAGAGCGGCTAAAAGTGGCAAACAAAGGCCATTTACTCAAAGTGTTCTTCAAAATATCATAACTCGTTTTAATTACAGTTCTCGGCGAGGCAGACTGACGAGAGCAGTCACTTAAAAACAAACGCTTCAATTTTACCCCCCTCCATTTAAATAGGAGATAATTATGCATTAAAAGCCCCATTCACATGGACAATAGTGTCTCCCCGTGCTGTTTTATGCCGAAATGGTCTGTTAAACAAAAGACATTGATGATGGTTTTTCTACAGACATGTTTGGTGACAGAAATGCTCTCCTGGCAATTACAGAGGGTATCTTATTCACAGAGGTAACAAAAGGCTATTTAAACTGTTGACTATATAAACTGATAATAATGTCTCACTAAATCATATTATTAGTGAGCACATCAGTAAGATTCACTGATTTTCAGGACTTTTAAAGGCAGAGCATCCTCTCCTCCTGCTTCACTACCTGCCACAAAGAATTCAAGACGCCATACTGTCCAGCCGATACGGGCCCTCACTTTCCAATCTTCAATCACAAACTGTGCTTTAGTACCCCTGGACACTGTATGGGACCTCGGTTTAATAAAAGATTTACAATATTACAATATGTATTGTGCGTAGCACTGAAATCTTGCAGCATACTTCTGCTACTGCCACACACAGGTGAAATATGACAACAGAAACAAGCAGGGCTGACTATCCTGTAGACAAACCTGCACACTGTCAGTCAATAACAAATTTAATGACGTTGCATCTATTGCATGTGCATTACTGCACGAAAGGTGGACATTTCCACCTTAACCAGCCTGGGCAACAACACGATGCATGCACCATCAGCGTTTATCTTCTTGCAGACACACGGTTTGTGTTGTCACGTCGGTAATCGTACCGGATATGTTCGCATAAACGACATTGATCATCGCTGAACTTTCCGCGTTGACGAGCTCGAGCACAAAACGGAAACAAATGCATCCGGTCGGGACGTTTCCGGTCGTTCTCCTGCGTCCTCCGCGACACGGTGAAGGTGCGTTGCCGTGACAACGACCGTGCGGTCGTGGTAACCGCGACGTTACCGTGGGGTGACGTCATCGGCAGGTGCGCCCGGGTAATCCGGAGTCGTTTGTTCACACGCGGGCTTATAAAGCGGTTCAGTGGCAATGTCAGCAAACAGCCTTTATGGAGCTCGTGAAAATGACATGATGACAGTCTGGAAAACCTTCATCAACTTGACAGGCGTGCATTAAAGTCTCAGACGTGAAACAAAACAATGAAACTAGAGAAAGCTCGTCACCTTCCACCTGATGGTTCATGTTCGGAGATAAAAGCAGAAGTTGCAGTCATGCAGCATCCCTGCGGTGTCCCTCACACCGGCTGTCTCGGTTCAGATTGATTAAAGTGACGGATTCCAGCCTGTGCCATCACCCACAGTAAAGACTGACCTCATTCATTTTCCCATAATACTGCAGGTTTCTGATGGGCCTGCAGATGAACAACCGTATGACTTGTGTTTCAGGAGGACACGAGCACAGAGACCCTTAGCTGCTACTTTTCCGGTTACGAGGAGAGCAGCGAATGTCAGAAGAGAACAGGGGCCGTCTTTAATGAGACAAAATTGGCAGTGATTTTTTCCTTGCGATCATATTTGATGGCAAACTAGAACCAGCGGGGCAGCCAGGGCGCTATGATTGTTTTGAAATAATGAGAAATTGTGCTGCAAGAATGAAAATTGAAAAGCTGTCCTTCATGATATGTCATTGCCCAACATCTCCAATTATCTGACTTCACGCCTCCCTGTTTATTTATTGAGACTGTCAATTCGTGTTATGAACCAGGCGACAAAAATATAGATCTCCCTCTATTTCCTTTGTCTAGGTGCATGAGAGGTACCTCCGAACACCGGCCACATGGATCTGCGAACAAAAATTAGGACATAAAATTGCAGGGGAAACAGATCTTTAACAGATATTCCTATGACAATTACGACGTGCCTGCAAAAGCAGAATTCTCTGCCAAGTGAACAGATGATTAAATGAACCATCAATCAAAAAACACAAAAGCAAAATACAGTCCACTTCTTGAGCCTCTGATTTTTTAATTGGTTCCCATGAGAATGTTTTTCCACATCAAAACAAGTTTTACCTCACCATCATAACCAACTGCACCGCTAATAATCACACGAGACTTGTGTGACACTAAGCACAATGGCATAAACTCAATTGACAGTTAACAATTAAAGTTACCATAAAATCAAAATGCACTATTCTTATTGTTTTATGGAATACTGCAGTGTTTATTATAAATGATTTATCCGTGCACATCATTATTTTTAAAATGAATGTGCCTTTATAATTTGTATGCTAAAACATAAATCTCCCCAACGAAACATCAACAACTTGATGGCGTAAGCCTCTCCCCGAGGGCTGGGCTATATCTGAGCATCCAATGGCCAACCAGTTTCTATCCCTCCAACTTCCAATGATTCAATGAATTCCCGACCTTCACAGCTTCTGTTTCTTTGTGACTTTAAATATTAGACTTTCAGTCATGAGGCATGTGAAACATTTGCTCTATTTCAGGAGCTACCCAGAATGGTTAAATGAGGTGTGCTTTTCCCTGTCCAATGTGTTCTGCATGTTTTTGGTGGAACAGGAAAACCCTTTTTAGACGGGCCATGTTGGGATTCCACACTTGAGTCCATCGCAGTGAATGGCAGGTCATCTGCCTGGTGCAGACAGCACACAGGAAAGAGACAGTCACTGAACAGGCTTTATGAAAACACATAGAATTACTACGGGGACAGCAATCAGAATCCCCCTGGCACCCGAACGGACAGAAGAGAGGCAGCTGACTCCGTAGTCAAGCAGTGGACTCTGTGATTTAAGTGACAGCCCAACCCGGTGCATGCGCACGGAAACGCGCACACGACGTCTCCTGGGTGATTTTTAAAGCTGTTGTATAGCATAAAATCTCAAATGTCACACAAACTGCGGTACCAGAGAGATGGAAAATTCACTGAGAACGTAATTACAGTAGGAGTGAGGAAACTGTGTTGTTTCATGATCCAGCAGTAGTGTGCAGCATGCTGGGTGGATTTCATAACTTAATAACATTAGAGTATAACAATATTAGTCTAAATGGATTTAGCATTAAAAGTTACAACATAGACACTGTGGGGGTACAAACTATTCTGTAATAACATAAACCAAATGTTATAGGTATCACAAAGGGTTGCACCCTTTAAAATGGCTTACACACACATACACACACACACCCTCTATGACATATACATAAAAGCTTCTCTCTCTCACCCCATTGCTCGTTCTCTCTCCATGTCTTCCTTTTCTTTTGGCTTCAGTCCACCCCAGCAGATGGATCAGTGTCCATAGGCTGCTATTGACTGGACACACACCTCTCATGAGGCTGGAGAGCAGCTCATATGAATGTTTTTAAAAAAGAAGAAAAGCAGTACAAGCTCATTTTACTGCAGCCACTTTCAGCTCAGTTTTCCAGACTCTAGCAACAAAACAGGTTGAAAATGACGTTTTCTGCTCTGTTTTGTGTCTTTGTTTTTCCTTTGAGAGAAAAAGAGAAACATGGTTTTGTGGTTCGAGCCGCAACTGCTGAAACACAAAGCTGTTGATTATGCTTGCGTTCCTGTTAACAACAAGGCCTCTTTGTCGTGGACTCGAATCTATTTAATACTGTTTAGATTTAAACAACTAATATTTAATTGTTTGACACAAAACAACAGAATGAATTAAGATCTTTGCATCCATTCTACTTAACTTCAGCTTAACACTGACATTTAGAAACATTTGATCTTGTTAAAATCAGATTTTGTATGCATATTTGATGGTAAATGGTAAGACTGGTGGTCAATGGCTGATGGGAATGTCTGTGACTAAATCAGTAAATAACAATTGGCCTCATGATTAGTCATACATTGTAGTTGCCTGTGGCCTGTGAAAAGAATTACATAGAAACATTTAAAACCAATTTTAGTCTGAAATATAAAGAACAAGTCACCAAAGTCAGTCATTAAAAACAAGACTTTATGATAAAACCCCCAAACGTTATTTAAAAACCAACATTATGATAACTGGAGTTGTTTACTGTGCTTGTACATGAAGCATGTACATAAAAGAACTTGCAAATGTTTCGTTTGATGGGAGTCAAAGCAGCTAATTTAGCATGCCAATATCTCTAACAGAATTAAAGCATTTCTGCCTTGGTTTTTGCTGATATGTGGGAGTCAGTGTTGAAGTTTAATATTCTAGAGATTATTGTATTATATTATATTAACTTTTGAAACTGATGAATCATAATTACATTTTAACACCATCAAACCCAACAAAATTTTAAAACACAAGAAATGCCTGTCCAAATTTGTTAACAGGCTTTATACTCATTGCTACAGTGACCTAACATATATAAACACTCATGAACATAAACATATTAGTATAAACATGTATGAATATCATTGTATTAGATAAAACAAGAAAACAAGTGGCATTTGTGAACATATGATAAAATACATTTCTATACCATTTTTCTAAGTTATTTTCCAATTGCTCATCTGGTCCTGAGGTAAATTTCACTGTATGTATGAAATCAGTTTCCCTTAAATTTAAAATAATCTTGAGGAAATTATTAAAATTCAAATTAAGTTGAAAATAAACACTTGATTTAATCTTGTTTGCTTTAATCACACCACTTGGTTTGATCGTTTGTTTTCTAATGAAATTGCTTTCATACATTTTTAAGTGTCTAAATATGTGATTGGGCCACAATAAACAAAGCAAAATAAAGCTGTGAATCAAAACACTGCATATATTAATGGCAGTATCTCAAATATTCCTAATGATATGATGACGTCTCAACACGGGTTTTGTCAGGCAAGGGTGCCGCTGATCAAAATGTTCTTAATGCTGTTGTAAAATAATGCTTTTTTTTTTTTTAATAAAAAAAAACCCTGTTGAGAGGCAATGGCGGTGAGAAGGGGAGATGAGGTGCAAGTGCCAAGCCCACTGTGTGAGCATCAAAGGAGCCATGAAACCAAACGGAGAGGAAAAGATGAGCCAGGAATAGCATATGTGACCGTGTCATGTCTGTTATGAACAGTCTACCCACCTTGTGGTAACACAGTGAACTGTAGATGCAGGAAAGCATGCTGGAGAAAGAGAGAAAGGGTGTGGTAGGGAGAGTAAGGAGAGAGAGAGAGGAAAAGAGCTAGGAAGGAGAGAGAGAGAGAAAGGGTGAGGGATAGAGAGAGAGAGGAGTTTAAACTAAGAGCTATGTTTTGGGATGGACTAATCTGCTAGAGAGCAGTCTGAGGATCGGAGCACATCGTGTGAGCCAGTGTGTGGAGGACAGATAAGGAAAGAAGCCCGGCAGACCGGCTGCTTGTTTTAATGTGCTGACCCTGGGGAGCTAAAATTACTAAATATTGACTCTTCAGTCGTGTGCCGTGAGCCAGGGCACTATTGCCACATTTAACAGAGGTTCACCTGAAAACAGAGCGCAAGAGAGAAAATACACCCAGCCAGACTGCACATATAAAGGATATCGCCTTTCTTTTCTTTTTTTAAATCTGTTTACTTTTTTCTTTATTTTTTCTCGGGACTGACTCACATCTCCAGTAAAGCAAAAGGAGCCGTAGAGCTACAAGAATACACAACTACAAAACAACACAAAAAACGAGCCAGGCGAGCAAAAACAAAACACCAACAAGATGTTTGAAATCAGCCGAACACTGAACGCTGCTCTGTTGAGCAATGAGGTAAAGACTCTGGATATTTCTTGTTCCGTCACCTTACTTCTCTAAGCATATGTTCATGATACGGTCATGTGTGACGTTTCTGTGTGTTTTATCATGTGTTTATATGTGGCCGTGCTTCTAAAGATCTAAATGAATGCGCAGGGATTCAGCGTTTAGGTCCAGTTGGGTGGTTTTGCTACCTCTCTGCTGTCTGAGTGTACTGTAATGGATGAGAGACCAGACTCACCCTCTCTTTTTTTCCCACACACATTCATTTTCTCATTTACTCAAAGCAAGATAGCTCGAACTGCTGAGCTTGCTTGATGACATCTGGGGCTCAAACCTACTGTGTGTGTGTGTGTGTGTAGCATGAATGTAAACTGTAAACACAAGGCTCTCTTTTGCTATGTCTAGCTCTCGTTCCTTATACTTTTTTAGCGTGTGTATTTCTTTACCACCATGGCTATAATTTAGTTTTTTCTTCTTCCTGTTTCCCTGTAAACGCATGTCTTCCCAGCTAACAATTTTAGGTTGTAAGAACATTTCCCTAATGTTTCCATTGACCAATAAAAACTGTTATATTGAATGTTCTAGGATGCTCTAGGTTACTGCAAGAACGTTTTTGATAACTTTGAGAGAACATTCTTTGAGTTCTGAGAACAGGAGGAAAAAGCATTTTGTTTGTAAATTCCTGCTCAAAATGTGTCTGTATGTCTACTTGTTTACTGATGCCTGAAATTAAAAGTATGGCACGTGTATGTGTGTGTGCAGGTATACACTAAAAGTTGTTTCAGTGTTGTAACGTTGTGCACCTAAGGGAACAGTATTTGTGTTTGTGTTACTGTGTTTCGAATTTCTCACAACTGTTGATATTTAATTTCTCCACTGATAGGTAGCCATGTCATATATGATGTGGTGATATATGACATGCTATATTATATGTATTCTTCAGCAATCCCTGTGACCGTAAACAGAATAAGTGGTATAGAAAATGGATGGATGCATTGTATGTATATATTGGATATATTATATCTTACAATCTCAAAACAAATTAGACTTGTTGTGTGTGTGTATGTGGCCGTATGTATAATGTACTATATATGTATACATGTGTACATTGTATAGTATATATAGCATGTGTCTATATATACATATACACACACACAAATATATATATATATATATATATGCTGTCTTGCTGTTAGAGCTACAATCAGTAACTTTATGCCATTACCACCATCTCATGATTAACATCACGGCCTCATCCTCGTTGACACAACCCTTATTTATCTCTTTCTGCGACATGTCACTGCCCATGGTTCTAATCCATACAAATGTTTAAATCATTTATGCCAGATGAGAACTGACCCTCCCTGCTAAGCATGGTTTCTCAAAAGGTTTGTTTCTCCATTTATGTATCACTGGAGTTTTGGCTCCTTGCCACTGTCACCCTGTTGGCTTGCTTACTGGGAGACTGCTGACATTAGCTTAGAACATTCGCTTTGTACATTGTGTTAATTATCATGGTTTAATAATTTTATTTTTCTTCCTTTTAATTTTCTTTCTTTTTCAACTTCATTTTCAAATAATTCTTCATTTATTTCACTGTTAAATATCTTTGTATATTTTTCATTTGTACAGCTGCTTTGTAACAATGTGCCATTGTGAAAAGCGCTATATGAATAAACATGAACTTATTACATACAGCCAAATTATCATCAGTATATCTCCTCTCAAGTGTGACACAATGACAATTCATACTGCATGCACATCCTCACATTGTCATTCAGTTCTTTCTGATCTTCTCTGACACTCTTGGAGGATAGAAAGATGACAGTATGGGAAAGCCCTGGCTGGCTGACTCTGCCTGCTGCTGTAAGCACCGCTTGGTTAAGAATAAATCCCTGACTTGGTGCATTAAATCGACACGAAACTGTGGGTGTCTAATCTGTGATGGGCACTCGTTCCTCGTCTCCACAAAACAGGATCAGCCTGCCTGCCACATTCTCACCCAACTCAGACTCAATGTGACAGCACATGCACGATCACATGCAGATGGGGGCTCATAGGAAGAGACAGAGATTTTTAAAACCTTCCTCTCAACCTTTGTGAGGTGTGTACACACTTCCCTTAAAATCCCTGACAGCTCAGGGATTTCGAAACATTCTGATTATTCGTCCTGGTGAGCTGTGAGAAGATGAAAGCAAACAAGGCACATAGAGTCACAACCACAATATGTTAATTTGAACTACAAAATGGTTCAATGAAAGTCTGTGATTCAGCAGTCAGTTACTGTTTGGCCTACACGACACGACAAGGAATATGAAAATGAGCGACGGCAATGTGTTCATGACACTAGCTATCAGGAACTACACAGTGTCACATATATAGTTTATATTTTCCACTATATTGTCTTATATTGTAATTGTCTACATTGACAGTTTACAATGGCAGAATCTTTTTTGTAGATAAACACAATCTCTCTAAGATACTATAATATTTTACATTTGTACACATTTAATGTTAAAGATAAAAACTAATGGAATACAACTGTACAGTTTTTAAAAGGTCACAATTTTAGGTTCTTTTCCCTTCCTTAATTATATAATACATGCCTGTCATTGTACAAATTTTCCAACTTTATGTATTTTATGGGGATATAAAAGAACTTTACCAATATTATATTCCCACTGTATATTATTTTGATGGTAAGTTGTGCTGTTTTTTAAACTGGAGATTCTAAAAGAGCTGTTTGCTACAGTGGCTCCAATCAGTTTTTCTTCTGGCCTGTTTCTACTCCTAAAAATCTGCATTTGTGACTCACAGTCACCCGCAAACACACGATTTTCACGCATTTCAGATTATAATTAAGCAGGTTAAACCCGAGCATCGTTACAGTGATTAATGGTGCCTTCATTAACTGATGCCAGATCATTTGCATACATTAAATCATTGTACAGACAAGAGGCAGAGGTCTGTCTGTTCATGAGGGAGATTTTGATCTGCTTTCTAGTTCATTGTCAGTTCATTATTCCAGCTTGCATTTGGTTTCTCTCAGACATCTTGCAGAGGAAAATGATTAGACTGTTTTATTTAAAGACAGATTTTTCTAACTAACTTGGACAAAAAGCCTTTCAATGTGCTTTAACATTTATCTTTTATCAATCTGGAATATTAAAAAAAGAAAAAGAGAGAGAAAATACAATTGTTTGCAGAGGTAAAGCACATAGTAGTTGTGTTTGATTTTGGTATTGCAGTTTGTGCCATGCACTTTCATGAGTTCTCAGATATCCAAAATATACTGAACTGATTTCTTATCATGATTAATAACATAGTTTTTTATTTTAATTTAACGTGACACATTTTCACTCGAAAAGCATGATACATTTAATTAACAACTTCTTACAACATTCAGCACTAGTGATGAAAGACTCAGAAAGAAAACAAAAGCGCAATCATTATAATACGGCACATTCTGGCGAAAACATATCTGATTCTGTGAGGTTATGAGCAGTAATCCAAACACATGCAGATGTGCTAAATAAATAAGTTTCTGAACATTAAACATCGGTGTTGCTTTCCGACTTTCAACCGGTTACATTTGCTCCTGAATTGGTTAGAGGGAGCAGAGAAACAGAGACGAAGGGGAGAGAAAAGGGAATTGAGGAGGTTGGCAAATGTCTGTTGGCAGTCTGAGAGAGAGACAGGGTCATCTCTGTTTCACAACAATGATTAGATCTGCCCATCTGCTGGGATTCTAGTGTAGCTCTGGAAATTCATTCATCTGTGCGGCTCAACCCCAGCCTAACTGTACTGAGAACAGGTGCTGCATTCTACCCCCGCACAAAGGCAGAGCGTGTGTGTAAACGTGTGTGTGAATCCTGCACAAGAGCAGCCGAGCAGCAACTGAAGCAGACTCATCAACTGTGAAAAGATTCCCATCTCCCAACACAATAGTGCCAGATTGCAGTGGATCAACTTCCTGTTCAGAAATAAGAGCTCTTCTCCTTCTTTAGGACGTTGGTGCTTTGCTGAGTTATTAGTGTTCACCCCAGAATACTGATGTCAATACCTTTTTACCTCTGTGTGTATTTAGCCTTTAGTGTTAAACCAAATGTGATACTATCAAGCTAACAGTTTTAGGGCATTTGTGAGAGAATTAGCCATCTGAAACATGAAACTGAAACTTGTGTGCATGCTGAAACTGAAACTTGGTGCATGCTGAAACTGAAACTTGGTGCATGCTGAAACTGAAACTTGGTGCATGCTGAAACTGAAACTTGGTGCATGCTGAAACTGAAACTTGTATGCATGCTGCAACTGAAAATCGTGTGCATGCATGTAAACAACACAAATGCAGAAATAGAGAGTGCTGTAATGTGCACTAGAGATACAGGACCACCTGTTTTTAATAGACATGCGCCAAATGTTGCACAGGACGGCATCCAAATACTGCATGAGCATTATGCTGATGCTCTGTGCTTATATGTACAGTCAATAAGAGAAGCTGAACAACACATTTGCTAATTCTATAAATAAAAAATAAAGGGAGAGAAATTTATTTTATCTTGTTTATCAAAAGTAATCTGACAGAATGCAATAAAAGGAGTGGCTGGTGTTTAAAAAAGAAAAAAGATTTTGACATCAAAATGTTACAATAAACTGATGATCAGAGGCCTGTTTAAGGTGTCTGCTTTTTTAGACTACAAAATGGGTCTCATGTTTGTAAATGTCTTAACCCTGAAATCAAGAGTCATTCGTCCGTTCTGCACACTTGACATGTTTTTCTTAATTTAGGACATAAAATTCTAAATTAAAAGTTAATTTCTTATCTAATTAAACTTAAACTCTTTAAAATCTCTGATGGCTTTAGAAACACAAAATGTGTTAAAGAATAGTGTTTTAAATATATTATCAGAAACTGAATAGTCACTTTATATTATATTTCACAATAAATTATGTGTGTTATAGCTCAACCTGGGATAGATTCTGCAGGGTAATGTGACTACTGTCTAGAAATTCTGGACAAGAAACTTTAATCCAGAAATGAAGTATGAATACTTATACGCAGTTACCCACTATCAAAGGAATCATCAGTTAATCCAGTTAATTTCAGTGAAAGACGACGAGGGTGCTTATTAGCATACAATGTAATAAAATTAAAAATGATATTGCTACAAAGCATTCGATATGTTTATACATGCAAACGTGAACATGTAATCTATACTCTGACCGCATGTTTGTAGCTTGAGTATATACTGTGATCACATGTATGTGTGTGTCCTATCCTGGTGTGTGTATGTGTGCACGCACTTATACATCTATCTCTTGAGGTTAAGGTTTAGGGTAAGGGTTAAAGTTAGGCAGGTTGTTGGGATGGTTTAGGTTACGGTAAGCAGCTAGACATTGTACATTTGTGAGAACATATATCGACACAATACAATGCACAAATGTGTGTGTAACACACTCAGGTATTCGCTTACATAAATGCTTCAGGACAGTGGTGAACGAGAAGATATTTACCATAGATGAATCAACGCTCTGTTGGGGGCTGTCACCATTGAGGAGCAGATATCTCCAGCCAGGCAGAAAGAGAACCAGGGCAGCCTGCCTCAGCTGAGTCTTAGACCCACCAGAGCTCCTCTCGCCTGGGTGAACAGGTGACATCTGGCCCCTCTGAATGTGCAGTGGAAATCTGTCCCTCCAGGGGCCCCAGACTCACTCCTGAATCACTCCTGAGTCCTGCAGTGAGTGGCTGTGGGGAAGCTGAGGAGCTCCTCTCTGCCTTTATTTTTTCATCATTTCACAGGGACTGGGTGTTGAGAGGCAGGCCGAAGGTCTTAAAAGCTCTTGCCTTTTCCTCTTTAAGAAAGAAAGCTAAAAAAGATTTAGAAAAGACAGAAGTCAGCATGAGCGATACAGGCACCACGACCTGGAAGTAAAATGATTTGTGATTTCAGTGACGGGGGCAAGTGCTGGCCATGATGAGCCCCTAAAAATCAGGCTCATGTACCTCTCTATGAACAGAAAAAGGTCCAGACTTCATCTGGAGTTTCAGGGCTGTGATTCTGCAGGGAAAATGAACATCAAAACAGAGGATTCAGTGAACAGCAAAAGCTTTGTGTTTCAAGTGAGATGATATAAAAAGATAGAAAATTAAAGAAAAAGGCAGAAAAGGCAATACAATATAAAGGAAGAGTCATTTCTGTAGCTGAGCCAGCACCCTGCAGTGTGTACTGAGAGTACACACTAAAGCTCACTGTATTTTTAGAATGCAGAAATAGTCCAGAAGCTAAGAGGTATTTTAATGATTCAGTTTTCCAACATGTTTATGGGCAAAATGCAGGAATGATGATAGAGTGATTTTAAAAGAGAAACATTGAGTGCTAACACAGGAATGTATGTTAAGTGCATGAATGCTCATTTGTCTGGTTTATTATGCTTTGCTTAAGTACTGTAATTAATGGTTTTGTTAATTGAACGGGAGTCACTGTAGTGTAAAAAGCAGCGCCTGTAATTCATCAATTTCGCCCTCTTCTTCTTTCTCTCTTTTATTTTGTGTGCATGTTACCCCTGAAGGCAGCATCAGGTGATGAATTAGACAAGCTACTATCATTTTGTTGTAACCTTTTAAGATAAACTTAATTTGTAAACTGTTTCTTGTGAACACTGAGACGTGAATGCACTGACCACTTAATGAAGAGGTTACCCAGCTAACAGGGAACATTCTCCAAAAGTTCATTCACAGTTATCAAAAAATGTTCTTGCAGTAATTTTAGTAGAACTCTTTAAATCTTACATATCATATATATGAAAACTTTATTCTTAAGTTGTTAGTGGAACGTTTTAAAATGTTTTAGTTAGATTTAAATGTTTTAAATAATGTTCATATAGCCAAGCAATAATGTTAAAACAATATTTAAAAAACTGGATGTTTTGAGCATTCGTAGAACATTCAAAATGACATTTTTAATGTTTCTGTGACAATGGAAACGTTCTTACAACCTACAATTTTTCAGCTGGGTATCTGGCTTTAGGTTCAACAAAAACAAAGTGTTTCTTTAAAACACTCGATCTTAAATGTTGAATTATATGTTAAACATGTTAGGAAACACAGTTACACACAGACAGGCTGTTATTAAAGAAGTCCAATCATTTATCAGAATTGGGCGGCCATTTTATAGTACGATTAGCCGCATTGCTATGACACGCAGGGCTGTTTCTAAAGTGATAAACGTGCTCTTTGCCTGAATGATAGCTTGTGCCCGAGAGCTGACATGTTGATGAACGGCACTGTGTCTCTGAATTGATAGTTTCGGAGCCCATCCATTTCATTGATTCTTTAATTGTTCGGGGGAGTTGGAGGCGCCTGACTGTCATGAATAAATGATAGATGCCCAGCATGTATGAGGAATGCATTACTGAGGAAGATCTCTGAGGCGTGGTGTTACTTCCTCTGAGACGCCAACCGTCCCCTTCGCAGCCCTGAGGAGCCGCTGGTCCCCGTTATCTTCCCCTTGCATTAATAATGCATTCAGTCTAACATCAGTGTTCAGCATTCAACATTCTGCCATGAAGCCTGTTCAAAAACATCAATACAAACTCACTGAAACAAACCCATTTCAAGCGGACTGGAAGAAAGACGTTACATATGCTAATTGCTTCTCAAGGCGTTCCTTCTGTCTACTAGAGGCTCTTGTGTCTTTTTCTCTTTGTGAATCTTTGCCTCTCTCTCTCTTTCTCTCTCACTCGCTCACACTATGGCTAAGTAAGGCACGATGCATTGTGGGAGAAAGACAGCAAGGATGGAGGGAGTGGTGCAGAAATACTGATGTTGCTTTTCCCAGGGCTTAGAAAGACAAAGTGATGGAGTCTCTACAAACAAGGAACAACATGTGGAGGAAAAGGAGAAACAAGGGAAGGAAAGAAAAGAGATTTATGGCACATTTCTGTTCGATCGTGCCCCAAAGATACGAGTTGTACGTATAATAACAATGCATCAAAATTGACATACTTTTTCAAATAACTCACAGTAGAGGCTTTGAACCAAATTATGATGGTGCAGCTTCATCTGGGGAAAAAATAAACAAAACAGTACACGATTACTCCCAGCTAACAATTTTAGGTTGTAAGAACATTTCCCTGACGTTTCTATTAAGTAACAAAAATGTTGGGAAAAGTTCTAGGAACATTCAAATCATCCAGTTTTTAGGTCTTGTATTAACGTTATTGCTCGGTTATGAAAAACTTTATTCAAAAATGTTGTTAACTCTGGAATGTTAGTGCAACATTTTTTAAATGTTGCACTAACGACTTAAGAAAAACAATTTTGATATATATGATATATAATGTTAAAAAGCGTTATACTAATGTTACTGAAAGAACATTTTTGTCAACGTTTTAGAGAGCGTTAGCCAACATTCTGAGAACATTCCCTGTTAGCTGGGCTATTAGTTACATGAAAATTTGAGACAGGGGCATCATTACCTTTATCATTAACATGAACTTGTTTTTGAGGGGCTAACCTTTAATAGTTTAAATAGATTTTGGTAAAATTTGTTGTTCTAGTGAAACAATTTTCATAGGTATACCATGAGTTTTCTCCCTTTTTCCAAGTTAAAGCATAAATGATTATATTATATAAAACTTCAATATAGACTAATTTAAAAGTACACTGAATATATTCATTGTCGCCGTGCAGTGAATATTCTAATGAGTAAGCTACATCTATCCTCTGGTTGCACTAAGCAATAACAGGGCCGGTCAGCACAGTAAAACGTGCCTCTCCCTCCATCTGAACGGAGGCACTGATTAAAGACCAGGCCAGATGGTCCACAGCGGTCTTCCTCCTCGAGATCGAGAGCTCCAGTTGCGATCAAATACAGTGAAAGCCACCCTACAGCCAACTGCCCTACAACTCGATCTCCACCGTCACACAGTCCCCCTCCAGATGACTGCCTGTGACCACGTCACACAAATGAGATGGAGAGAATCATTAGTGATGTCAGTGATCAAATGGAAACTAGAGTGTCTCAAAGTCACCTTTGTTTGGAACAGACTATGAGGAGAGTCTCCCATGGGTTCCAGATTTGCTCCAAGATTCACCAGCACCACTGTTATCTCATTCCTCCTAAATAAAGCACCAATTAGTAATGTTTTGGTTAAAAATGAACAAAAATTAGGTATTAAGCAATTACATGACAGATCAGTGTTCAGAACCATCTCCTTACCTCGATGGTAAATTTATAATAATGATTTAAAATGAGCTGTTGGCTCATATATCAACATAGTCTGTAGATGGTGCAGCATTTGTATGAATAATTAAAAGGTTTTTTTCAGGTAAATCACAAGACAAATATTTCCTGTAACTCTGTTCTCTAAAGTTGAATGGTCTCGCAGAACCAGGCGAGACTTGTTCTCAAACAGGTTTTTTAGATCTGAACGTGGCGAGCTCCGTCTGGGTGAGCTGAGTCTGAGCTCAACAGCCTGACACATGCAGTGCGGCCTGACACTGGAGACGTCAAAAAGAACCGATGTAAAGTCAAAGTTCTCCTTTGAGAAGGTGACAGGAACAGGAATTGTACTGGGTGATACTCATGTCCTCTGACAGAGAGAGATATTTGCTTTAGAGGGAGGAAACTTCAGCTGTACTCCCAAAAGCGAATAAGAACTGTGACAATCAGAATCTGTCAAATTAAAAAGACAATCTGATGTGAAGGGCAAAGAATTTTTGTATTTCAGGAAATCAGAATTGAATGGAGACAGGGTTTATATTTAAATGCACAATAAAGTCTCATAAATCCAGTACATGACTTCCATGACTTCCCAGATAATAATTTTTTAGGTTGTAACTTCTTTAATTCTGTCATTCTGTTTTAAAAATGTTCCACTAACAGCCTTTTGATATACAGTATATAACATATAATGTTAATAAAAGTTCTACCAACATTACTGCAAGAATGTTTTTGAGAACTTTTAGAATGTATTCTAAGAACGTTTAGAATGTTAGCTAATGTTTTGAGAACATCCCCTGTTAGCTGGGTTATTAGGCATTTAAATATTTGTTTTAAACAAAACAAAGAAACAAAAACAGGTTTTTGTATGTATACTGTATACAGAAAGCATTTCCCTTCCTGTAGTCTTCCACAGAACGTCTACAGAACGGGACAAAGTGAAGTGCCTTTGCTGAATGTTCTACATTTTTTAACAAGGCATGAAATGAAATGTGCAATTTTAACACAATTGAGCTGAAGGCTTGCAGGGGATCTACACTTCAGTGTCTTTAAATAAACCTGTTATTATTCAGGGTGAAAATGGAGACAAAATAAATGCTCCATGTCGCTGGAAGATTTTTCTCGCTTGAAACAATTATCACCATGTCTGATGCATGTTTTAACATGTTCTGCTCTTAGAAGAGATGCTCGGTGCTCATACTGAAAACAGGAGTGAATGTGTGGGATGTATAGGGACATTAGCACAGTTGACGGGACTCTTGATGGAGAATGCGTGGCACACACATCTAAGCAGAGTGTTGGTTAGAAATATCTGACAAGCAAGAGCCCCTGGATTTGTGTTTATGGGCAAGTGAAGGAGTCAGACAGTGTGTGTGTGTTTGCAAGCAGGGAGGGGCGGGCCTCATAAGGTTCTCAGTAATTAGTCAGATTGAGGTCTGAAATGTGGCAGTGTAAGAAGGGGCTAGGGCTAAGCATTTGTGTGTGTGTGTGTGTGTGTGTATTTGTGTTAGAGGCCAGGCTGGTGGGATGCTCTAATTGGAGCTAAGTGGCTGCAGAGGTACTCCAGAAACAAAAGAATATATGCAGAGAGAGAGAGAGAGCGAGACAGAGTGAGAGAGAGAGAGAGAGAGAGAGAGAGAGAGAGAGAGAGAGAAGAGAGAGAGCGAGAGAGAGAGTTGCTGTACTGGTGTGTGCATGTCTCTGTGTGTCTGAGTGAACAAAAACTAAAATGACATTTTACATGCTCAGCTAGCAAAAGCTTTCACCAAAATTCTTACTGCATAAAAATCACACACGTCTGAACGGAACATAAGAAACAAGAATACGACTTTTATGTCAAGTTGGAAATGCAAAGACTGAATGTTTTGGATAAAAACAATAGGTTCTAGTCATTGAATTATTTTAAATTTCATTTTAAGATGACATTCAATAAAAACAATCCACTTTATACTGAATGTGCCCGAGATGAAAACACGAGCGAATAAATTTTCAGGGTCAATTAGTTTGCTGAGCATATAAAAAACATTTTACAGAATGAAAATAAATCAATTAGTTCTGTTGCTTTTAGCTCATTACTCAATTCACATGCTGCTTCACTTTTAATGGATTTTTGACAGCTGATAAATTATGTGATTTACATTAGCTGGCCCGTTATAAAACTGCTCCAACGACGGTCAGAACATGATGCTTTATCTCAACAATGCCTGCATAAAAACACCCTTCACCAAAATGGCTGACGCACAATGCAAATGTGTATAAGGACAAATGACTGGGTCTTAAATAAAATGACGCTATCTTAATTTAACTGCATTTACCTGCAGTTCAGTTTTCTGCTTATCCAACACACGATGACTAAATAAAAGTCATTTGTGTATGTATACACACACACTTTTGAAGATCCATGAGGTCACTTTCTCCCACTCGAGAGCTCCATGTATTCTTGGCCAAACCACCCACCACAGAGCTCATGCCTGTCTAATCTCCAGACCCCTCCCTCCATCTGTCCCCACCCAGCCCAGGAGTGAACAGAGACTCAGAGGGTCACAAGCAGCCTGTGAGTCATACTGGATGTGTTCGCTCGTCCTGAATGTCTGCTGCTGTATTCCAAACACTCGCTCATATGAGGAATCAGATACCAGAGATTCAAGCGTATTGCATCTGGAAAAACAAATAATATTAACATTTCAACATTTCGATTTTACGTTTAAAATGTATACATATGCTTTTTTCACAATTATTTGTATCTTTTGTAGACTTTACCATTCTATTAATTCATGTGACCATAAAAACTGTATTTTAAATGCTAATAATTATCAAATAATTTTAAAAGATACTTTTCAATAAATAGTTTTAGATGGGGTATTAAGCATCAAAATACAGGATGCTGTGTGGTTTACGTTTTATATCACTTTGCTGTTTGCTTAGAAACAACACGGCAGTCAGTACATTAGAGCAAAGATATTCCTGATTTGTCTAGGGATGAAAGCATGCTTATATATGTTTCATGATCTCTTAAATTTTAAAACCAGGGACATTCGTTTTAAATCTCCCCGGTGGACATTTCTGCTCTGAATTCTCTCTGCAGCTTCAGCTGGTATAAAGATCAACAGCTGACATTTAGTCTTTTGTAAAGATTTCAGAGACAGAGGGAGGGAGGAAGATAATTTCTATTCTATTCAACATTATTGTTGTTTATGATTTGTTATTGTGTCCTTGACTCTTGACACTAGTAACCAAAGTGAAAAATACCTGGTAATTATGAACACGACCATAATGCATGGCATTTGAATCTGTTTCTGTAATAAGCAGCTGATTTGTTCTGCCATATTGTCAAGAAAAGCCAAAAGGAAAAAATAACAAACAAAAGGAAGCAAGAGAACCTAATTCTCAGTACTACATACTCAGTACTGCTTACATGCAAGAGTGCATACAAATGTATACATGCATATACAAATTTTCCAAAAGACAGATTCAATATCAAACCTATAAACTGGCTAGGCACACATATTATGTTTGGATTAAAAAAATAAGAACATAAATACCGCAGCCATATACAAAGTTTGGGTTTTTATGCATTTATCCACTTTTATCCAAAGCAACTTACAGTGCATCCAAGCTACAGAACGTATTAGGTTTTTCGGAGGGTTTCTGAGGTTAAATTTGCGAGTACCGTGTCCCTAAGTGTGAGGTCTGGCCATCCAGTGAAAAATGTCTTTCATATTTTATGGCTCTGCTGGACTCTTATGCCAAAAGCAGTTTTTGTCAAATCACTTGAGGGACCGTGAGGGACCACGGCTGAGGTTTCAGAAGAAGTGCAGATGCAGGGATGAGAAGACCAGGCCCAAACACGTTCCCCAGCCCCGTGACTTCCTCACACCCTATTAAAACGACACCCCTGTTATGTCCCCTAAAAAACCTGAGAGCACAACGCATTCACACCCGCTGAATGATGCGGAGTAAAGGGGAGCAAGTGACAGGGTCCATATCTCGGGCCGTGAACTCCATACGGAGTTCTTCTTCCGGTTTGGCAATCAAGTATGAAGTTCGATATGATTTCCTTCAATGAACAAGAAATAGCTGTCCAACACCTCCTCCTCCGTGTGCGTTAATCTCTCCGGTGATTTGGTCGTACCTGTCTCCCACTCGCGGCCGGAGGTCGGACGAGCTGTCAATCAAACCTCCCGCTCCTCAGCGACTCCCGCCCGTCTCCTCAGGAGGCGCGCGCGCGCCACCCGGTGTCGGCCCGCTCAGCCAATCAGATCTCACACGCGCCTGACGCGCCGCTCCATAAATGGTGTGGAGGAGAACGGGGCGCTCGCGCGGCGGGAGTCGCTGAGGGAGCGCTCGGGTTTGTTTTCGCGGCTTTATTTCGGATGCTTCTCCCCTCACACTCACTCACGTACGATCAAACGGGCGCAGGTTTAAGTTTCCGACACCGTCTGTCCATCTTTCCGCCGGCCCGTCTCCATCATCTTTGGGTCCACCTCCTCCGAGACTCCCCCGATAAACCCTCCGAAACGTTTTGATTTTCCGCGCTCCTTCCTCCCCGTTCACTCCGGGACACGAGAATGGTCATGGTGAGTTCTGACTTAAAGATTTAAATCATGGTTACGATCAGCCATTAAAACAGCCTCAATCCCTCGTAATGTTCCTTAATTTGTGCTTTAACTCTTGCTTTACGTTTCCTGCACGCACGGCGACAGCAGTCGTGATGACAGCATGTTATTATTGATGTGATTATTGATGTGATTATTGATGTTGTGATTATTGATGTGATTATTGATGTTGTGATTATTGATGTGATTATTGATGTTGTGATTATTGATGTGATTATTGATGTTGTGATTATTGATGTGATTATTGATGTGATTATTGATGTTGTCATTATTGATGTTATTATTGTTGTTATTATTGATGTTGTCATTATTGATGTTGTCATTATTGATGTGATTATTGATGTTGTCATTATTGATGTGATTATTGATGTGATTATTGAAAGACTATCAAGGTGCGCATTTTGCGTAAAGGTGCGTGTGGTCGCCGGTCTGTACATTATTCAACCCAATGTCAAATCATTAGAAAAGTGCTTAAATTACAATAAGTACAGCAAACATGCTTGAAATAGTTCAATCGTCCATATTTGCCAGTGATGAAAAAGGTTCATTTTTAGCCTGCAACTCTGAGCAATTCTATTTTAAATCAAACCAATGTGTTGACCACTTAGGGCACTTAGATGCAAGAATTAGTTTTGATGGTAATGGTTTCAGCGTACAGTGGTCTGTTTGTTCCAGAAACAGAACAGATTTCATCTTTGTTTTTTAAGGATTCACCTGCCCTCCTCAGGTTTTCCTTTACAAGTATACATATACGTGCATTGTAAAAGGTTTCACATACTTTGCAATCAGTGCATGCTTTAAACACGCATTAATTAGCAGCGCTGTGCAGATACCGCATTACCATAATGCCTGTAGGTGCAATCGTTCTGCACTCAAGCTGAGACGGCAGCAGCGATTGATTGCCATTGCTGCTTCTGAAAGGGCTTCTGTTAGCCAAAGCGCCCGTGCCTCCATCTGCATGTCTGCCAGAGTGAAAGCGTTAATTTTCCAGAGTAGAGCAGATGACGGACAGCTGAGGCAGCCAGTGAGGGAACTGAGGAGGAGGGGCCTTTTCTGACCTCACCAATGAGGAGGGGGCAGGGAGTGGGGCTGCAGTGCTCGGCTCATGCCGAACCCCGTGCATTCACGAGCACCCTCACTCGGAGGAGGAATGCCCGCTCTCTCTCCTGCTGGCCGCAAGCTGCCTTGCCACTGAGATACACTGAGAGAGAGGCGAGAGACAGCTAGAGATCTCCAAGTGAGGAGACGTTAGCAAGACTATAGGCAAGAACTCTGCCTGCTGACTTACAAATGGAGTGGAACGGGTTTAAGATGGTAAGGATGCTGCGGTGGTTTTGTGCAGACATGCATGTGTGTGAGTGTGTGTGTGTTTGCCCTTGCTGTGTCTTACTGCCTGCAGCTGCAGTGGCAGCACTGGAGTCTCTCTCTCTCTTTCTCTCCCCTTTCTCCTCTTTTCCAGTACTGCAAGCTACTCCTCCCCTTTATCGTAGGATAAGAGGAGCTTTATAGAAGAACAGTGCTGAGGAGAGGCAAGAGGAGAAAGGGCAGGTGTAGCAGGTTCTAAGATACTGCGGTTTAAAACCCATTTACGATTTAAGGGCAGTGTGGAATCTGAATGCTTACCATTATTGGGCTTATCTTTATTTTCACTCGCATTTTAATGCTCGGACTTTAAATTAAACTGCTGTAGGTTTTCTATGATTAATGTGATTTAAAAAAATCTGATTTCCTAAATAGCTGATTTAAAATTCCAAGTCGTAGTAATATCAAGTTGCGGTTATAATAAGTTACAGATGTACTGGGTTGTGTAATTGTGAAGTAGCGTGTATATGTCTGATTGTAAGTTTGTAAATGAGAGTGAGTGGGAGTGACCTCTTGTGTGTATGTGTGTGTATGTATATGTTTGTGTGTGTATGTATTTCTCGAAAATCTATTAGGTTGTGTGCGAGGGTGTCTTTCCACACTCTAAAAATTTGGGGTTGTTTTTAACCTATGGATGGGTAAAACGTTGACAGAACACATTTGTTGGGTTATAAATTAACCTATGCTGGGTTGTTGTTACCTAGCCATGGGTCAACCATGGGTTGAAATCATGGTTTTAACCCAGCATTTTTAGAGTGCATGTACAGTGTAGTTTGTGTTCAAGCACGTCTAGAGATCACTGGCTGTGTTTACTGATCCGTTATCACTGTGACAGAGATGGGGCAGCCTGCACCGTGTGTGTGTTGTGTTAGTGTATGTGTCCATTGTTGACTAAGGGCTCAGAGACTGCCTCGCCCGGCTGTCACCAGGCTAGTGAGAGACTGTGTATGCCAGGAACCAAATCTCCCCGAGACAGAATCTGAGAGAGAGAAAAGTAACAAAGACTACAAACCAAGCTGGCTAAGATCTGAACTAGGCCTTTATCATTACATCATATAAGGGTGCACGACAACATAATTGCTTGGCTGAGGCAGAACAGATATATGTTTTTACAAACTTGCTGTGACTGTCAAATCCCCAACCTGAGCAGCGTGGCTGTTTGGATTCAAGTGTGGGCAGCGTTATTCGTTTTTCAGGCCAATGTTTGACTGATTGTGCGTGGGCTTCAACACAAAATCAAAATGCTAATTGAAAAGAGAGCGATTCCCAACAGTGAATCCTGCTTTACCTTATTCCTCCCTTTTCTTTGTGTGTGTGTGTATGACAGCAAGGTAGAAATTCAGTTTGTGCAAGGCAGAAATTCATTCAGGCAGTGACGGGGCTAGTCCACAGTACAAAAGAGATGGTTATAGTGAAAGAGGAAGAGAGAGTAAATAAAGTGTGCGAAGGAGGAAGGTAACGCAGCCCTGCACATTACTCCACCACAATGCTGATGTCCCGGCTACTACACTGTCTTAAAGGCCATTACGCAGAGCTATATAGATAGATATAGGTTTTTTTTACTTCTCTTCACTCATTATTTACATTATTTACAACTTCACATTTACTTCACATCGTATCCTCCCTCCTATTTCCTCCTCTTTCTCTCTTTTTCTCTCTTCTTCCCTATTTCTGCTTAATCGCTTCAAACTTTAGGGGGTTCTCCTTTGTTGTCCAACTCCAAGGTTGCGTATCAATGCTAATAAGGGCTAAAGCTGGACTGAATATTAAAAAGGGATGGATGAGGGTGCAGGTGGACAACAGAGAAAGAGAGAGAGCGAGAGAGAGAGAAGAACAGAAGACTGCTAAGATGCTGAAATCTGGGCAGCAGGGGTGGGAAAAATGCCCCAGGAAGTGTGATGGCTGGATGGAAGAGTTTGCACCCCTCTCCACACAATGTGACTACACATGACAGCTGAGAGTCAAAGTGGGCCACTTGATTTTTTGGAGTTTAGCTGGGAAGAAAGGAGAGAGAGAGGGAGAGGTTCAGGTTGTGGCCCTCTGGTGGCGTAGCCTCGGGGTTCTGTGAGTGTGCGTATCACCACTGCATCCATCTCTCACAGTTCCACCGCAGGAGAACAGCAGCATCCATCAAACTGACTGTCTCTGCATGCTTTTGCCACAAGCTCTCAGACGGTGGCGCCGTAGAGCTTCCACCTGAGCAAGATATTGTAAACATGGTAATCTGTGCAGTTTTTAGTTTCAATATTTTAGCCACATAATTCTAAGCAAAGCATTACAGGCCCTTTAAGTATTGTGTTTCAGTATACAGACAATTTATTTTTGTCACTGAAACTGATATTGTCATAACTCATAGGATGGAAGATATTTCCTTGGCTCATGAAACATCAGCCAAGCACCTGGACCAATTTAGGCTTAGATTTATGTCCAATCTTTTATAAATATACCAGATATGATATGTGAAACCTGTAACCTTCTTACAGTGAGTACAGAAGGTTACCACTGTAACTGTAACCTTCACTGTACTCTCAAAATTATAGACAATGGCATTTTTAAAGGGACAGTTCACCCCAAATTTTTTTCCATCATTTACTCACCCTCATGTCATTCCAACCTGCATGACTTTTTCTTCTGTGAAACACAAAAGAAGATATTTTGAGAAATGTCTCACTGGGTGCCACTGTTGTTTGGTTAGCAGGATACTTCACAATAACTTCTTTTATGTTTCTCAGAAGCAGAAAAGTCATACAGGTTTGGAATGGCCATTTGAAGGGTCATGAGAGTCAATGATGGAAGAATTTTCATTTTTGGGTGAAGTATCCCTTTAAATCTTTATGCTCTTGCCGCTATTCTGACATGACGCTGTTAAAAAAGTAAACAGCAGTCGGTAATCTATTTGCTATGCTCTTCATTCTGATGATACATAATCGTTTTCGAGGCTCAGACAGATTTAGAACACAAATGTAACCTCTGAATGTAATTACTGAATGAGTCTCACTCTGCCAGCTGATTAAAGCAAACGTCTTGAGAACTGAACATCCAGCTCTGGGGGAATAAAGTGCACTTGACAGGTGAAGGCAGTGTGCACTTATTAGACGAGTTTCACATTCAAACTTAAATAACTCTGAGATGATTTCAGCAGCTAATATGAGCTTTCATCACATTCTATAAGTCATCATATCACTTCTGGAAGAGTTTTACGTCTAGTCTTAATAGAAACAGCAAGCAAACCTATGAAGAAAAGCTACAAATTTGTACACATAAGACATCTACACATTACACATCTCAGATTAAAAATGATCGTAGAAATGTTCAGATATAAACGTCTTATGAGAAGAACAAAATCTCCTAGATAGTTTTTCCTAGATAGCAAAGAGACCTTTGTGCTTCTTAACTTTTCCTCCCAAGAGAACGTCTGTAGGAATCTCACGTGTCTTCTGTAGAGATTCAAAAGAACAACTATGCTACAATCTGTGCTTAGGTTTGTCAAGATACAAAAATCTGCACTCTGAAATCAGATATTTAGTCTAAAGACTGACTAAAAACCTCTCTCATTACATTCTTACTAGATGAAATCATTTGGCCCTTGCCCTTAACATTTTTACAGTTTAACAATTCCTCTGGCACAAATTCAAAGTCCAGTGCCGACAATAATCAGCCCAGTATACACAGAACAAACAACCTGCTAATCAACACACAACACACTGCTCTGCCACAATCACAGATAGGTCAAACATATATAAAAATAATAAAATGTTTGTCAGGGTCAATCTGAAATAGCAATTGCTGGTTAGAGTTGACCAGGTAAAAGAAAAGCATTACTGTTTTTCTCTGTGATCAAGCTGGCTCTCATCCCCCATGTAGTTTCTGACCTCCATCCCACTTTCTTTGTTCCTTTCCTGCTCGTGTATCTGCCCCTCCCTCCCTCGCTCTCTCTCTCTCGCTCTGTCTGTGTGTTTTGGTATTCATGCAGACGTTTGGATCCAAGTGGCAGGTTCTCCTGAGACTGTGCACAAACTGCACATTTCTCTGATCTACATTTTGCACCCAGGAAAAGACAGCAGCAACAGGCGAGTCTTTGCTCTGCTAACGCAGAAACCGTTTCCTTTCCTGCCCATTAGCCAATCAACTGACCCGCCTCCTGTGACGCTCAAGGACATTGCAAGGTCGCTCGCGCCATGGAGGCTTGGCTCACGCAATCACACAGAAATTCAAAGCTTTAAAACAGAAACATTTGAGGCAAAAACGATTGGTGAATTTAAAACGTTGTGTAGTGTGGTTTGATGTTGGGATGGCTTTTAAACGACACCCGCAGAGAGATGCTGTTTGTGCCGTTTTCTTTGTTGCTCTGAGTGAATAAGATGGAAAAATGAGAAGATGAAGTGAGATAAGAAAGGGAACACGCGTATAAATGTCCAAGATAGTTCTGCTCTCTGAATATCAGTGCCTGGAGGTCAAAGGTCACAGAAGTGAAGGGTTACTGAGTTTACAAATCACGGCAGCTCACACAAATAAGACCCGACTGAGAAAAAACAAATGGGGTGGCCCGCAAAAAGCATTTCACCTGCAACAGTAACCATACACACAGCCCCTGAAATTTTTCATGAAGGGATTCCTTTATGTGAAATCTTTCCCCTGTATATCCGGGGAAAAGTATATCCCTGTATAAAAGTCTTTTATTTCCTTTCAACGAAGCCAAGCGTTTATTCAATTAAGTCTACATCAGATTTCCATCAGGAATCCACAGCTAGCAAAAGCACGTCTGACAGACACTGCTAAATATTTCAGACACAAACCACATCGCTTACAACTATTAAGTGCTCGAAAAAGTATTAGCACACATTAAGCACGGCCATGAGTGAACTCTCTTTCATATGAATTCTATGAGGATAACCCTATAGATAACCCTTTATTTTCTGGAACATTCTACATGGGCAAAAATGACCCCCTGTAGGTATTTTCAATTACCGCGACATTGGAAGATTTATCTGCTCTGTTGAATGCACATCACATTTGCTGCTTTCGTTGATATTCTGCAGGGGTTTCATTGAACCAGCGGCAAGACTACATCAGACCCTCCTCACACTAGCTCCACATTACATTGCTCCACATGTATGTCCCCACCCAGCTAACATAGAACATTCTCAGGACATTGGATAACGTCCTCTAAAAACATTATATATCATGTATACAGAAACATTTTTCTTAAGTTAGTGGAACGTTTTAAGAATGTTATAGAATTCAAGAAAGCATAAGTAATGTTCTTATAACCAAACAATAATGTTTATACAACATCTAAAAAAATTGGGAGTTTTGAATGCTGCTGGTGTTAAAATAACACTTTTACGTTTTTTTGTTACTTCTGGGAAATGTAGGGAAACAACCTAAACTTGTTAGCTGGGTACCCCTAAAGAAATAGAGATAGAGATGTGTTGACAGCTTTGGGCCAGTGTTGCAAAACAAGGTGAAAATAAAGTCTGTTACATAACTGCAGTTTAGTGAAACCAAACTGTTGTACAACAGGAAGTTTATACAGTTTGGTTGAGCACCACAGCATTCTGTGGGAAGCACAAATGCCCTCTCATTGTAATACTTTAAAACACCAGGTTGACATATATGAAAAGGCTAACAGACTGACCGTCTCTTTGTCTCTCATATTGAGGTGATATTTATTACCTGCCACTGCTAGTTAGTTATTCAGTCAGTCTTCCATCAGTTACCTCTGTGTTCTCTTGCAGGTCTTAATAACCACACTGACCTCATGCAAAAGGATTTCTCTACCAGCTGTGGACACCATGCTCATGAATGGAGCGATGTCCTTGTGAAATGTCAGTTCAGTCAGTATTTTTATGTTATAGGTAACAATCTGATGAGCATATATATTGTATAATGTTATTAAATTATACTTTGTCTGCTGTCTTAAAATAGCTGTTCACAATAAAGCTTTAATTTAGAATTAAAAAAACACCTATAATTGTTTAATACTAATACTGTCATCAATATAGCATGCATCTCTGTTTAAAGGACTGGATTTTTTATCCGTGTAGTCTGTTGGAAAAAAAAGAGAGTTTGGCCATTTGTTGGTGCAAACACACTAATGTTGGTGAGGAAAAAGGGTTGAAAACAAAAAACCACAGGGAATGAAAAGGGGAAGGATTGGTGTGCAGTGTTAGCAAATAAATATGGGGAAAATTAGTGTTTTGGGAAAGAGGGAGCATTGAAGGAGAGAAGGGATCTGTGAGGAAGCAGCTGCATGAAGATGAGGAGGCCGAGATTGGATTAACCAGAGCTGATGTGTCTGGAGTGTTCGAGAGAGAGAGAGAGAGAGCTCTGTGTGTTTGTGTGAAAAACATACACATCTACTCAAGTTTTAATGTTTCTCTATAATGAGCAAATACTGCATGACAAGCTTAACAGATAAACTAATTAAAAGACAAATCTGTATTGTAAGGTCTTTTGCTGGGTTTTACACTCCCCATATGAAAACAGCTCTCCAACTTACTGCAGTATTCAGCAAGAGCTCCCAAGCGCAGCTTTAAATCTCATCTATACAGTCTCCATGTGATTTGTTGTTGGAGGTGAAGCAACTCGTTAGCTATTGAGGTTCACAGGTGCGCAACATGCATAGTTTTTAGGGCGTAGAGGAACACGCCTGCGTTATCTCTGTGCGACTAGCACAGGTGCGGCACTATTCTGCCACCTGCCAGATACCCACAGCCATGTCAACACCCCACCTGCAGCTGACACAGCCTGGCATACTGCATGCACAGAGTAAAAGAATACCACATCCACACACACACACACTGCAGAGACAGTCTGAACTGCATATAAACACACACATGCTCAGTGAAGTGCATGCCCTACTGAATAATAACAGCCTACGGTGCTTTGGTGGTCTCAGCTGGTTGGGTGGCTCATATTACATGGGTTTTGAGTACTTTCAACCAACTAAATGGCTGGAAGACCATCATAAACCAGCTAAGATCAGTAAAACATCTTAGGCTTGTGCTAGCCATTTATTTTAAGCAGGGCATGCCCGGAGGACACAAGTCCTATGGGTTGCTGGGACAGGCAAAGAGCCAAACTCTCTCAAATTTCCATCAGGAGCTGGTCACTGGAGCCACACAAATTCAAGTGTTATCCCTGAATCAAGATGCTCACCAGTTTTCTGCTCGCCTTGGCAGTGAGCTGGGCTGCTTCCAGCGGTTAAGCAAGTTTGCGGTCCCAGGGCAGCAGGGACTAGATGAATTGTGCATAATGCACACATATTTTTTCCTATTGAAAATTCCAGTTCTATCTGAAATACCTTCCCTGTTTGCAATATTGTGGCAAGAGGGTAAAAAGAGATATTTTGTAATGTTCCAGTACCTTCATCAGAACGCCCCACAGTTGTGTAACATTGAGAAAATGTTTGTTTTTTGCATGGCGGTTTATCAGCACAGCATTTAAGTTGTTTGCCTTTATTTGAAAACTGCTGAACTCTCACCAACACATTAGCCGCACTGTTACGTTGGGTGCTAATTTATCTCCACAGAAGATCTGAGAGAGGTTAATTTAAGGCCAAGAATATCCCACGCAGAAAAATAGCCATTCATCCAAACACAATAACAGCAACGGGCGGACAATGAATAAAGAGAATGAGAGAGAGAGAGAGAGAGAGAGAGAGAGTGGGGTCAGCTGATGAGGTCATTGTTGTGAGATTTCGAGAGAGTGGGTAGGGAGAATTGCAGGTGTTTATTCAGACCTATTGCTCAAAGGAAAAACACAGCGCATCTCACCGGTCCTGCCGTTCTTAACATACATCCTCTGTTCTTCATCCTTCTCCTGCCCTTCATCCTTCATCTCCTTCCTTCCTATTCATTACTGTACAAGATAGTACAATAGTACACCAAACAGAAAGTGTCTGCTGTGCCTTTCCACACAAAAGTATTTTTTTAATATTTAAATTCTCTGTTAATGGTTTTAAGCTATTAAACTCTCAGACAATCAGTTAGCTCTCCATCATTCAGTCATTTTAGCTAGAAAATATTTTTTCCAGTCACTTAAATGATTTAAATTTGGCCACGGGACAATCATGAAAACTGCACAGTTTTCTGCACCAAAAAAGGAGTTATCGTAATTCTATAATAAATTTGCATTCAGTAATTGTTTTGCTAATTAAAATAGTTTTACACATAAAAAATGAATAAAGCATTTGACAAATATGGTTAAAATCATGTTAAACTGACAGGAGATGGAGACTTTAACTTAATAAAAGCAGTTTCATTTTAGATATAGCTTGTCATTTGATGGTACGATCACATGACCGGATGAATAGCCAACTAGTAATTTTAGGTTGTAAGAATGTTTCCTCAATGTAATAACAAAAACATTAAAAATGTTATTGTGAATGTGTTAGGAACTTTACAGAACATTTAGATAACCTTAGCCAACATTCTGAGAATTAGTAACGCTCCTATTATTGGACACTTTGCTCATGAAACCAATTTATCATGGCTGACTGCAAGTAATTTCTACAATGAAACTGATAAAAGAAAACAAGCATGACACTGCATCCGCTCTGTTACATGTCAGTCTAAATCCAAAATGACTGTTTCATCTTGATACTACACAAGTACAGACCTAATAGAAGCACAACATAAGCAAACAACTATTGAGTGCACTTTCATAATAACACCTAAAGGGAGCAGGGAACAGAAATCTGCATAATGCCTGTCAGCATTCAGCTGTCTATGTTTCTGCAGTGGCCTGTATTCAACCTCATCTATTACTGTCATTATTTAGTCACCTCAGAAAGAGAATCCCGCCTTTGAACAGCAAAAGGTCAGAGAGATTCCTCAGAGATATTCATTGAACTCTCAGGCAGAAGCATGTAAGCCATCTCTGAAAAACAGACACAGAGACAGACCATGAAGCGTCATGATTTAATTTAATGAGCTTCACTGATTGTAATGGTAATGTAATCAGGGTGTGGTCCTGTGCTGTCCACTAACATCTGGGCTGAACCAGAACCATCTCCAACAACCAGGGGAGAGAGGTGGAGAAATGACTGAGAACCTCTACTTCTGTTCATCCTGTGCAACATAAGTCTGGAACTTCATCTAGAGAAGAGGAAAATGTGTCAAGCAAAATTTAAGTACCTCAGAGAGAGAGTCAGGGAGAGGTATGAGAGAAGCAAGAAAGTATGGAGAAGAAAAAATCAATTTGGTAAAGTAGATGCTGATCGATGGTCATGGAGGGGAGCAGTGTTGGCGCATGCCGTCCCGCATTACTGCCTGATTGATCTTCTGAACTGGCAACATGACCCCAGGGTCTGAAGGAGGTGTCCCACAGAGGAGAAGAACCTACGCAAAGCAAAAAAAATCAATACACACAGAGAACTTTACTGACGCCGCGCAACTAAATGGATTCTGACCGCTCGTGTCCCCTCTGGTGGTTTAGTGCACAAGAGGTTTAGAGTCTAGGCTAATGCAGCAACCTCTGCAAACATTAAGGAGAACTGAACACATCAACCTGAAGTCTCTGTTACCTCGACATTTGTTTATTTATCAAACTTAGAATTATTTGAAGGGATTTAGTCCAAAGCTATTTATGAGACTCCAGCTGTTTTGTAAAGAGGTAAAAAAAATGAATGAAGGGAAAAGGTTATTTCATGGTTACACATACCTGTGCAGTATAAATAAACAGAAATCAAGGTAAATTACTGTGAGAAATAATATATATATATATATATATATCTTAGATATATAGATATTCTTAGATCAGGATGTGGTTAAGTTATGGGAGTCATGTTAGAGATGCTAACAGCTTATATCCTCGTATCCTCAACAGTTTTAAATGGTGTAGATAACCATCATAGGTGATTCTTATTTCATCAGTAAATTTATGAAATTAAATTAACATTTAATGTACGTCTGTGCGTGGGAGAGAATTTTTTAAAAGTTTATATTAACATGATATCAAGAAAAAGCTGTAAGCTGTAAAAAATTCAGTAATTCTGATCATTTTTCTTATATCTGGTGCACTGTGGCTATTCGCTTCTGGCTTATTTGATAAATGATTTAAAGAAAGTAATATTAATTTAATTTACATGTTTGCTTACGTTGTTGAATTGCAACGAATGATAGCAGAAGTAGTTTTGTTTTCTCAACAAAAGGAATATAGAGTGAAAGCAAAGAGAAAGTGGCCCAGAACAAAAGCTATTTCCTCAGTGTTTCCGATTTCATATTTGATTCTTTTGAGCTTTGAGAAAGGTCAGTGAAAACAGAAGATGAATTTAATTGCAGTCTGTCCTCTCTCTGTGGTCAAAAGTTGCCTGTATCATCCCAGTTTTCGTTTTGAGCGATTCAGCATGTGGATCTGATGTTTTGGGTTGGTTCATGGAGATATGATGTTTCACTAGTGAAAGAAGAACACACATAAGTTACATGCAAATCAGATTTAAAGCTGAATGTACACTGATGTTTCATCACAAGAACAATTAAATGTGATGTTACACCTTAAGGTCCTCAGAATTACTAAAACCAAAGTGGCACGTAACATTTAAAAAAGTCCCATGAGGCTCTTTTTTAAATTACACACCCATGCCTGAGATAACACCACCACAAGAGCTGTCAGCGATCCACCTGCCCACCCCACCCCATCCCATCCTCTCTTCTCTCGTTCTTCTGCTGACAGTCCATTTCTCGCTAAATTCAGACACCCAGGGACTTACACGACAGTTTTAAAGCTCTGCAGAGGACATGGAGCTCTTTCTATCTGATCAAAAGTGTCTCCTGCATCATGTAGTGCTGGATGGCTCCTATTACACCCCTCTTCTCTTCCATTCATCCAATGGAAAGGTCACGCTCAGAATCTTGCTTTTTGCCTAAATTGGCTGTTTTCGCTGTTAACTTCATGGCTCAAGCTGTGATTGGTGCAGCAGCCTCGGTACCGTTCATATAAGGTCTTGTTTACGAAGCTGGATTTGCTGGAAAACCTGTGATATTAAATCTGCAGTCAAAGCTTGCAGTTCTTCACGGCTTGCAGTTTCTTCTTTTATATTCTACAAATATTAGTTCAGCATCATACCTCAATTTCATAAGCAAATAAATAGTTTTCTATAGCACCCAATCAGTGCATGAACCTATAGAGCCTATTGTCAAAATGTGACACCCTGGCATAAATGAAATGAAAACCAGCCAAACTGAAATTGTTTTCTGAACTGTGTCATTCGAGTACAAACTGATGCCACCTGTGTGTTTTAGTATGACTGGAGACTGTCAGGAGTGTTTGTTTGGTATGGAGAAAATGGGCATGTTTGAATATTGACCCTGCCCCCCTCCCGTAGGGATCGACAGAGACTCAGTGGCGTCAGACAGACCTGCCGCAGCTCCAGGGCTGGGCTGAGAAGGGACTGCTGACACAGCCAAAGATGGTAAGGAGACTGCTGCCCACTAACTGCCATTTTTACCCCAATAATTCTCTGCTATATTACTGCTGTGAAGTGCTGTCAAAGAGAGGCTGTGTGCACGGTCCATTAAAGCGACTTGGAATATAGAAATACGTCTAATAATGAAATCTTTTATTAATATTGATACTGTTATTGTCAATATTATCGTGGAAGAGACAAAGACATCATCTCTGCTGCTTATTAAAACATAATGGATGGTTGTTTTGTCACCATGTAAAATGTCTGTGCATCACATCAATGTCTTGTGTTTGTAGAACTACTGCACTTAAGCATAATTATGGTGTTAAAACTAAATTGTATTTATTTCTAGTCACCTAAGATTGTGAAATAATTCATTGTGCGTTTGGTTTGCACTGCACTTGGCAATGCAGTTGGCAATTTCCACCCAGTTTTCTCCTCTACCTAAACCGGAAGATTATTATTATTGTTGTTTTGTCCTGGATTTCGTTGTCACAGGGTCACATAAATAAGAGCAGACACCTATAGAAGGAAAAACAGCATCAGACGGCCGCGGTAATGACTGGAAAGCATTACCAGAAAAAGCACATCAGACATTTGCCTGACATTTCATCATCTTAACTAATAAGGCCATTAAAGTGCCGTGTTGAAATGACAGGTATCAGCGACACACACCGAACTGCAGTGCTGTGAACACACATCTCTGGTTCTGCATGACTCTGGGAATGGTTCAACCTGTATTTTTATCCTTTTTCTGACATCCTCTTTGGCACTTATGTAAGACAGAGTGGCAGAGCTTCTGTCTTCCAGCACACACACACTCGTAGCTCGAGCAGAGCAGTGCTCGGAAACAGTCGCATATCTGCCATTGCATTTGAAAAACTAAAGCAGTGTAATCTTAGGATACTGTTCACCTGAATAAAAGAAAAGATGATTCTCCCGCTGACACTAAGGCTCTGGTGATGACTACTCTGCTAACTGACTGTCTCCTTGCCGGCTAACAGCTAAAGCACAAGCAGATAGAACAAGCTAAGCTCTGGCCTAGGCAGAACCTGAACCAGAGATTTTACATATTTTCAGATGCTGTAAGCGTTTTTTATAACATAACACATAAAATGTCCCTATTACCTGACAGATAGCACTGAACAAATGTCCTACGAAATCACACCTGTCCCTGTGACAAACACTGGCTGATCCATGGGAGCGCCCCACCATTTTTTAACCAATGAGAGAACAGTCTCTGCCTTTTATGTGTTTAAGTTCACCTAAACATGCCGTTTTTGAAAAAAATGAGGAGCGTAAAATAGTGGAAGGTAGGAAAATGGCTGCACCTGTAAATAACAGATAGCTATAAGTGTTCTAAAATATTGTTTAAACAAAATATACTGCAACACAGGCCTAAGAGCTAGTCTACTTCACACGTATGTAAACTCCATCTACATAAATCTGAATTTAGCAAGTATTGACCAAGTACATAACAGATCAGTGTTCAAAATCATCTCCTTACCTTACCCTGATTCACAACAGTAAATTTATAGTAATAATTTAGAATTTGAGCTGTCTGGTCTGATTTCCCGGGAAACGTCAGTTTGGCTTCATTTCACTGCAACATGCATAAAGACAATTACGTAGAATAACCTGCAACTTTATGTTTCAAACAGTGATGGCGACAGAGAGGCCAAAGTTACAGATTGCAGCTTTAACTGTTAAGTTTATTTGATAAATCAGGGATTATATCTTCTAGTGAAGGCAGACACTTAATGAATATGCTTAAGAAAATAACATTATAAACATTTGTGTTAACTATTTGTGATAAGTGATAAGACACTCAAGGTTATGCTATATTGAGTAAACAGCTTCCTCCAGCACAGTCTGTGGTAATATATTGCTTAATTACAGTGACCTTCCATGGGGTAAACTGCTACCTAATTAATTCATATGTGTTGAAACGAGCATTTAAAGATCAGATTTCAAGACAGATTACTCCAATACATAAATTACTAAGAAAATCAACTCAGAAATCGCTACACTGACCCCTTTCAGTTTCTGGGGCAAAAATCCAGCAATACCGAATGTGCAAACAAACACTTGCACTTTTCCAAATGACAACAAGAGCAGCTGAAGTATGGGAAAGTAATACGTCCGCATTTAAGAGCTGGTGAAGGAGGGGCAGGTCTTTAATTGGCCATTGAGACACAACAGGTCTCAGAAATCAGAATGGAAGATGGCCACTGTCAACTGTATCTTTTCTGGAAGATTCTGAGCTTTCATCCCTCGAGCTTTGAATGTTTATTTTCTCCTGAGAGAAACGAAGCACAATGAGAGCAGTAAACAGGTGTTATAAGTTCCCACACACAAACGTGAACACACGCACATCAGCCAAGAACTGCTGTGTATTTTCTACCTTTGAGTCACTTCTTCCCAGAGCCGCAGCACTCGGCCCATTTACATGCACATTCTGTGGGCCTGCAGATGGGCCTCCTATGGGCTGCCGGCAGCTTTGTTCTGTCACACTGGAACAGGTGAACATACACAAAGACTAAAACTGGAGGCAAAGAAAATGATTCAACAACTGATTGTCGAAAGGGAAACAGCTTTGCATTTATTCCTTTAGAATTGTGCAATTACTTAATATTAATAGCCAGTGAAGCTTTCGTAACAAAATTCTGTTATAGTCACAATAAATCTTGATTTTACCCTTTAGGAAATAATTGGATATACTGAGACCATACCTTTATAGATGTTGGTTAAGTGACTTCAGCCTGAAAATAAAATCAACTGTGATTACAACACAAGAAAGGCAATAACACGTATCTTTCAGAATAAAAACCAAGATCAGGCATTTAGAAAAAAAAACATTTCTTGTTAAATATGAAGAACAATTAGAGCAGAGAAATGTTGTAAACAATTGAAACTATTTTTGATAGCTTTGACTGATGTTTTATAATGCAGAATTCAATTGTTGTTTTTTAAATGTAGAACAGTGTGCCAGTGTGTTTCTGAGAAACATTCAGTGTAAACAATAGCATGGTGTCAGATATAAAGGCTAACCTTTCTAAATATGCCCACAGTGATAAAAGAGAATCAAACTCCTACAGGCTACAGATGAAGAGTATTTTTTCAGAGAGCTAAAAATATGCACCAGCTGAATTCCAACTTCAATCCTTTTTTCTTCAGCATCTCTATTATTTTGCACTCTTGAATCTATCAGTAGAAACATTAATGCTTTAGCTTCACCCTCTGCAGGTCTTGATCGAGATCAGGCCACATCCAGTCAGAGAGGAAGAGAAAACAAATATGATCTAGAACCAGCTACAGTCTAGTCATGCTTGCTTATTAAATCTGTTTATTTTTCTTGTTTTCCCAATGACATCATTTTAAAACAGTGCAGTGCTATTTAAGTGCTATTAATGTTTGCATAAACTGGATTGTGGGTGTTTCATTTACATTTAACAGACGCTTTTATCCAAAGCGTACTTTTTTCAGTATGTGTGTTCCCTGGGAAAACCCATAACCTTTGTGCTGCTAACACAATGCTCTTCCAGTTGAGCTACAGGAATACTGTATTGTTTCACAAAACATTTTTTGCACTGAATTATCGTCTTAAGTAATTTGCCCATCACTTTAAAACCTGCTGCATACGATGGGTTTGTCATTAGATTTTGGAAAGTCCATCTAGACAGTCCGAGAAAGTCTGACTCATGTTATAAAAGGTGTTAAGGCTAAAGTGAATGTGTTGCTCTCAGTGACGTAGCTGTTGTTTTGATCACCTGAGTGATCAATACACTGCTTTTGAGGGATGCAGCCAAAAGACTCCATACACACGTATGCATACATTCAACCCTTCTGAACGTCACCCAACCTCTCAGAGTCAGAAGACAAAATTAAACACACACACACACACATTCTTTATGCAAATGGATTAAAACATTTAGCTGCAGTGTAGAATAATCATAAAATAAAAAGTTTGTGGCTGAAAATCAGCACAGACTGGGGCTGTCTCAGTTCCGTCTTCCCCAGGGCTAGTTTCTCCTCAGACATATGCTCTTAAAAGCACACGGCTAAACCAGCAGCAAACGCTGTTTGCCATGACAGTCGCTCCATGCTGAAGGACTCACACTGTTACCCTGTCAAGCTAAACCAACCATCAAAACACAGACAACCTCAAAAATATACAGAATGATCAGTGACAGCGAGAGTGGAGGAGGAGGTGGGGGGTGTTAGAAAGCTACTGAAAGTCAAGAGATGCACAAACAGTTTTCTGTAAGTGTGTCACGCATTTTATTATTTAAAGTTTGTGAGGTTTTTCACACTTAATAGTTGTTACAGTTGCAGCTATGTACAACAGACTGTCACAAACACCTTTATCTGGGCTTTTAAGCCTTCCACAGAAGATTTATTTATATAAATATATTTAGATCACTTTACTTAGTGATTGCTATCAGGATGTGAAGAGACTACCTGCAACTAACATAACAAAAAATATTTTTGAAAAAATCACCTACCCTGGCTTTAATGTAAAGTCATTCATTTTGTTAAATATTGCTAGAAAATTGATGTTTTATCATTAGGGATTTGTGAATGATCTTACATATAAGGAGGCACATCCTTCAACGGTCAATTACTTTTTGCAGATAATCAGCAACATGGAGCCTCAGGTGACAAACGGGCCGAACTCCGCCACAGCTAACGGGCCGTCCAGCAACAGTCGCAGCTGCCCGTCGCCCATGCAGACAGGCAGCTCCAGTGACGACAGCAAGACCAACCTCATAGTCAATTATCTGCCGCAGAACATGACCCAGGAGGAGTTCCGCAGCCTGTTCGGCAGCATCGGTGAGATCGAGTCCTGCAAGCTGGTTCGAGACAAAATCACAGGTACTAACACAGAGAGGAAACACAAACAGGCAATCTGTAGCATGTTAGCACAGTGAAATGTGTTTCGAGGTGGCAGCAGAGACCTACTCTGCTGGAATAAACAGGTTTAACAATACTAAGATGGTTTGCTGGTTTTGGAGACTAGCTCAAGTCAGGTTTAAGCTTTGATTTCTTTATTATTATTAACCGTCTTGTATTGTATTTGGGTATTATGGGTTAAAAGAGACTAACAGTTTCACATAGTCAATTGTTCTCAACTTCAGCTACATGTTTTTTCAAATCTTTCTATGTGGAAAGCCCCATGTGATCTTTAAATTATCATGTCATTTCAAATGAAGCAGAATGTTCAGAAGTTTGATAACAAATGGCTGTGCTGTACGTGTTAGTCTACTGCTGAGTATCTCCTAACTAAAATGAAAAATCTTACACTAAAATCACGCGCTGCTCAACATTGCTGTATCAGGTTAAACTAAGTTTAGGGATGAGAAGAACTATTCCTTTGTTTACAGAACCCAGAGAAAAAGAAGGAGAGAGAGAGAGACATAGAGGTGTTTAAGCAGCACTCCCCTGCTAATCAGAGCTCTAATCCCACCGTTGTGACTATGTGGGTGGTAAGCAGATGGATGGAGAAGCTGCTCGGAGATAATGCCAGATAATGGCCTTCATTTTATATCCTACTTACTGACACTTCTCTCTGGATAATCTTATTTAAAGCCACTGGTTTTTAGACAAAAGGAAAGAGAGAGAGAGAGAGAGAGACTCTTGGCTCTTGACCACAGGTTTTGTCAGATTGCATTGCCAAGGAGTCAGATGGTTGGTCAAAAGAATCATCACTATGAGAACTGACATGTTCCTGTTGCAGTCTGTATGTTTACATATGGAAATTTGGGGTCATATCAGACAGAACCCTGATTCTCTAACTATTAGGCCATGACTGCTCCTGTTGTGCCTCTAAAGTTGGAGAATATAAGCTTCTTTGAGAGACTCACTGTCTTCATGCTGTGTCCTCGATTAGACTGAAGAACACAGTGCATCATAAACACTGCTCCTCTCTGTGCCGCTTTCTCTGCACTCGCCTCCCTGGGGTGCAATTTACTAGTTCAGAATTTTAAGCTAACAAATCGCTTCTTGATCATTGTGAAAGCAGAGAGTTATGAGCCTGCAAGCTCTGTCTGCTGCCATCATTAGCTGCCATCTGGGGTTCAAAATAGATTGCGGGCATCAGAGACTGTACGTGCGACTCGATGTCATAATATTTAAACAGACCGGTCTTTGCGCTCAGCTTTCATCTATAAGGTACGGATGTCAGAAAGAAGTCACTTCTCACCTTTTTAAAGAAATCTAACGTACAAACCTTTAACACAGCAGTGGGAAAGCCAGAGACGGCTCCGTCGACAAGGTGAGAAGCGCTGGCCTTTGCAGTTTAATAGACAAGGTTCCTCTTCTCTCGTTTTGTTTTCCCCACTCCTGTCAGCTATGATGAAATGCAGTACAGTAAAGTACCGTTTGCCACAAATGCTGTTCTCCTGCCCTGGCAACTCAGCTGACAGGAAATGTTTTTAGAACATTGACTAACTTTCATTATCAAAGAAGGTTCTCACATGTCCTTCTACTAATATTACTGCAAGAACATTAGCAGAACGTTAAAAATCTACCAATAAGTTTGTTTAAATAAAAATAAATCCCTGAGGTCCTAAAAGTGCATCTAGTTAAAGAAACACCCACATACAGCAAGATTACACACAAACACTTAAACACTATCATTAACTGACAGTGTTTACACAAAAACAAATCAGAATAAATCCTTACATTTTTGGTTGAGTTACTGCACAAGACAAGCCAGAGAATAATTTATGTATTTCTGTGAATTAAAAAACAGCAGGCTAATATTTATCAGCAAACTGTCAGCAGAAATAATGGATTCATCACTTCTCTCAGTGGGGAAATGTGTTTCAGAAGTCATTACATACAGAAATATGTTGAGATGCCAAAGCAAGCAGATGGTTATCCCAGCTAGCAATTGTAGGTTGTAGGAATGTTTCTCTAATGTTTCCATTAAGTAACAAAATTGTTAAAAAAAAATTACATTTTAAAAATTCTAGAAACATCCATGCTTGGTTATGAGATCGTTATTCAAACATTTTTAATTCAGTAACATTTTTAAAATGTTCCACTAACTACTTAAGAATAATGTTATTAATATATGATATATAATGTTAAAGTTCTACTAACGTTACTGCAAGAACGTTTTAAATAACTTTGTGAGAACTTTTAGAGCACGTTAATCAATGTTCTGGGAATGTTTCTTGTTAGCATTTGTTTATAAAGATCAAGGTGAAAATTCCCTACTCGAAATTCACACACATTCCCAGTGCAGTGCTGTTTTCTCAGCAACACACAGTTCGCTACTAATAGTGAGGATACACACAGCCCATGGGGAGCCACGGCGATTTTCTTGCGAGTTGGGAAGCGTATTGAATGAAAACTTTTAATGGAATACATTAAGAAAGCTTTAACGCTTCTGACTATAGGCACAAAGAAAAACAGAAACGCCTGATTGAGCGGCGGTTCCAGGAGGAAAAGAATTGGATACCTGTCAGTTGGTCCGGCTTGTTGGATTATTTTCTGTGTGGAAATGAACGTGATTGTATTTATAATGATATTGCGGGAAAACGCATTGAGGCGGTGTGAATTGATTGTGTGATTTTCCATTTGATGGGAAAAAGAGTGACTGCATATAATCTTCTGTGCCTATTCCTCAAGCAGTAAATAATTACCACACAATTAAAAATGGCTCGTGAGAAATGATGACAGCTCGTGCACCCAGCGCCCAAACATCTGTCAATGATCTGAAACCCAGCTAACAATTTTAGGTTGTATGAATGTTTCCCAAGCATTTCCATTAAGTAACAAAAATGTGTTATATTGAAAGTTCTAGGAATGTTCAAAACATCCAGTTTTTTAGACATTGTGTTAACGTTGTTGCTTGTTTATAAGAACATTATTTAATAATTTCTGTAACTTTTCCAAACGATCAGCTAACAACTTCAAGAATAAAATACATGACGTGGAAAAATGCATGAAAAACTACTGCAAAAAACCACTACTGTTACCGCCAGAACATTTTTGATGACTTTGAGAGAACTTTTAGAGAGTGTTAGTCTGTTGCCATGCTCAGTGCACACTAATCTTAGAGTCACTGAGCTGACATCAGAGTATGGAGGCATGTGACTTATGTCTCTATACAGACCAGAGAGCAGCTCATGATGCTGCTCAGTTTGTGTTCTTTAGTGCTTAAGATATAAAAGATGCAAAGAATACATCATTCTGTTGGGTCACAACGTTGTGCTGTCACATGCTGCACTGGTGGGGGAAAGAGGGTAGACGAGTGGTTTAGTCCATTCTGTCTTTATTTCAGTTAAACAATTATCTGCAGATTTGATTAGACTATCATGAATTTAAAAAATAAACAAAATTATATATTACATAATTAATATATACATACAATATATACATAATTATATATATTGCTTTATGTGAGGTATTTTAGGTGCTACCATAAACATTACCGTGCAGAAAAGTCCAGAATCCTGCACCAAACCAGCATAAACCAGCCTAGACCAGTAATGGAATTTATGCTGGTCTATGCTGGTCTGCGTGTCATCAGCAGGGCAGTTTGTAGACTTGATCTTTCCTAGTCCCTTTGTTGTGAGGATGTCTGTAAAACAGACATATGTGTTTGAAAGGACAGTTTGAGTAGCTGTTTCACACACATAAATTACAAACACTTTAAGAAAAGATTTTAAATTTGTAGTTGGATTACATCACACAGAATATTCTACTTACTACGGTCCAATCAAACACCTCAGGAACCGGCCTGGAGCGGTCGCACTGGTATGATTATACGTGTTTAGAAGTGTTTCAGGTTAGACAAATGAGACTAAGATCTTCCTGTTTCTTCACAGATGTTCTAGATCTCACAGTATCAATCTGAAGAAAAACTACAGGAAAAGCAGATGTAGTGGAATAAAAAATTCATTGTGTTTGATGTTTTCAGAAGCAGGAGCTCTGAAACACCTCAGTAAGTGTTAGACTGCTACAAACGTGTAAAAAACCAACATATCAAACACGCTCAGCGTTTGTCCGACGCTGGAGAAATTAAACATGAACTGTTCTCCATGTTTTGTCATGTCCTGTTTAAAACAGCATAAAGTCAGATTAAACCACGAGGAAATGCTGTGTGGGATCTGAGCTAACAATTTTAGGTTGTAAGAATGTTTCCCTAACGTTTTTAGTAAGTAACAAAACCACTACAAAACAGTTAAACAGTCACCGTTTCACCCTCCCCATTCCACTGACAAATGTGAACCGAAATAAAACAATCAGCCTCTGTTTTGTTTTTTGTTTTCACAGAAGGCTATTACCCTCTGTTGGGTTATAAAAAAATTTGCATGGAAAATTTTTTCTTTATTTTCTCTCTTGTTCAGTTTCTCTCAATTTTTCTCCTATAAGCAACTGTACTTAAAGGTTAGCTCTTGTAATGCAGCACATTGGGCCGTGGTGCTAACGCAGATGACATGAGTTCAAATCTGGTTGGTGACAAGATTTCCCATCTTGTTGGCGCTCTTCTTTCCCACTTCCTGTTGCGTATACGTACAAATAAAAGTGACAAACAGGCCAAAAATAAACACAGACATAAACAAGAGATTGTTTAAGCCCTAAGAGAAGCATGTTTTTTAAACATACAGCCAGTTTTCCATTCTGCAGTGATTTTACCACATTTAAGTGGTGTAACCCATGGTAAAATCATTAAAAATATTACTTTTAATTATCTGGGGATAGAAAACTTGTCTTTTCCACAATGTAATATAATTCACTATCCTAAAAGAATTAGGCTGTTTACAGTTGCCAAGCAACGCATCAAATTTGCTCATTAATACAGAATGCGGTCACAGATTTATCTGTATTTTAAAGCAGCATTGAACATGGCGTATCCAATCAGAATTTAGGGTTGGAGCTATCTCCTTTATAACAGCCAATTGACTAGCCTGTGAAGTGCTTGGTGAGGTTAGTCACAAACATTACCCTGCGGTTAGCTTGGCATCAGCCGCTGGAGTCATGCAGCTGCAGCAGTTCCAGGAGAGCGTGGTATTTTAGCAGTCCCTGCGGTGGCTGCCAGCGTTGTCATCTAACACGGGGTCTGACGTCACTTTGTCAGGGTGTCCCAGATTTACAGGGGCTCCTTTCGTTTCCACGTACACACACCTCCCAGACAGCCCACACACTACAGGCTACACGCCAACGCGCCGCGGGCTCCAGCACAGCAGAGGGGGAACCTGGGGTGGGAGATTCCTGTGTCTTCCAGCTGTCGCCAGCCTGGCACAGCCAAAACAAACACACAGCTTCAGATGGAATTACAGCAGTGTTTACAAGGGAGTGAGGAATGTTCTAGGAACGTCCAAAACATCCAGATTTTTAGACGTTGTATTAACGTTATTGCTTGGTTAAAACAAGATGTTGATGTTGATTCAAACATTTTTCAATTCTGTAACTTTTTAAAATGTTCCACTAACAGCTTAAGAATAACGTTTTTATGTATTTGATATATAATGTAGTATATATCATTTATCAATGTTATCATATATCAGTTGATAAAGTACGACTAACATTACTGCAAGACTACAAGTTTTTAAATTTATTAGAACTGTAACAAACACAAAAATTGAATCGATCGAACTAAGAGGCAAAACAACAACACTTATCTTCCAGCACATGGGACTTTAAACAGAGTCATACAGCAGTTTAATAACAAAACAGGCAGGACGGTGTGTACAGAAACAGGCCTTTGGTTTACACAAGGTGAGGTAAGCTAATGGGTTTACACAAGCTCTTAGCAGAATGTGAATCTCTGATGATGCTTTTGTCTGGGAGAGCACTTAGTCTTAAGTGTTTAATGTACAGATGGGTTGAATTTGACGCAATGATAAACAGCATTAAGAACACAGATTCATCTCATGATCTAATTACACTTCAGTCAAGCTTTTGCCTCTTTTGATAGAATATCACTAAGCTAATTAGGAAAGTCGTTAAGTCATAAGCTGCCGTCTTCAGACATTATACGAGTCCTAATACTGCATGAACTTAGATGCTGCGTGTTTACAGCTGCCAGTATTACAAAGTTTGTTTAAATGGGACACCCAGTTCATTTTTAATGGGAGAGGAATGCTAATGGCCACTGAAAGTGTGTGTAGCTTTCCAAGCTTGTACACGGGAATGCATCTGTCTTCTCCGCTAACGACAATCTGGCACCAAACGTAACGCAAGATAAAGTGTCTTTCGCATGTACCACTGACCAATCAGTGATTTTAACAAATATAAAAGCATTTAGCATTATGTGGTCTGAAACAACGTAGAGGAGACATGCTGCTATTTTGTATTTTGTAAAAATGAGTTTTC
The DNA here is from genome assembly GCA_036877525.1 of Chromobotia macracanthus. Taxonomy (NCBI): domain Eukaryota; kingdom Metazoa; phylum Chordata; class Actinopteri; order Cypriniformes; family Botiidae; genus Chromobotia; species Chromobotia macracanthus. Next base: position 2,102,504 of record JAZGTH010000004.1, on the reverse strand, counting down.
CTCCAGGAATGAATGTCTGTAAGCCAGACATATTTATTTAGGCTGAGCTCTATTTGGGGCTAACCTATTTTACCTGCATTTCTTAAATACATTTCTCAAAAGAAAACTCACCCATTTAACAGAAAAAGAACCTTTTATGTTATTAAAGGTGCTTTAGGTAACTCCATATTTTTCACATATGAAGTTATATGCAGGTTCCAACCAGCAGTGAATATAAAGCTGGTCCACTCCAAAGACTATATTCTAGTCTATAAACAAAAATATATAAATAAAAATATTAACAAAGTAAACCTGAGCAGAGCAAGACATAATAAGTAAACTTAGGAGTAGATTTTAGGCAGCAATAAATATTCAGGGCAAAATGTCAGACAGGCAACAACGGTGATACATTTGTTTTGACATATTGAATGTTTGTTTGTCCTTTCTTTCCTAAATGTGACTAAATTTAAGTCTGCCGAGTCAGAATTCCCTGTTCCTGGCCGGAGAGCTTCAAAAAATCAAGATGTGTTAGTGTCAAAGCTCATTCACTCATCTCATGTCCACTGTGCTTCTCTCTCCTGCACGAAGGCTAGTTTCAGCTTTTCCACCTGATTGGAGCTTAGAGGAACTGCAACTCTACACAACATGGCTGCCGGAGGGTGTGGAGGGGAGGGGTGCGTTGCTGGAGGCGGTGTTGTGTTCTCTACAGTGTTGATTTCATTTTCAATCAATGGAAGCACTGGGCCTTTGAATTATGGATCAACAATTGATATGCGGAGAGGGAAATTAGCACGGATCCAGCGTGAAGACTTGTGGCTGACTGCCAAGCTGCAGAACAGCGAAAATGAGTCAAATATAACATCACTCATGTGCATAGCTTTGATGATAAATCACGTTGAGCGCTAAGGAACGTGTGTGTGTGTGGATTATTTATAAATGATATGTAGTGTGAAGTTAAAAGTGTGTGTGTGAGGGGAATAGACACCCACCGGCCACACGCTCATTTTATCATCTCACACACTCTATCTCCCTCTGTTGAGGAATGAGGCGTAATGGTTCAAATACGACTTCTTCAAATGCAGCCTGCCACTCCAAACAGCCTCCATTTGGCAGAGAGAAACATTTCATTTCTCCTGTATGAGTCAATGTGGTCCTCAAATGCTTCAAAGAGCCACAAACCTGAAGAGGGGGCAGTTTACTCTTGCCCTTCCTGATCGTCCTTATCCTTGTGACCATAGACAGTGATTAGGGGAGGAAAAAGTGACTCTGATGTAGTGATGTCAGATATCAATAATCAATAGAAACAAACTCGTGCGTCATTCCACAAAAGCTGCAATCTGTAACAACTTTGCAACAAGCAAAATTTTAAATGTGGTTTATAATATATTATGTTCAGTAATGAATAGTACAGAATCAATATTTGTGTATGCTATGTATTTTTATGCTTATAATAAATAGTATCACATCATTACCTAAACAACATGTTGACGCCAGACTGAGCACTTTCTGTGTGGTGCGAGGAATTCAGAATAGTCTCTTATGAGGCTCTGTTGTGATTAGGATCTCTGTGTAGGCAGTAGACAGACACTGTCTGAGTTTTGCACCAGAGCTCCAGTCTTGACCAGGCGTTCTCACATTACTGTAACACTCCTGCCTCTGTCGCGTCCCATCACAACGAAAAACCCAACAGGAACCCAGACACACTAACAGTCATAAGCTGTTTATTTGTGAAAAATATCCTTTTAATTGCTGTTACACATTGTCTATGAAAAAGCCTTTCCAATATTTCCAAATTTAACTGCACGTCTTTCCTGCTGGGGAACAGAGAGTGCTGAAAAAACTGCAAAACCACACTCATTAGAAGCTCATTAAAAGAGCAATGCGTCATTTCTGTTTGCAATCGTAATTGACAATTAAAATATGTACATTTATGTAACTATTATACTAATTAAACAGTGTGGAAGTAACTCTCTTTTGTCTTTTGTCATTTGACGTTTGTGCCTATTTGTACTGGATTCGAAATTTTAATCTTACATTTTTATAGCCATTCTTAAGTAGTTAGTGGAATGTTTTACATGTTACAGAAATAAAAATGTTTGAATAACATTCTTAAAACCAAGCAATAAAATCTATCAATCTAACAATCTAAAAGACTGGATGTTTTGAACATTCTTAGAACGTTTAAAATAACCCTTTTGCTGTTTTTGTTACTTAATGGAAAAGCTGAGTGATTATCAGAACGGCTGCGGCACAGAATCTAATCACAGTTGTTCTGGAGAGCAAACATTAAATGAAACGTTTACAGAGCAGGTATGACGCCGGACAGCAGTACTCGGTGTGATTCTCACTTTCCTCATGAATGAATTCTTGATGCAGACCTGACCATCACCTTCTCTGGTACCTCCACAGCCATCCACTGTGTGTTTGTGTGCGCTCTGTATTCATCTGCTGTCTCTGCGTGGGTATATGATCTTCTTGTGTGAACAGATATTTTATATTCTGTGTGTAGGTGTCTATACAACACATGCGAGTACTTTTATATATATACTCATTTATGTGAAGCATATGTGTGGTATAAATGTTTTGTGTGTCTGTGTTAAAGCTGTCAATTGATATTCCAGATATTTTAAATATATTGTTTTGTATCAAAATATAAAACCTATATTGCAATTAAACTAATAAAATATATATTTTTCCATAGTGAACACATTAAGTTCCTTTAAAAGGAAAGAAAACAAAATGGTTGGTGTTTGTCTAAATTACGATTGTCAAGTTGTGTGGATGACAAAACTAGTGTAAATTTCTACAACTCTTCACTCGCACACAGATTCTGTTTTTGTCAAACTGCATCAAAACACTGGGAAGGTTAACATGGAACTCAGTGCAAATCTGCATTCATTTGATAATCAACTTTACAGACAAAAAACATTTACATTTGTTTACATGTTGTTGCCACTGACCTGCAGTTCTCTGGTGAATATATTTCTCTGGATGACAGTGTTAGACTTGTGAGTGATTTCACTTGTTGAGCTGTGAAGATAATGAAATTTCATCATACGAAGACTGCAAATGACTTTACATTTATTAAACGGCCTGTCTGGATTAGATTTATAAATACACTACCTGCATCGAATGTTTTTCTCCATCATTTACTGATGCTCTACTAGGTGTGTGTGTAGTCCTGGTATTTCTCTTTGAGGTTTGCCTCTGCTCTTTGTTATGAAGCACAGATGAGATATTGAATAGAGAGGATTATTTTAAGGTTCTGTTAATATGTCTGTTTGTGGGGAAATTAAATTAGCTAAATAATTACCTTGCCAAAAAAAGGCCCTTAGACATTGTGAAAACAACCTGCAGTCTCTGTTTATTAAAGAGAAGATGATTTTATTCTCTGTATTGTCACACACTACAAAGACTAATAATGAAATTATGCACTTAAATTAATAATTAATGAACACAACAAAGGGTTCGCTTTTAATTTTCTCAAAATATTAAGAATGTGACTCAGTCCAACAACAACTATTAGAACCCAAGTGTGTGTGCGTGTGTGTATTGTGTTGTTTTATCTTAGAGAAGACTGTTGCCGTTTCCCCACTGAGATCTGTGTCGCGCTGCTCTGTGTGTGTGTGTGTATTATACTGGTGGGTGGAATCCCTTTGACTGAAGCTGTATTCTCTTTTGGTCTCATCTCATCCTCAAGCAGAAACTCTAAAGGAGGAAAGGATCACTTCTCATAAGGTTATGGAAATGCCATAAGGCAAAGGGGCATTACAAAACATTTTATGAACCCATTATTGTATTCTCAAACACACAATCATGTCTACACACCCATCCACCCACACACACATATACACACTATGAAAATGGCAATGTGGGTTATGCAAAAGTGGGGCCAAACACTCACGGACATGGACATACCAGAGAAAGAAAGACACGGAAATGAGATAGTGGAGAGATAGTGCAGAGAAGAGAGACAAAGAGAAATGGAGAAAGCTGAGAGAGTTTCAGTGTCTGTCTTTTCTCAACATGTTCTCTGAGTGTGATTATTCAGAGCTGTTCTCATCCCTAAAGCTTCGCATGACAGCGCATGAGAAACACTTCATTTGCAATAACCTGTCTGTTTCTGCTTTCTCTCTCTCACACACACACACATATACGCTTTCTCACTTTAAGAGCTCAGCTCATAATATTTAATAAGAATGAAAAGAAGACAGAATGTGAAGGCAGCGAGAGGTTCTCCACTCAGCCCCTGCAGAATCCATCGCCTTTTAGCTCATGTTTGTGTGGCACAGGGCGCAGCGCTGTTTCACATTTATGATTCACTTTGTGTGTACGCTGTGGATTTAGTTCTGTCTGTTTCTATTAATGAGGAAAAGTGCAGCACAGTTCTCACAGTTCTCCTCTGCATTTATGTGGTGAGATCTTTAAAGAATGAAGAGGAAAGGAGGGGAAGCAGTACCACACGACCCTTTAGTCAAAATAGCAGCTGATGGCTGCCTGGCCTTCAGAGCAGAAACAGACGATTATCAGAGGTTCAATTAAAATCATTCAAAGACTCTGTCAGAGGTTTGCGGTTAATACTCGCTGTCTGAACATAAACACACACCAGTCACAGCTGTTCAGGCTAATGCTACATACCCACGAACAAGGAATGTTCTCAGAATGTTGGCTAACGTGCTTTAAACATTCCCTCACAGTTATCAGAAATGTTTTTCAGTAACACTAGTAGAACTTACTTAATGTAAACGTTGTGGAAATGTTCTTACAACCTAAAACTGTTAGCTGGGTTGGGTACACTGGGTACACTGGGTACAAGGGTAGGCAAAGAAATAATTTAAGTGTTTAAATGCATCTAAACACATAAAAAACTGAGCTGAAATATCTTTTCTTTTTTTTCAATAACAGGGCAGAGTCTCGGCTATGGTTTTGTGAACTACATTGACCCAAAAGATGCAGAGAAAGCCATCAACACATTAAATGGACTTAGACTTCAGACAAAAACGATTAAGGTACGTGACCACACGCACCACACAGAACGCATGAAGTACACGCTCGTGTCACAGGTGTAAGGAAAGCCTTAAAATGTGCCTGCTTAAAAATTAAAAAAACAAATGATTAAAAGATGAAAATGAATGAAACATTGAATGAATTGAGGCATTTCTATTTAAACACAGCAGACTTTTACAGCTAAGATACTTTTAATACTTTAATACTTATAATGTTTATAATACTTAATATTTGATCACAACAATCTGAGCAGAGACTACATAACTGCATAACACATACTCTTGCAATAATAAGTGCTCGGTCAATTTCCCAGGAAATGAAACCAGTCTTTTTTTCTCAGTATTGTTATTATATCATCAGTCTGTGTTTTAGTTTCCTCTTCAGTCAAATAATTAAAATAATAACAGCAATATTTACGTTGTTCAGTTATAAAAGTAAAGTGTAAAAATGGCCAAAAAATTTATTCAATTAATTACTTGAATTACTTGAATTGCTCAGATATTCCTTACTTATATGATTTATATACAGATCATGAATAATTGTGCATATTTTATTACAAAAATTTGAATTATTAGATTACTGATAGTAAATTAATGCATAAAACAGCTGCACATATAACATCTGTAGTTTCCTGTCAGGGTTTTCCCGTCAGTGTTTTCCTGTCTGTAGTTTACTGTCAGTGTTTTGCTGTTAGTGAAGCTGCAGTGATCAGTATGTGATGTACGCTGCCTGAGCTTTCACTCATTAACATGCAGAAGGAAACAGGAAAGCAACTGAAGGAAGAAAAGGGGTAAAATAGTGTCATTGATATGCAAATGACTCTCCAAATGTCAAATCATAAAGTCACACAAAAAGCAGGAAACAGAATGTATAATGAAATAATGTGGACATGCTAAATAGATATAAATATAATAGATATAATAGATAAAATATGTATCTTATCAACTGACAAAAAAATATTTTTTCTATTCTTATTTTCTATTAAGGTTGTGATGTATAATGATATGTTGATTATCATATTCTGTTCTGTTCTGTTAGTTGAATTCTAGTCTGTTATATTCTATGATTCCATAATCTGTTCTATTAAATCTGAATGTTGAGCGGTATAAACATTTGTGGCCTGTCAAAATCTCACAGCTTTCATTTTCCTGTGAGGTAAATATAGAAGCAGCAGCTGGTTTATACTGTAAATTCTGACTGCTGCTCACAACACAATGTTGTGTTGTGTGTGTGTTGTTAACATCTGTCCTATAATCCCAGACCTCTCACTTACAGCCGCCCTAATCTAATCAGATTGGATTTCATCTGCTTATGAAAACACAGCTCAGAGCCTCTTAACATAACAGTGTGTGTGTGGGTGTGTGTGTGTGTGTGTGTGTGTGTGTGTGTGTGTGTGTGCATTTGTGTGTGGGAGAGAAAGAGAGAGAAAGAAAGTGGAGAGAGGGTAAAGAAATAAGTTGTCATGGCTGTTTGTGAAAAAGCACAGCACAAATCTCTCAAACATGGGCGTTTTCCAAAGTGGCAGAATGTGTGTATGTGTGTGTGTGTGTGTGTGTGTGTGTGTGTGTGTGTGTGTGTGTGTGTGTGTGTTGGCCAGCATTGTTTGTAGTACTGGTTTCAGCACCAGCTCAGAACCCATCAGAGACAGAATGACTCACTCTGTGTGTATTTGCCAATCATCACAGCTTCCTGCCACGCGGCACTTCTCTCTGTGACAAAACACACTTCCAGTGAGGCAGCACACACACACACACACACACACTCACACTGTTAAAACACTGCACTTCCTGGGCAAAGACACATCACAGGTTTCTGCTTCTCTCCTGCAGCCATAAACAGTTGACTCTAACTGTAATGAATCAGTCAAAGCGACTCACGAAACCCTGAGTCTGAATCATTCTAACAAATGATTCACTGTATCTGTCATTAATGAATCACTCATTAAATGAACCGTCTTTTCATCATTTTACTCCTTTATGAAACACATAATACATTGTGGTTTGTAAGTCTTGATCATTATTTGTCTCTTTCAACAACTGCATGAATGTGTTTTCTCTGCCAACATACATGCTGATATAAACACGCTCACATTACACTCGTTCCTTTCACAGACCTGCGGGTAATGAAGCAAGAGCTTCTGTACACATATGATCCATTTTTGCTTAAACACACACACACACACACAAATACACTTTGATTATACACTTACTGCAGGTTATGCTACTAATAAAGTCCTGTTTTCTATACACTTCCCCTCCATTCATCCATACATCCATTCATTCATTCATCCATCCATCTCAGCATGTGCCAAAAACCTGACGGCTTCATCTCTTCTTCATGGTCTCTCTTTTACACCTCTGCTCACCCCTCTCTCTCTCCTTCTCTCTGCACTTCATGAAGTCTATTATTCTGACCAGCACCAGTCCTCTCGACAGATCCCCCCTGCAGTAACAGTGAGGAAGACCTCTGTCTTCCTCACTGGCAGAGTGTGTTCCGAGGTCATCCTCCTCATAAAGCCTCCATCAATGCTCTACCCCCTGATGAGCTGGGAGGAAGACGGCAACAGACAGCTGTGACTTACAGAGGATGAGAGAAAGAAAAGGAAAAGGGAATCTAATTATTAGAAGTGTGTTTCCTTGCACTTTTCTCAGTGTGATGTTTATGAGGGCCCTCCTGCTGAAGTCCTGATGATGTGTTTCTTCCCTAGACGCTCAGAGGAGGCTGTTTAGATGAGAGACAGGAAGTGAGAAAAAGTGCCTGTGTGATTTTTCGATGAATTTATGATTTTATTATAGCCACTTCTAAATTTTCTTCTCCACTTCCTGCAATAAAATATTGATGTATACCCACTATGCTGTTTGAGTCAAACTGAAGATAAATACTGAACACTCCTTCATTTTGTAATCTCATTAATTCCCCGTCTGTAACATACCTGTTGTTTCTCCAGCACATCAGACAACACAAGAAGGCAATAAACCAGAACCAAAGAGCAACATTTTGCCGCAGCTCCCTTGTTAAAAAATAAAAAAGAAGATAAAGTGAGCAAGAGACAGAGTTTCACTCCAGTCTTAACACATTTATTATTTTGTTACACACACACACTTTGCCATGACACTTTGCCTATTCTCAGCAAAACTCCAGCTTTGACTTCCTGTTAAAATCTCACAGGGGTTGAGAAGAGTATTTGAGCCTTGAGCTGTGAGATGCACAAACACTCTCACACACCTCCCCGGCTAACTGGAAACATTCTCAGAACTTTGGCTAATAGTCTCCAAAAGTTAAACCATTCTTACAGTACAGTTACATTAGTAGAATGTTTTTTAACATTACATATCATATATATCAAAAACGTTATTCTTCGCAGTTAGTGGAACGTTTTAGTTACAGAATTTAACATTAAATAATGTTCTTATAACCAAACAATAATGTGCATAATAAAACTGGACGTTTTGAGCGCTCCTAGAACTTCCATAATAACATTTTTAATGTCTTTGTTACTTAATGGAAATGTTCTAAAATTGTTAGCTGGGTCACAGCGGACAGGGTGTTGATTGATCCGACATTTGGAATTGCTTGGCAGGGCAAGAAAGAACAGCAAAAAGAGAGAAAAACAAGAAGCAGAAGGAAGACGTCTGTAGAGTTCTGCATCTTCTTTCTCCATTGAAGTGGATTTCAGGAGATTATGGTGGAGTTTTTAACATGTTTAGCCAGCATTTGTAGCAGGGTAACAGCCTGTGATGGTTCTTTTGTTCTAATGTCAGAACTAATGAAAATATGAGATGGAGAGACTGCTTGAACCATTAATAGAGACAGATTACACTGATGTGAGATTTAAAAGGGCGGGGGATAGAAACAACTTCCCATCTTGAATTAAAACTGATCTGCTATAATGAGAGAGAGAGAGTGACCACACTTGTATATTTTGGGTTGAGAATACAGTGTCAACAAGAAAATTCAATCGGTAAACAGAACCTTAGGTAAAATAATCTAGGCCGAGCCACAGCTCTGACGTTCATTTTCTGCTGGGATCACTTCAGGAAATATTTAATTATCCTCACACATTTGTGTCAGTTTTGGTGACATAGTTCAGTCAAACGTGTCTGAGGGAGTTTGCAGCTGGGTGTAAATAGCAGCAGCATGTGTGTGTGTGTGTGTGTGTGTGTGTGTGTGTGTGTGTGTGTGTGGAGAAGTGCTGTCCATGGTGCTGATATTAGTGTGTGTGTGTGTGTGTGTGTGTGTGTGTGTGTGGAAAAGTGCTGTCCATGGTGCTGATATTAGAGTGTGTGTGTGTGTGTGTGTGTGTGTGTGTGTGTGTGTGTGTGTGTGTGTGTGTGTGTGTTGGAAAAGTGCTGTCCATGGTGCTGATATTAGTGTGTGTGTGTGGAAAAGTGCTGTCCATGGTGCTGATATTAGTGTGTGTGTGTGTGTGTGTGTGTGTGTGTGAAAGCGCTGTCCATGGTGCTGATATTAGTGTGTGTGGAAAAGCGCTGTCCATGGTGCTGATATTAGTGTGTGTGTGTGTGAAAAGCGCTGTCCATGGTGCTGATATTAGTGTGTGTGTGTGTGGAAAAGCGCTGTCCATGGTGCTGATATTAGTGTGTGTGTGTGTGTGTGTGTGTGTGTGTGTGTGTGAGAAGTGCTGTCCATGGTGCTGATATTAGTGTGTGTGTGTGGAAAAGCGCTGTCCATGGTGCTGATATTAGTGTGTGTGTGTGTGGAAAAGCGCTGTCCATGGTGCTGATATTAGTGTGTGTGTGTGTGTGTGTGTGTGTGTGTGTGTGTGTGGAGAAGTGCTGTCCATGGTGCTGATATTAGTGTGTGTGTGTGTGTGGGAAAGGCTGTCCATGGTGCTGATATTAGTGTGTGTGTGTGTGTGTGTGTGTGTGTGTGTGTGTGTGTGTGTGTGTGTGTGTGTGTGTGTGTGTGTGGAAAGCGCTGTCCATGGTGCTGATATTAGTGTGTGTGTGTGTGTGTGTGTGTGTGTGTGTGTGTGTGTGTGTGTGTGTGTGTGTGTGTGTGTGGAGAAGTGCTGTCCATGGTGCTGATATTAGAGTGTGTGTGTGTGTGTGTGTGTGTGTGTGTGTGTGTGTGTGTGTGTGTGTGTGTGTGTGTGTGTGTGTGTGTGTGTGTGTGGAGAAGTGCTGTCCATGGTGCTGATATTAGAGTGTGTGGAGAATGTGAGAGTTATATATGGCTTGGCTCTCACTACAGACACAAACAGAAGGTTCCAAAGTGTTATTCAGCACAGATGACAGCCAGCTCTCTCTCCCTCACACACACACACACACACTTCCATCAGGTTTCTGGAAAACAAATTAGCCTTTATCATTCACTGTTATGTTCACTCAAACTGAGCAGACAAAACTTTAATTTAAACTATTTAAACACTCTTATATTTTAAGTGTATAGCTTTATTATCATCCACAGATTTAAAATAGAATATGTGACTCTTCTGTGTTTCTAGGCCTTCAAATAAACAGTGTCATATTTTTTCATAACAAAAATACAATGCAAATAAATAGACAACAAAGTATCCACAGTTATAACTGTAGGGTTCGCGAACAGTTTTAGTTTGGGTAAATAATTTCTGGGGCACAGTTTTGCAATACAAATTTTTCCAATAGCACTTAATCGTAAAGCTCTTAAGGTGTCGTGTGTTCATCTGGGAATGAGTGTGTATGACAGAGAATCCCTTGCAGCCGTTTTCTTGTGATATTCTAATGAGTAAAATTCAGCTTTGATCTTAAATGGAGACTTGAGATGGTGTTTTCCGATGTCTTCAGCTGTCACTGAGAGCAGCAGAGACTGAACAGGTGCACAGATGACCAGCAGCATCTGAAGGCTGCGTCTTGCCAATGCAAGATGTTTATTTACTCATTTATTTATTAAATTGTCTGAACAGATATCATCCAAAAGCCAGATTGTTTGTTTGCTCGTCTTAAAGCTCAGTGATAAACTCTGAATGATGAAAGTCTGAATGTCTGATATTTTTCAGCCTTTTAAAAGTAAATTCAAAATGTTTAACGCAAGAAAGAAAATACAATTAAATCTAGTTAAAACTCATCAAGACTTGTTTTGGTGCTATATTAACACAAGCAATATTAACACATTACCAACTTCTTTGCACATTTCTGTGTGGTCATACAAATTAATCTCAAAAAGATCTTGAATCTTAAATCTTGAATCACTGAGAGTTTGGAATTCACTCTGCCTCAAATCCTGCCACATAAAGCAAGATATTGTTATAATTTTGCTGACTGATCAATGTGTCTGTTGCTCTACAGGTGTCATATGCACGGCCCAGTTCAGCTTCCATCCGTGATGCTAACCTGTATGTGAGCGGCCTGCCCAAGACCATGACCCAGAAAGATCTAGAGCAGCTCTTCTCTCAGTACGGACGGATAATCACCTCCCGCATTCTAGTTGACCAGGTCACAGGTATCAGTGGGACCACTTTTCTCGTACACAACAATCATTTAACATATCACAGTCCAAATTCAGCCATCAGATTTGACCTTAAAACACCCATCTGTGTATGGTTGATATGTTGAAAACCAACACAAACACACACAGGAAAACTGAGCACTGCAGCATGAATTGCTTTGAATAATTAGTTTCTCCATGTATTAGTGAGGTCATATCATAGACATACATTGATTTTATATCATTTACATTTATGCATCTGGCAGATGCTTTTATCCAAAGCAATTTACAGTGTATTCAAGGCATACAATTTATCAGTACATGTGTTCCCTGGGAATCGAATCCACAACCTTTGTGCTTCTAATACAATGGTCTACCACCTATCACCCTAAGCCTGCCCTTAAACCTAACCATCACAAAACATGTCCATGACATTAGATTTATATTAGATTTTCACTTGATGACCACTTAAATGTCCTCACAAGTTGGTTCTCCTAAAATCTGACTAAGTTAGTGAGTCCCTCACAAGTATAGCTAAACCTGTACACTTATTTGTGTTTTATCTTCATTGTGTGTGTGTGGGGCATGCGTCACTATATTTAAGTAGTTGACCAATAACTGACTAGTCGATTAGATAGGTCTACCAGTATATTTAATATATTTTTTCAATAACATTTTTAAGTGTTCATATTTTTAGCTCCTGTGCTTTAATTAGCATGCTAACAGTGTGCTGTGCTTCAGCTGAGCTGTAACGCGCCCCACTCTTAAAAATCATTAAACATGAGAACCAACTCCATAACGTGGAGCTACCAGAGTCTATTTTAAAGCACCCACTCATGTCTACTCCCTCCAGGATCATGAATAAACCAGCCGGGGCATAACTGGTCATGGAGCTGCTTTTCTTACACACTCCATGTTTTTCAAGCTGCATAATTCATAACAGCACTCACCATGAAAACAATATCGCGTAAGCCACAGGAAAATATACTCCATGATCTAGTGGTGCTGAACATTTTCCATGAAACTGCTGAGGAACGTTGCACACACACACAAACACACACATGTTGGGTTTTCATATTTTATGGGGACATTCTATAGACGTTATGGCTGAATATATATACTGAATATATCCTCTTCCCCTAAACTAACCCTCACTGAAAACTTTCTGCTATTCTAGATTTTTAAAAAAGATAATTTTGTATGATTTATAAGCTTGTTTCCTCAGAGACCTTAAACGTACCTACAAAGTCAAAATTTACTGGTTTTTACTATACTTGTGGGGACATTTGGTCCACCAGGACACACACATGCTTACACACATACATGCACACAGGTCTTCCTCTCTTTACGCAGATCCTTCCTTTGGCTCTGGGAAGGCTCCCCGGGAGACAGCGGTCCACAGGAGGGAATTTAATGACTAATTAAACGAGTTGCTGGTGATTAAAAAACAAGAAGGTTTTTTTTCAAAGCTGCAGATCGGAAAGCTGCCATAAAAAACCTGGAGCAGATCTCTTCTGTGAAGACCTGAATGCCAAACAGGGAATGTAGTGTGTGTGTGTGTGTGTGTGTACAGTAGGTTCAGTTATACTTGTAAGGGCTCAATTTTTGAAAAAGTGTATGTTTTAACTTAAGTCTCATAATGCCAGTGGGTTTCTATGAGTGTTAGGTTGGGATTAATGGTTAGGTTTAAGGGTTAGGACAAGGAGATACAAAATACTGTATCATTAGCCTGGTGTGAAAATAATCTAATAGTCTACGAGATCAGACTATTCGATTATTAGACTATAGTAAACTAGCAAAACTAGAAGTTAAAGATATGTAAGCACTTAATAGTTTTAAAATTTAATTTAAAATTAACCCGAATGTTGACAATTCAAATGAACTCACCAGTCACATGGATCACTTTATGCTGAAAGCACCTGGATTTATGATCCCTGTGTGATCCCTCCATATTTGAACGATGACTCCGCCCATTCCTGAGCTTTCCAGAGCCACTTCCTGAATCTTGAGCAGAAACACAGGACGATATTTGTAATCTAGAATCAGTCCATTCAGACACCCACACAAAACAGAGCACAAAGTAGTTGAGAGGTCTGTGTATTCTAGACTGCACATGTATATGTGCACACACACGTTCAAAAACATGCTGGTAACAGCAGTTCTAATTCTGTGTCATATCCCTTCATAAACTAATTTCAAGAAAATAATACCTCCAAAAATAAACCTGAATGTATGAGTCAGTAATAAAGACAAAGACATATGGCACGATAAACTAACAGTGTCTTTGCTTTTCTGAAGTAATAATAACAAATGATAAATCTTTGTCACCAGTTTCAATGTAAAAAAATGTGCAAACAATTCTGAAAGCATAAAGTGACGGTTAGAGGCAGAAACACTGCTCTGCTTGCCATGCCTCCGCCTCTGTTTGCTTCCTGCGGATAATGTATTCCAGTGGAAGTGACTGAAAGCCATTTCCTTTCCTCACTTGTATCCTTATGACTCATTCCCCGGAGTGCGTCTGTTTCTTCTCACTTTAATTTTTCTCACGGAAAAATTAGACTAAATTAAAGGGAGGAGAAAAGCATTGAAACATTTGTACTTAAACCTAATATTTAACCTGTCCTAACATTAATGTCAGTGAACCGTGATGAGTCTGGTGCTTTGATCAATAGTCAGATATTCAGAAAGGCTGTGCTGGGCCTGGCAGTCAATACATGTTCCATCAATGAGAACAAATATAACTGATCCACAGCAGCAGCTCCTACAAGCTGCAGCTCTTAAATGAAAAGCAGGGCTTAAGAAAACCCCTCTTTTAAAATGCTGCAATATCTCCTTTCTGTTTCTTTCTCTTGCTCATTGATATTTTCCCACAACTTGACTTGCATTAACCAAACCGTGCCACATGCTGTCAGGAAGAGTTAGAAACAAGCTGAGGTCCGTGAACGTCCCATGTGTGCATCTGGCCCAACGTTCACTTAGGTATTCAAAGTGAGATTTGTAGAACACAAAGAACCTGTGATGTACAAAACAACAGGGAACAGTCAGGTTCCAGGAGAAAACATCATTTATTTGGTTCTTAAAGAAATTTTTAGCAATAGCAAAAAAACAAGACACAACCTGAGGTGAAGTAAGTCAGTACACAAATCATACATCTTAATATTTTGCAATAAACTTAAACTTTACTATATGTTACACCTAAAATCAAAGCTCTGCCCTTAAAATTAACCATAGTTTTACAACGGTTTACACCAGTAAAACATGGTTGCTATAGTTAAACCATGGTAACCACAAATTAACCATGTTTTCCTACAGCAACCATGACTTTACCGTAGTATTTGTAGTAAAACTATGGTTAATTTTAGTAAGTGTATAAGCAAGTCATGTTATAGATAACTGTACCGTTTAATTCTAAAATGAATTCGCATGATGTGGAAAACGAGGTGCTTGTGTTGTCATCATCACTATCTTCCTGTAGACATCACAACCATACCGACAGGAAGGCGTGCTGTGACATCCCGCCTTGACCCCTAGTTACACGGACAAACAGATGGATTTATAGCTGTTTAAATGCTGGAGTGTTCAGACCTCCTCAGCATCTGTAACCAAAGATACATTAAACGAACACGTCGCTTTCCGTTCTCTGATTACACAGAACCTGAGGTGAGAGGTGTGCACTTCCTCATAATAGATTTAGTGCACTAGTTTAATAAACACTCCATACATTAGTCACAGACACTTAATAGTGAGCGAATGAGAGGCGGAGAAGAGGTGCTTATGTTGAGACAGATTGCCTAATGTTCTGTAAATGTTCTCTTCAAGTTATGCAGTAACATTAGTAGAACGTTTTAACGTTGTATATCGTATGTATGAAAAGCGTGATTCATAAGTAGTTGGTGGGTCTTTTTACAGAATTGCAGAATGTAAATAAATGGTTGATTAAAGACGTAACAATTATACTCCACCTCTACAAAAACACCGTGCTGAAACTGTTTAGTAAAAATGTGATACAGCCCTACTGTGCAGCACGCCCTATATAGCTTAATGGAAATGTTAGGGAAATGTTTGTACAGCCTAAAATTGTTAGCTGGGAAGTTTTTCCCCCATCTTTCTCTCCCTCTGTCTCTCTCTTTCTCCCTCTGTCTCTCTGTCTCTCTCTCTCTCTGTCTCTCTCTCTCTCTCTCTCTCTCTCTCTCTCTCTCTCTCTCTCTCGTCTCTCTCCTCTCTGTCTCTCTCTCTCTGTCTCTCTCCTCTCTGTCTCTCTCACTCTCTGTCTCTCTCTCTCTCTCTCTCTCTCTGTCTCTCTCTCACGGTTCTTATCAAGCTCTGCATTCTCCAGCTTCATGTGCTGAGCGCAGATAACTGCAGGTAGAAAGTTACGTATGGCAGGAGTGATTACCGGGAGAATAGCGCCGTTAACCGGCACATGTAGCCGTAACTCTGCTCTGTTCGTGATAAGCGCAATAAAGGAACCGGCGGTGCCCGTATCTCCAGTTGCACGGCTGTGCGCTTTGTTGAGGCAGCCCGTTATATAAATGACTGCAGGCTCATTGATGGCAATGTCGGGAAGCGATGGGGACAGAAACAGTGAAGTAGTCAACATTAAGACGCTCATTTGCACTTTTTAACAGTTAAAACAAAACAGTTTTCTCGGGCTCTTAATTGTAGCGGTTCCGCAGGCGGCTGATGGATCGTCAGCCGGTGTGCACCGGTCAGCACTATTTCCAGCAACATCCCATCACGATTTCATTATAGTTGTGTTGGCCCACAGCACTGAAACACTCACAGCACAGACTACCTGCCCTGTGGGTATACACTGCTTTATTTTTATATATGGAACAAAACGTATTGCAAGAGGACAAAAGCACATGCATTATAAACTATTCACACATTCATAAAGTTCATAAAGTTACTGTGTCCAGCTATTCAAACACCAAATGAAATAATAGCTTGCTATGTACACAATACAGTGCAGTACACACTACATACTGCATACTCTTTTACTTTTACACAAACACTCCACCTCTACAAAAACACCGTGCTGAAACTGTTTTGTAAAAATGTGATACAGCCCTACTGTGCAGCGCACTCTATATAGTGTACATTTTGGCAAATGCAGTTGGTCACATGCAGTCCATATACCATTCACTGTATATGCTGCAGAAAAGAAAGAGAAGTATGCTACACACACAGAGCTATATAATAAGTCTGGAAGGGCTTGACATTTCACCTCCACCTAAACACAGAGTTTATGTTTGTCCTAAACAAGTCAAAGCAAAGATACACACAGTCTGAGACAGATCCTCCAGTTCATTCCAGCAGGCTTAATCTGACAGACAGAAACAAAAACTCATGTAGTTTGGATCAAACATTTATGAAACAGAATCGGTAAGCTCTTGTATTTTTAGATACTTGAGCTGTAGCATGTCAAATACCTTCCAGACAGACAGAGAGAGAGAGAGAGAGAGAGAGAGAGAGAGAGAGAGAGAGAGAGGAGGTGTCTCATCCAGTTTCCTCTCTGCTTCACTTTCTAAGAATTCTGCATTAATCGCATTTAGGCTCAAAGTGCTGCATTCTAAACTCTGGAATAATGCATGCTTTTCTTCAAACCTTTACTCCTGTCACTCTAATTAAAGAGAGCAGGTTTCAAGAAAGTGAGGAACTGTCAGAGATGACTGACTGTGAGGGATAAACAGTAATGCAGCCGCAGTCTGAATGAAAGCTTGCTGCATTGAAACGACTGTGTGCAAATATTTGCTTGTGGAACTGAGAGTATCAGAAGACTCTGATTTGAATAGACAATCAGGCAGCGCAACAGAAATCATCAATACTAAAGCATGACAGCCGACAGTGCGAGAGGAGGAACCGACACGCACAAATATGTGTTCATTGTATTATGCAAATTGCCCTCTTGGAAAGCTTTCTACAACCACACACCCTCAGAGCCAGAAGGATCGTCTCATTAAAATCCAGCCCAACAAAAGACCTCCCAGTAAGCCAGGCCCTTTAAAATATTACTTTCAGGTAGCGGGCAAAAAACCATCACCTTGGAAACCATGGAAATGTCGCGGGCAAGCTGCATACCATGAGGTGGCACGTGGCCATCAGGCGGTTCGAATTACACAGTATGAGACTGAACAAGACACACACATTTTCACACCAGCAGGCAACAGCATCTCTAACACAATATTGCCCTCCTCTCATGAAGAAAAGAAAACAAATTACACGTCTGCCTGACAGCACTGGAATGTGTGCTGGCCAATAGAATCTCCCCGGTTGCTCACGCCTCATTTGCATAATGTGACATCAGCGATGGGATCGATCATATGTGCTGCGCATCTCTGTCTTTTGTCATTGTCTAAATTATTTGCCGGTGTATTTCTGTCTCAAAATATAGAAATGATGAGTTTTGAATGAAGGTGTGTGCAAGTGAGGGAGTGTTACTGTTGCTCAGCTGGTAGAACATGGTGCTAGCAACAGCAAGGTTGTGGGTTTGATTATCAGGGAATGCACATGCTGCTAAAATTTGTCGCTTGAATGCACTGTAATTCTACCACATACGTGGAAACACACACACATCACACACATTACAGAAAGACTTTTATACTGTACAAACTGTATAGTCAGTCCCCTAATCCTTACCGTACCCCTAAACCTAACCCTCACAGAAACCTTTTTACATTTTCAAATAAGCATCATTTATTATGTCAAATAATCAATTTCCTTCGTGGGGACCTCTGGCTGGTGCCCACAATGTGGGTGTGTTTGATTTATATATATATATATATATATATATACACACACCTCTGTCATATACTTCTCTCTGCCTGTGAGGGAAACAAATGAACAGAATAAGTGAGCTTTGTGATTGTTCATTTTGTCATATGCATAGATGTATGTAGACTTACGGGCTGTCTATGGATTGGTTAATACTGCAGGTACAGACCGGATAAAGCCAGTAAGTGTATGGTGTGTTGTTTCTGATCTGCTGGCCCCACAGGTGGCTCCCGGGGTGTGGGATTCATTCGCTTTGATAAGAGGATAGAAGCTGAGGAAGCCATCAAAGGTCTGAATGGACAGAAGCCTTCGGGTGCTGCTGAGCCCATCACGGTGAAGTTTGCCAACAACCCCAGCCAGAAGACCAGCCAGGCCCTGCTGTCACAGCTGTACCAGTCCCCCAACCGGCGCTACCCCGGGCCACTGCACCACCAAGCGCAGAGGTTCAGGTAAATACGAGTCGGACCGGCTGCTGCTTTATCTGAGGAAACCATTATTCTAATCTGTTGTATATTTCCAATAGAGTCTTAAATTAAGTTTAGGGCTGTAGCTAAGAATTCTGGGAACTTTATAAACCAAAAAAACATAGAAATGATTGTGGGACAATGTACCTTTGACCCCACTAGCTACCGTGCCCTCCATAAGATTTAGGAAAGTAAAGATAAAACTGTTCTGTTTGCTGTGGAGTTAAAAACTCTTTTGTGATTAAAAGATGAATATGAGGTAAATGTACAGAAGTCATTTCTGGACATTTTTCCACTGCTTTTCTGTCAGAGTAAGCCCCCTCGTCTTTATCTTGGTTTATGTGTGTTCTCACTGAACTCAGACTGCAGAAGCAATGAACAGAGCTGCTACTACACATTCCTGCTTTTAATGTGTGAATAAATAACACAACAGGACACAGCTGATCAATAACAACTGTGAGCCTGTTGTCCCAATAGTTACACTCACATTAGACAGAGGAATTGAACTGTTCTTCTAAACATTTATATGTTGAAACAGCCGCATGACAAAATGTGACATTCTGTACATTTGCCTCATATTCATCTTTTAATCATAAAAGATTTGTTGATTCCACAGCAAACAGCACAGTTTTTCTTTACTGTCCTAATACTTATAAAGGGCACTGTAAATCAGAGAAAAACTCACAATTGGTGGTACAGAAAAACAAAGATTAAAAACTAGGAGTTGCAATTGTAAAACTATCTACTGTCTATGTATACGTCACAACCGAGGAACAGCTGCCCTCGAAAAGAAACCAAACAAGACTGTGAAAAGAAACAGAAGTGAAGGACTGATAAGAGACAGTGGGGTTCTGACGCTCACAATGTCCTTCTGATTTCCTTTTCTCATACGCCATTGTTTCTTCTTTCATTTCACACCTCCTTTCATTTTAGTTCAGTTCAGCAGAAAAACTAACAACTGTTCAGCGCAGGGCAGCAGTTCTCAAACTATACGGCAAAGCAGAGTGCATTTTTCTCTCACTGCGGGCCTGAAGGCAAATAATTACAATAACAATCTTTTGATCCTGCTGTTAACTTTGTAGGACTTCACATAAGATCTGAGGCTAATTCACATTAACTGAGTCACATCTTATGACAAAGCCAATACTGATGATGTCAACAGCTTTATAGCTGAGCAGCAGCAGATATCAATTTGCAATCACGCCAAAGTTTGAATGTAATATTGATTTGAATAGTTTTAGCATTTACATTCACCAATCTTAAAGTCACACACATGCAAAGACTTTGTTCTTTTTGTGATCAAGTGTTTATCTTCTTAGCAATCAAAATAGAACAAAATAAGCTGAGATAAGTTTCTAGCCAGTTAGTTGCGGTTTACGGTTTACAGCAGTAAACTCAAGATTGTGTAGCGTGTTTTAGAAACAGACTTTAAACGTGGGAAATTACATGGTACCTGGCAACGAATGTGGCCAACAGGATATGTCACACACCAAGGCTACTAAATGATTAGGGTTTAGAATAAATGACAACTTAATAATAATTTCAAAATGCTAAAATACATCTACTCCACTTTCTTGCAACACTTTGGCTTTGAAATGTGTATTCCTTCAGCTGAACCAACAGATTCGTGATGTTTATATTCTCTATAGGTCAAACATATTTTCGCTATATATAGGTCTATACCCTATACACTACACAAATCCATAGTCAGATTTCACCAAACAATAAAGAGAAAATCTTACACATACGCTTGTCTGCTGCCTTTCGTATGACTTCACTGGAATGGCCCAAGTTTACTGTGACTGCAACTATGGGGTGTTTAAAAGTATAGTTTTTAAAGCATTTAATTGTTAAAACTTTATCACAAATGTATTAAATACGTCAGATGATTTATAGTCCATCTCGTCCAGATGAATAAACTGTCAGTGTGATGTTTTCTTTAAAATAAACCATCTTTTGTTTAGACAAACAGGACTGGAGCAGTTAGCACTGCTCAGTAATTCTGATGACGGAAATCAGTAATTAATTCCTCACACATCACAAGCAGTTATTACTGAAGAGACATGAAAAGGATGAGCCACATTTGCATGTATTAGTCGGACCTACAAAGGCATCATTGTGCTGTGTGTATTTGTAGAGGCAGTGTGAAAAGCCACAGAACATGCCTGCAGATACCTAACACATCGTGTGCTCTTGCCCCTCAGAGCCTTCACTCCGATTAACTCATTTACCCAAAACAACCTGCCTCTCTAATTGACTAATTGGCATGGTAATGACTCGACACACTGACTGTCCCCGATTTATTTTTCCTCATTTTTTTCACAGAAGATACAGTCACCAACTGTTGACCTACTGCATATTTTGTGTGTGTGTTTTTGTCAGGACAAAACTGAAATGTGGGAAAGCAGTAATTAGCCCTGTCGGCCATCTTGCGAAAGTTTCAAACAGAGTGAGAGACCGAGGTCATAGAGAAACCAAACAGACAGGAGCCCAGAACGGAAATGACTGACGAGAAAAGATAACGTAACGCACTGCCCAGTGGGTCACTGGAGATAATAAAGACGTAGCAAAAAAAAGACAATCGCAAGATAAAGAAAGGGCACGCGCAGTTAATTCTGTATTACACATCCTGTGTCCGACTTCATTGAAATGTCATTTTTATATTCAAGTTTTCAGGTGAGCTGAAACACAGCTCCAGAACAATTTTATTCATAACTCTAGCATATTATCAGCACATTTTCCCACAGTAAGATTCATTTTTAAGTATGATTTATTCATTTATCTTTATGTTTTGTTTTTGATTTGCTATCACCCTGTAATCACTGTTTAATCGTCACTGTACAAGATATATAGGAGTGAATTCAATTAAACTGAGCCACTTTTTGCCATTCATTTCAATAAACCCAATTTACCTGAATTCACTCTATATATTACAGAGTACGCAAAATTTATTGCGATTCAAATCTCCCACATCTCTAAAAGTTTTCCAAAGGTTCTCTCAAAATTCTCTCAAAGTTATTAAAAAGCGTTAGTGGAACGTTTTAACAACATTACAGAATTAAAATGTTCGAATATGTTCTTATAACATTCCTAGAACTTTCAAAATAAAAGTTTTTGTTACTTAATGGAAACGTGAAAATGTTCTTACAACTTAATGTTGTTAGCTGGGTGTAGTTTCCTTATTCTGTATCTTTTTAAACGTTCCACTAGCAACTTAAAAATAATGCCTTTGATATGTATGGTATATAACGTTTAAAAACATTCTACTAACATCAGAGCAAGAACGTTTTTTAAAAACTTTGAGAGCTTTAAGAAAATGTTTGAAGCAACATACTGAGAACGTTCCCTGGCTAGAGCTGCTGCAGATCTGCTGCTCTTTGGATTTACAAATGGCTGTGAAACGCCCGATGGGGCGACACAGTGTAATGGCCCATCGCTGGATGGGCGTCTTCAGTGAGGCAGGGATGTAACATTAGTTCCACTGAGTGAGTTGACCATCTGCCTGGCATTAACCCCAGAACCTCCTTCTCTTTGCAGGCTGGACAATTTGCTTAATATGGCCTATGGCGTTAAGAGGTAATTAAAACTTCACCCAATGCCAGATGTCCATGTTGACAGTTTAATTTCTTTCCTGTTTTTGATTTCCTTCTTTTCTAGAAAAAGTCATGCACTTCAGTTCAAAAACACATGCATTCAGTTCAGTTGAAGGTCTTCCTCTGTTCTTGAGTTTTTTTACTTTATCCTTTTTTGAATTTCTTTTTACTTGATTATTTTTATTTACACCTAACAATCACTAGCCCTTAAAGTAAGTGCAAGTATCTGTTATAATTTGTAGTTGAGTATGCATTGTTTGATTACGATGATCATGAATTTTTCTTTGTGTTTTCTTGTGTGATGCTCTCGTTTTGAGGCGTGGCTTCTGCAGGATTCAGGGACTGAAGCCGCACCTCCATCCAGCTGAGTGTTAATATAGTGCTTGTTCTTCTTTTACAAAACAACCCAAAACTGCCACCCTCATATTCCAAAACCAGACTGGACTGAATTCATTCCTCTATGAAGCACAAATCAGAAAAGTTGAATAATGCTGTTACAATGAATGGGGACACTTCAATAAACCACACAAGTATTGTTAAAGCTGTAATCTGTAACGTTGTTTGATAAAAGATAAACAAAAATCAGTGACTGAGCAAGTACATGACAAATAAGTGTTTAAAACAGTCTCCTTATCCTGATTCTCAACTATAACTTTATAATAATGATTTATAACTTGAGCTGTCAGGTCTGATTTTCCAGAAAAAATACCAGACATACATCAACATACATAAAGTACATAAAATAAGCTGCAATTTTATATTTTAAACAGAGATGACGATAGATAGGGAAAAGTTATGGACTGCAGCTTGTGCACTATAAGTATTCTGAGGGTTTCGTGTGAAGAACAAACCAGAATTTTCTGTCATGTCACTTCAAAAGACTAACGCTGCATACAGTATGAGCATGGCACAAACCATGGACTATTTTTACAGTGTTACAGACCATCTGACACTGGAAAGCTCAGTCCCCATCCACTGTAATGAAATAAAACAGTTTCACCTTTATCTGTCAAAGAAAGAATGTTGCATAGATTAGGAACAACATGAAGGTGAGTAAATGCGAACAGAATTTAAATTTTTGGGAAAACTGTTCCTTTAATAACATGTTCAAAATCCCCAGTGTAAAAAATCTTAAAGATAAGTGACACAGTTAGACTGAAGGCTGTTGTTTGTTCGTTTTGTTTGAGCTGGTGTACAGCGAGATGGAGGTGCCGTCAGCTCACCTGGATCTCTGCAGGAAATGCAGCGTTGCACTGCAGGTGCAAGCTCTGATCAGCTGGGTTTGTGGATGTAGTGAGAAGTTTCTTTTGAACGAGTGCTTGTGACATTTCGTTGCATATTTCAGCATCTATTGAAACACTCTGATGTCCACTGTACACAAGACTCAAGGCTAAGATGGAGGGAGTAGTAATGAAAGCGTATGATTGTGTGTCTTTTTTAAGATAGTTCTCTGTAGACTAAAGGCTCCATATATGGATTTTTACTGCTTCCAAGAAAGTTCTTTACTGTTCAGCCGTAACAGATTAGAACGAACCGTTGATCGTTGTTAGGAAAACATGATTTTAGAGAAATAGTCTAAACAAAATCTCTGTGGTGCATCTTTTCAGCACAGAGTGCTGACAAGCCACAGGAAGTGAGGCTATCCAGCAGGATATGCCGACAAGGCAACAACATCTTTCAAAACAAATGCGATTCAGACGCCTTTTTATTTATGCTTTGTGCGATCAGCTGTCAAAATGCTAAAGAAAGCCAGGAGGAAATCACATAAACTTGTCTGCCTCCAGAAAAAAAGGAGAACATTTAGGGGAGATGAAACCAGTCGAGGGGGGAGGAGATGTGCCACCCGATCATGCTGTAGAAGATAATTAAAGAACAAAGAGCGGTCTGATAAAATAAGCATCAGTAGGTGAGGGTGGGCAGCTCGGAGGGGTGGGATGCCTCTAGGTCAGTCGCTTGTTGCTATGCAACTCCACATCCCACTGTTCGCCTTAGTTTGAACAACAGACAGCGCACGGCCCTGCCCCCGCAGTCACCAGACATCTTTGTGTCAGCAACAAACTAGCCTGACCCTCACCCTCCAGCTCATCCGCAGATGACTGGCATTCAGATTACCAGTGAGCCATATTTTGTCTCCTTCTCCGGGATGAATAACGGCGTTAGATTTATTATTTACACAGAAATACAAGCATAATTGAAGTCATAACATGATTTGTTTGTCACACGGTACAAAGAGAGCCGATGTGCCATTATACCCTTCATTTACATAATAAGACACAAGTGACAGAACAAAAAAGGGAAAGCGAGAGACAGATGTATCTAAAACGCGGATAAAACGTCTGAGTAATTCTTGGCAGAACAAGGAGCAGGGAACTGGCCGGCTCTGTAGCCCATGCAGGGCTATTGATCACAGTCACACACTGCAGAGAGCAGCGGACAGTGTGGGTGGAACGCACTTTGTTCCCTGTGCTAGCTGGCTGGAAAGCGCAGTTTCTGTCTTTCTGTCTTCTGCTCGCTGATAGCCTCCTACCACCTCACCCCCCCCAACCAGCCCCCCACCCTTTATATTTGGGCTTTGGTGACGACGAAGCAGAATTTTCAATTAAAACACACCCAATAATGCCTATAAACATTCCTCATGAGGCAGCACACGAAATGAACCTTTTATCCAGTATTCCTTTTTATTTAAAGCGGAAATTTACTTTAAGCGGAAAGGCAATTAAGTGAAATCAACTGAGCATTCAGATCTCTGTATCGAGAGGGAGAATAAAGGCAAAGAAAGGAAAGATTACAAGAAGAATGAGAGCAGATTTAACGCGGTCGCGTGCGGAATCGCTGATGAATTTCCAGTGTATTAATGTGAGTTTTTGTAATTTAGTTTCCGCACAGGAAGACGGGACGAGAAAAGAGCTCTCTCTCTCTTGTCACCCGCACGAACAACATTCTCACATTGGTGCAGGAGCGCAGCCTTTTCAATCACCATTTAGAAAGCCCTCCGCTGGCTTTCCACCTGAAAAATGGAGCAGAAATTCAGACTTGAGTCAAAAATGATAGATTGAAAAGACTGGCACACTGCTGGTGTTAATCCAGACCTAGTTCTCCATCACGTCTGCCTGCGCGTGACTGTACCGCTGAAAATACAACATACTAGCATAACTCACCAATCCAAGTTTAATTCAGTAGCACCACACAAATCTTACCTTACACACGTTCTCTCTCTCTCTTGCTTGCTTGCTTTACCTCACACTGTATACCTCTCTCGTCCTTTCCTCTACAGGCTCTCCCCCATCACCATTGATAGCATGACCAGTCTAGTAGGAATGAACATCCCGGGGCACACAGGAACGGGCTGGTGTATCTTCGTCTACAACCTGTCTCCAGACTCGGACGAGAGCGTTCTGTGGCAGCTTTTTGGACCGTTCGGTGCCGTCAACAACGTCAAGGTGATACGTGATTTCAACACCAACAAATGCAAGGGGTTCGGTTTCGTCACCATGGCGAACTACGACGAAGCGGCCATGGCCATTGCCAGTCTGAACGGGTATCGGTTGGGTGACCGCGTCTTACAAGTATCTTTCAAGACCAACAAGACCCACAAGTCCTGAACTCCCTTCGCTTGTGTGGCTCCTGACAGCTCCTCTTCTACTGAAACCCACCTCGGCCCACTCTGCTCCTCAAAACAGGAACACACTCGAACAACAAACCCACAAAAAGAACTGGACATGGCTTATAATATAACTCTGGACCTATAAGCCAATGTTGCCTAAGTATTACAAAATGAAAAATTGAGAATATTTATTATCTGGAGACCCTGAAAGTGGTACAGGGATTCTGTTGTATATCTTCTGAGTTCTTGTGGTTGTTTTTCTTTCTTTCTCTGTAAACAGTAGCAAAACCAGACCGCCCTTATTTTAAAGAAGAAAATGTCCTTCTTCAGATCGAACTCTCTGGTCTCGATTCAGGATTTTGCCGTTCTTTTTTAAATCTGGATCCGCTGTCATTAGAATAACACCTCCCTGGCAAGAGAACGGGAGGGGCTCTTTTTACAAAACAAATATAAAATCAGTGATCATTCATTCGTTTGTTTTGGTGTAAATTGTTATAAACCCCCTTAATAATTTGACAGGGATGACATCATCCCTCTTTCTCTAACGCAGAAGATGTTTCTAGCATAGTTTTGGTTTTGTACTGCAAGCGAAACACACGTCTGTCCTCACAGGGGATTGTGGGAAGGGGTGAGGCGAGGGACGGGCCAGCACCCCTGATGACACGTTGCGTATAAAAGAAACTACACACACATTGTTGCCAAAGAGAAGATCTCTTTGCTTGAAAATGCGTTTAGAAAAAATGAAAAAATAAAGAGAAAGAAGATCTATTTTTATAAATAATGATTAAAATAATTATTGAAGAATTTTTACAAGAATCTGGACTTGAAAAAAGAGAAAAATATTTTGACTGGCTCATTAGGGACGGGGGGAGGGGTCAGGTGCCACTTTGTCTTGTTCGTTCTGCCGTGGTACTTTTTAGGATCAAAGGTTGGCGATGGTTTTGTAGACGGAAGGATTCATTGTGAGATGCAAATTCAGGAAGGTGATTTTTCATAGCAGTAAGTATTCAGATGTGATAGGAGAGGGAGAGGGGTCTTTCCAGGCCAATCACATCTTCACAGTCAAGAGCCCAAAGCAACACCACTCATTTTCCACTCATTTACTTTAGGTCATCCGTCTTTGGGATATAAGTAATAAATACACACGTAACCATTTGGAAAACATATACAGTTCTGTTTTATTGGCTCTGATTTTGCGATATTACATTAGAGATGTACTTCCTTTAGCAATCAACAGTAGGTGCTATATCACATGGTTCACATATCTTTAATTAACTGTGTTGTTCTTCGTGTTGTTTAAAGAGAAAAAAATGTAAACGTTGGCATTATATGAAGCTGCTGTTTTACTTCATACTTCGTATTTCGTTGTGGCCCCCATTTGTTGGGTAAATTCCTGGCTGAAAAAACCCACAAAAACAAATTCGGGCCTCGTACGAATCACTTGACGAGTTTTCTTTGGCTTGCTTCTAGATTATTTGCTGAGTGTACAGCGTTTGTCAAAATTCAGCGATAATTAGCTAGTTTTGTTAGTCTAGTATTCGTTTCCTCAAAGGATCTATTACAACTGTGTCTTTCTTTGTTGTGAACAAATAGATTATATATAGTCAACATTTTCTGTTACAATACCTATATCTATCTGAATTGGCTCTTTTGTTTGTTTGTTTGTTTGTTTGAGATTGTCTTTTTTCATATGAAAACTTTATGAAGTGATGGTTCAGTTACTTTGTTTACTATGTTGTCACGTCGCTCGTGAAGAGAAAAGAAAAAATGAACTGAAAAATTGGATTTATTTGATTTACTGCCACAGCAAAAGGAATCGAACAAAAAACTTCTTGAGAAAATCTGTATTTATTTATTGACTGTCTCATTAATTAAATTATTTATTTATCTGGATTATTTATTTATTCGTTCGTCTCTTACGTTGTCTGTGTTTGCGTGATTATGGGAGGGGGATGTTTCTAAGCTAAAGGGAACGACAAGGGGAGACGTTCTTCCATTAGTCCTGCGCACTGAGACATTTAAATACAGTTGTACTTTGTACCAATATATCAAAATTACAATATAAAAAATACGAAAAGTCAAAACCTAAAAAAACAGGGTTGGTGAGGCTCTTCCCTTATTAATAGAAACAGTTACTCGCTATGCATAACCTAGCCGATAGTTCAATTTGCTGTTGCTTTTTCTTGTCTTGTTCAACATAAATCTTTAAATCTTTTTCAATAAAGTTTAGTCTTAATAGAATGTTATAACAGTTGTTCTGGTTTAATATAACCTGTGATAAGTTTGTGTCGTTTTTAAAGCCACTTACCGCCCTCCCTCCACACACTACAGTTGCTTTGTGATTAAACTTTATGCAAAAATGTGGGTCTGAAATGTAGTTTTCATTAATCTACAACATTCATGTCAAGCTTTGCTGCCATAATTTGTTCGATCTGTGTCGATTGTTTGAGTATTATTCATTGCATTTGAAGAGTAACCTTCATTTAAATTAATTCTATCATGTCACATTGATACTCCAAATAAAGCTTTGACTCTGATTGTACTGGTTGAAAAAACAAATAGCTATAAAAGATAATATTTGATAGATGACACCTGTTATATATTTTCTAAGATATAGTCTATTTTGAAAGGTAAACTTCTGAATGGAGAGCTCAGCTCATGGCCATAAGACCCTGAATGCTGGAGAGCTAAAAAAAATAAATAAATAAAAACACACACAGACACATATATAAACAGTCTTACAGCCCTCCACCTCCTCAGCTACACCTATAACACCATCCACCCCTCCTCCACTCCACCTGAAGGGCGGCGACACGGCCCTACTCAAACCCTGCTGCCTGCGGCCGGTAGTTTGAATTATGCAACGACTCCTGTGAATGTTGTTCACGTACAAACAAATTTCCTCCATTACGTCCTCTTTTTGTTAACAACATTACCCCTCCGCACGTCTAAGTGTCAAAGACTGCACGGGAGCATGTTTAGGACGCGTGCTTGTGTGCGTTCCAGAGAGTTTGTGGGGGCGTTTGTAACACGGGGCCATAACTCTATAGTGCACACCCAAATTGCAGTGCCCCTGCAGCGCCTTAAAGTGGCAGCCTGCCAGCAGGATCCCATCAGCCAGTAGTGTAGGAGGGAAGGCAAAGTGAGGAACAAGACTCCTATCATAATTCATTTTCTCCTGAAATGTGTTTGTTTACTCTCGGAAAACTCTGTCAATCTCTAAAGATAAAAAAAGACTTATCTATCGATTATTGATTATTGTTACTATGATTACTGTTATTCTCATTATTACAAATCAAATTACTGCAATGAATGACTTCATGTTATCTTGCTAGTTTAGGTCATTTCTCAAACTGGAAACAAAATATTGAAAAAATACTTGCTGTAAATGTTTTTTCTTTTTCATAATACTGTTGTGTTTGAATTATTTGTACTTTTGAATGTTGGGACAATAAAATAAGGTGTTGAGAGCTGCGTGGTGCCATGTGGCCATATTATATATATATATAGATGAATGTGAATATACCACTGAAGATGATATTTAGAACGCAGCACAGAAACTTGCTGTAGGTCATTAAGCATTTTTCTCACAGTCACTAACACAACACAGGCACTAATAGTATAATCAAATGGAAGTATGAGAGTGGAAGTATGAGAGCACACTGCCCCCTGTTTCTCTGATAGAGAATTATTTTCCTGACTTGTGCTTTTAAATACTGCACTGCTTTAACTAAAAGTATAGACAGACATTTAATTTATCACCCTTTCAAACGAAAGCATCACCCACATTTGCAAAAAACATATCTAGATGATTGATGATCAACTGACTGCAGGAATATTTATATTGTTAACATATTCCATAGCGTTTATTAAAGTAAATTAGTTGTAGTGTGATCGTTTAATGCACGGATGACTGATGACTCTGTGACCTGTGAACTTTAAAGTGGGCGGGGCTTTAATGATGGTCTACGCCCTTTGCTGGGCAGAGTTTCATGCTGAGCTGAAGGGCAAATGAACGGGGGATATGATACAGCCATCCGGCCTTACAGAGTCTCTCTGCACCAATGAGAATTTAAAGAGGCAAAAGCCCATGAAGGAAGAGAATCTGCAGCATGAGTCATTTCATTCCCACTTCAGTCTTCTACAAGAAAAGAAGATCTGATGTGGGCTCTAACTGATGGGGCACATATCTTCATCAGACGACTGCCTCATCTCTGTGCTGTGGGTCTGCTCTGATGAGTAATACACACACCCACTATTCCACTGGAATCTGCTGTACACATCCAGCTTGATGCCATTTGTGACAAATTATCACACAATACAAACTCACAATCTCTCACAATATGACACATTCGGACAAGAGGTTCATCACTAACATACCTTCATGTTTGGTGTCAAACCAAACATGAAGATATCCAACATCTACACAGATCCCACTTAATATACATTTCTGTTGGGCATCACACATTTGCACATCTATAGAATATATATATATACACCTGATCATTTAACTGCTTGTACAGAGCACACACAGAGATCTCATCAACATCACTGAGTCGGTCTGGAAAGAGACAAAAAAAACTGTAAGAACATGTTCCATAGAACATCTCCAACAAGCTCCAAGAACAGGAGAATAAATACGGATTTTCAGAACATTCTGTTAGAAAGAAGCAAAAAGGCAATTTCTGGTTTGCCGCAGATCTGATCAGGCCCTCTCCCTCTGTTATCTCACCCACTTCTCTCTCTCTCTCTCTCTCTCTCTCTCTCTCTCTGGCCACAAACCCTCTTCACATTCACCAGAATCAGATCTAAAAATCTCTTTTCAGCACTCGCTGTTTTTCACCATCTGTCACACGCAACAGTGAAGCCTCAGAGCTAAATCACTATTCAGAGGCCCATGAATCCTCACTCTGTATTCCAGACACACACAGACAGTCAGTCCCTAAATCATTCAGACACAGCCGGTCAGCACGGTCACAGACCAAACGCCTCAGTCCCTTCAACACACAGCAGCTCTGATCCCTCCAACATTCCAGCTCTCCTTGACTTTCAAATCCTGATTGTCCTAAACTTCATTTCACAGTCGTGTTTAACCAGATGTACTTTTACAAAAGGTCAAAATGAACTGCAAACAGGAAAATGTGCGTGAGTTTCTGATTAGTCAAATGTGCAGGTCTAGAGAATGAGATGTGCATATACATGTACATATACACATACATGCTACAAGGGAAGACAGACTGATAGATAGACAGACAGACAGATGATACACTGTAAAAAAAAACTTTGCTACTTTAAATTAAAGTTATCAATTTGGTTGCACAATTTCAACTTACTCTTTGTAATCTTGGCTGGTGTGGATTTGAGGTAACAAGAAATAGTTGGAAAATTGCTTAAGCTATTTTTTATACCAGTCAGGATTTAAAATATTAAGTTGAAATTACTTGTATAGCCAAGTTGATTAAACTTAAAAATTTAAGGCAGCAAAAAAGGACGTTTTGAACATTCCTAGAACTTTCAAAATAACATTTTTAATGTTTCTGTTACTTCATGGAAAGGTTACAGAAACATTATTACAGCCTGAAATTTTTCTTTGGGTGCAGCCCTGTGTGTGCAGGTTTCACACCTGTCAGCACTGCTAGTCCAGCCCCGAATCCTCAGTCTGTGAGTGAGAAAGCTGTCGGTGTGGATGGAACATGGCATCCGCTGTCTAAAGTTGCTGCAGGCAAAAACATCCAAGAGAAACCCAGAGGCAATGATTAAATAAAGCACCGACCCTGGTGTAAATATCACAGAACACACACACAGTCAGTACTGTTAGTTAACGTTCTTTAAAAGTTCTGTTCATGTTATCAAAAAATAGTCTTGCAGTAGTTAGTAGTTAATGTTTTATTAGCATTTCATATATACATAAAAACATTACTTAAGATGTTAGTGGAACGTTTTAAAAACCTTACAGAATTGATTTTAACATTTTAAAACTACACAATAACGTTAACACAATGGCTAAAAAAACGGCACATTTTGAACGTTCCCAGAACTTAATACAGAACTTCAAAAAGCACTTGTAACATTTTTTTCACTTTGTGAAAATGTTAGGAACATATCCTTACAACCTGAAATTGTTAGCTGTGGTGTCTCACCTGATAAGAGTCCTGTTCTCTCCTGCTGTCTGTCCTGTACGCATCACTTCCTTTCTGAGTCTCATCACCTCACATTCACCCCCGAACACACACGCACCTGTAACAGCAGTTGAGTTGAGTTGTTCTGTGTTACAGCTTTCTGTATGAAGCACTATACATACAGTGCATGATAAAAGATTTAAGGTTTAATTACACCAAGGCTGACTTTTCTGCACAGAAAAGACACAAAACAAGGTTTAAAAACAAACTAGTAACAATCGTAGTAACAAAAATGTTAAAAATATTATTCGGAATGTTCTGGTAACGTTCATGACATTCAGTTTTTTAGACATTTTAGACATCATTATTGCTTGGAACGTTTTTAAAACTTCCCACTGACAATTTGGGAATAACATTTTTGATATATGACATATAATGGGTTCAATGACTGTGAACATCAGTGCGGTTTATTTTTCTGCAGGATATACTTGGATGTATACAGTAGCAGAGGTGGGTGGCTGATGAAGCGGTGGCCATTTTAAAAGATCAGGCCATCAGGGTGAACAAGCCACTCATGCTGATAAAAAGAAAGCGAGAGCAGGTGGGAACCTCCGGTCAGCCCCATCATAAGCTCTTAGCTCCTCCACAGAAGAATGACCCGTGCTCCAGTGCTTTTTAAAACACTCTATCCCAGTCAGGCTGAAGAGGACCAGTCACACACACGGCCCTCTACCTCCTATATTTACAATATTTCTCTCTCTCTCTCTCTCTCTCTCTCTCTCTCTCTCTCTCTGCTGTCAATTGCAATCAAACTGAATGAGCAGCAGAGAAGAGAGTTCAAATCTTGACCCTTTCTGCAGCACTGCCCGGGATCTTGATACAGGCAATGTTTTATGAACACTATACACACAGCTGATCACGAGCAGAGTTCATAAGATCGTGCTGTAGAGCAGCAATTCTCAACTTGTGGGTCTCATCCCAAAAAATAGACAGGGTCACAAAGTGCAGGAACAACAAAACTGAAGGGGTATAATTAAAGACAACTAATCATATTGATATATTAAATTTTAAAAGGAAGGAGAAAACATTAGCCATGTCTTTTATTTGTGATGTTAATGGCCGAGCATCCAACCAAACTACAGTACTTATTTACAGTATTTTGACACAAATTCATCTTTCTCTTGAAAGCAAAATTAAGTTTAGAAGCCAATATGATCAGTTCATTTTAACATTAATATATTTCAGTGTTTGGTTTTACAGACACTTTGTTTATTTTCATTTTCATTACTGTGTTGTATTGATGTCAAATTTGGGTCCTTTTGCAAAACCAGAGAACAAATGGCAAGCATATGAACGAATACAAGCACAGTGAGGAAAACACCAGAATCAACCGAGAACATATTTCTGGCATATCACTCCCGTGCTGAATCACTCAGAACTGAGCTGATGTTGACATGCCCACGTTTCTCAAAGACTAAAGCATTTCTCTTGCATTCAGAGCAGCAGCGGCTGTTAACGCTGAGCACCGTGCGTCTTACTCAGACCGTCACTTCAGCTCATGCCTCACAAATGTAATCAAGATCAATTCGAACGCTTTCTACTTCCTGTGCAGATACACACACACACGCGGAACCCAGAATCAGCCGCATCGCCGTACAGAGTAAGGATGCAGAGAACTGTGTGGAAAGCAGAAAAATGTGACTTTTTATGCTGGGGAGAAAGATTGCAAAATAACAAACATTAAAATTTCCTTAAAATTTTAAGATCACCTCAGCATTCTCGAGTCTGTCGGGCATACGGATCATTTCAAACAGCTCACGCACACACAGGCGCAGGCGCGCATACGTGCAGGTGGAATTCTGCATGCATGGCTGGGCCTCTTGGCTGCAGCAGCGGTTGCTAGGCGACAGCAGAGGGGAGCTGACATTACTAAAAGCAAATTGACCACAGGAGAGCTAATCTAGCATGAAACAGCATCTGGCCAGGCACTCTCCATCACCGGGTGAGCACTGTCAGAGAGACACACCCTGCTACCCCAGAATGCTAAAGTCTCTGCTGGTATGTAGTGATTGTCATTCTATGTCATTCTTACCGCATGAATACATTCAGATGCTGTGTGTTTATGAAACAACCGAGTAAGAGAAACTTGTGAAGGAGAGAGAAAGCGTTGAGAATGTGTGTGTGTGTGTGTGTGTGTAACTTCTGTTATGGTTACACTGTTTCACTATATATATTTATGAATGCATTGTATGACACCTATAAACCTCTGCCTTTATTTAAAACCCAACAGTCCAAATGAATTAATCAAAGAGAAAGAGCTAGAAAGCTCAAGTATATTAGAAAGCAATTAGCAAGTTGTTTGCATAAAATATGCTAACATTCTCTACAAATCCAGACTTTGCCCCGTTGAGTGACACTCTGTGTGCCACAAACCCATATTAATATTCTTTTGTCTTTGTTTTATGAAAGCTTTTCATTTGCCTCTTTGCATAAAATACATTCTTATGAAATAAACACTAGGGCTGTCAGAAGATTAAAATAAATGCTTTTGTAGTGAACACAAATGCACGGAGATTCTTTTAAGGAGAAAGAGAGCGAGAGATGTAGAAGAGTGATAATGTTCTGCTGGAGGTCAGTGTGGGCAGCTGAACTCTTTAAAGCTTTCAGACTGAATGATTTGATGGGTGAGAGTGGGGGCTGCACTGCAAATAATCTACAACCAGATACTCAGTGATGGGCTGAATATCTTAAAGATGTAGATTTCAGCTATCAGCACAATCTTATAACGATTTTACGTTTTAGCAATTTGATGGCTAATTCATATGAAATCATATGTTTTCATTCATATGTTTTCGTGCGAGGTTTAGGGGTGGGGTAAGGGTTGGTCCTTCATGGTTGCTTTTTCTAAAAAACAAGTTTATGTATTAAAATACATTAAAATAGCTGTTTTCCCATGAGATCAGGATGGAACTATATACAACCCACAGTAATCACCTGTTTCTCACTCCATTTATTTCTTAATAAAAACACCAGTCTGTTTACCAGACTAGTTTACCAAAGTCTAGTCAAGTCTCGTATGAATGTTATTATAATTAATACATTACCTGTCAAACAAAGATATTGCTTCATTAAAATATAAAGTGGTACAGTTTACCCCACTCTCACCCCAGTTTACAGTAAGAGTGTGTGTGTGTGTGTGTGTGTGTCGTGCGCGTGCGTGCGCGTGCGTGCGTTTGTGCACGTGCGTGTGTGCGTGTGTGTGAGTGTGTGTGTGTGCGTGTGTGTGAGTGTGTGTGGTAGGTGACTCACTCTGAGCCATGTAGGGCAAGCACAGTTCATGGGGAAGGGGGAAGAGAGAGAGAGAGAGAGACTGGCTCTAATGAGGGACTACAGCTCTACCTTCATGACAAAACAACTCACTGTAATGATGGTGGTGGGCTACCCCGGCTGATGCTGCTATATGGGGGTCTCCCTCCAGTCAACACACAGTCTGATAATCACAGGTCATTACATCAACACCTCACAGCCTAACAAAGCTCTCCAATCAGCCGCCCATTACCTCTGTTAACAGCCTTCTGTAATGACCTGCAGTCTTATCTGTTCAGCTTTGTATATCCAATAATTACAGCCGGAGCCAGATTTCACCACACGAGGGGGGTGAAGGATGCGGGGTGTTTTAAAGGCACTTCTGAGTTAGTACAAGTTACATATTGTAGGCTAATTGTGCTGAATAAGAGTGAGATATGAAGTCTGCTTCTTGTAGCTTTTTCTGATTCATTGTTCTGCCACAACTAAACTGCACCAACAGCATTAATGAAACTGTGAGTTTAAATGAGGCGAGTCTGACAAACCGGAGCAACAGAATGTCAAGAAAACAACAGAACTCACTGTTGACTTCTGAACACAAAACAGCTACAAACCCAGAATGCCACTGACAGGATCCATCCATCCATCATGCCTGAACGTTTGAGATCTTTGTGCCATGGATTTTAAATAGTTTGAAATAGGTCAGCTTTGAAAATGTGTTTTCAATAACCAGGCTAGCAGGGAACGTTCTCAGAACATTGACTAAAGTTCTCTCATAGTTAACAAAATGTTCTTATAGTAGCGCTAGTAGAACATTTTTTAATGTTATATACCATATCAAAAATGTTATTCTTAAGTTGTTAGTGGAATATTTTAAAAACGTTACAAAATTTAAAAAAAATCAAAATAACGTTCTAGCAAAAATAACGATCAAGCAATAATGTTAATACAACGTCTAAAAAACTAGACGTTTTGAATGTTCCAAATACATTCAAAATAACATTTTTAACATTGTTTCTGTAATGTTTCCATTACATTACAAACAAAATTCTTACAACCTAAAATTGTTAGTTGGGAAAATGTGAGGAAATCAAAATCAAAACAAGAAACTAAAGCATAAATGATATGTTTAGTCATTGTCATAATAATCATGAACCTGACAGTTTAGACTGAAAGTCATGTATCTTCGTTTGATATGAGCTGGAGAGAAAATATTAAATATCAGCATAATTTTCATCATACTAGCATTCTGTAAACTTCAGTATAATGACTGTTTCTTTGTTTCTAAACCCTGTGCTGTTAGACAGCATATGACCGCTCTGTGTCAGCTGAAGTTTACGTTAAAATGATTTTCATTGGACATAATTTCAGCAATGTATTCTTGTACAAAGTCTTCAATTTACAGTAATTACCACCGTTTGACAATTGCGCTTGTGCTTTCATTATAAAAGACATCCTTTAAACGGTATTCAAATCATATCTGATTTAATTAAGTCGTCTGGTATGCGCATCAGATTATTACATTTAAATCACAGATGACTCTTTCTGTGCATGACACATTAAGCTTCGCCGGGAGTTTGTCATTGTTCTCATATCAAAAACAATGAAAAATAACATCAGTCTTGTTTTCATTTTTTAAATACAGAAGAAAAAGTAAATCTCGTATCTATTGTTGGTGAAGAGTTCTGTGTTTCAGGACTATAAACACTTTTTGTCCTTTTAAAGTTCTCCAAGCACTGGCAGAGAGAGAGCAACAAGAACAGGAGAGGTTAGTAAAACGTGTGGTCTGACTCTCAGAGACTCGGTGGAGATATCATAACTTCTGCACCCTGAGCTCCTGGCTTTCCATTCATTAACCTGCTCCACTCCAAACAAACACGAGTCACCCCAGCTAACAATTTTACATTAGAAGAATAACATTTCTATTAAGGAACAAAAACATTAAAAATGTTATTTTGAATGTTCTGTTAGCTGGGTAATACGCCTTTGTTGGTATCACTGAGGGAAATGTGAGAAACTGAATGGTCAGACACAATTTTTGTTCATGGACATTCTGTCAGATGTTCGGCGTTTGTCTCTTGGCGTGACCGGGAACTCTGCTTCGACTCTTCTCGCTCGTTCACCGCCATGTGAACTGACCTTGCTAACAGAGTGCCAATGGCAGGCTTGTAGGGAATAACTACACAGCATGTAACTTAAGCATTTGGTCTCATTAAACACACACTAATTAATGATCAACATTAAATCATGTCTGAAGGCCATGTTCAAATCCCTTGAGGGGACTCAAGAAGCTGAGCAATATCCTGAAATATCTCTTCAAAAAGACTCCCCAGCTAACAGTTATAGCTTCTTAGTACAGTTTTTCATTAAGAAACAGAAACATTAAAAATGTTATTTTGATATGTTTTTAGACATTGTATTAACATTATTGTTTGGTGATAAGAACATTTTTCAAATTTTTAAAATTCTGTAATTTTTTATAACATTCCACTAACAATTTAAGATTAAAATATATGATATAAAATGTCAAAAATAGTCAAAAAACATTTTTTAATAACTTTGAGAGAATTTGTAGAAAACATTAGCCAACATTCAGAGAACGTTCCCTGTTAGCTGGGTCATCATTTGAATTGAACGTTGCAGGAGCTAATTTGTTTCAACAGGTAAACAAACAGAGATACACGACATCCTAAACAGCAAATGAGGGTTATATGGGTGCTAACTGGAGCATGCGAAAAACCATCAACAACGTGAGCTGGTGAGTGTCCACTGGGGGCAGCGTGGAGCACTCAAGGGGCCTTCGGGTCATTACACCACTAATGGAGCCATATGGTTGGAAAACAAACAGAAAACAGCCATTTTCTCCTCAATAATAAGGTCATAAGATGCCTGTGCTTGTTTGGCTAGAGACCAGTGGGAAGTTGTGAGACAGATGAAACGATTTCAGCATTGTGTCTTCTGATGGTAAACAGATTTATTTAGTCAAAAAAGCCCTCGACAGAGACAAAACTTAAGTTCTCTTGACTGCAGAAAAGTGGGAGTAACGTCACTTTTAGAGAAAGAACATCAGCAAAATTATTCATGTATGACTGTACTGCATAAAGAGTAAATGAAAGAAGTTCAACTTACAATGGCAGCGAACAGAACGGTCTCTCTCACATCTCTATGAAATATAAGTCAATGAACCGAATAGAGGTGCCGGTAAAATGACCACAGCCACATTTCTGTGCCTTCCACAGAAGATATACATTTATATAAAGATATTTGGAGCACTTTACTTAGTGATGGCTGTCAGGATGTGAAGAGACTTTCAACCAGCATAACAAAAAATGTTTCCAGAGGAAAATCACCTTTAGAAAAATCATTTCTAAACCTAAGTTTTCATTTTTGGAGAATATTAATATATGTAGCTAATCCATCAAAGAAACAGTCATGTGATTCCACGGTATTAAAAATTATCCTTCCAAGTACGCACCCAAAAAAAGTGCCCGAATTTGCAGATGTATCATTTCCTCCATTCCAGCAGCTGTCATCTCCCTCACTTCATTACCCAGCCTTCCCTGTTCAACCAAACCGCCTCCATCCACCATTTAAGCTTACATTAGCAAGAAAGCAGCATTCATCATGACATGTTTTGAGAAGAAGTGACTGTGGACGGCGGAGAAAAACAAGATATATGAACCGTCTAACACAGACTGTGAAAGATTCTCAGTTCAATTACCAGTATCATTAGCCACATCTGTTCCTCTGCAGAGCGCAGGAATGTGCATGTGCTGAAAAGCAGATATATAAATATCTATAAAATATATAAAACACAAATAAGCCCACATGGCGTCTATTTTTGTCTCTGGTTCTGGCTTCTTCTGTACACGCAGCCCTTCTTTACAGAATGAACAGAGAAAGTCTTTGCCCTCATCGAAGCTGCTTTCACCTTTCAGGAGTGTGTTGGGTCAGCTGGTGAGTTTTTGATGAGTTTCTCTTTAATGCAGACTCTGACTCCACTCCTGCCTGAGATCCTCTTTTTCTTTCTCTTTATCTCTTACTCTGTCTCTCTGTCTTGCTCTCTTTCTGTCCATCTCTCTCTCTCTCTCAACACCCAACAAAATCCTTCTGGGTCCCAATTAAGCCTCAGAGCTGCTGTTCTTAGCATTTAAAATACAGCCTGCTGTTGTAGGTGACCACGTTTCTGTTCACACCCTGTTACTCATAATGGCTTTGTCAGTCTGAGAAAAACTATCATGAGGATGTGATAGATTTTCTGCTCTAATTAAAACAGATTTCTCTATCACTGGTCTATTAATCAGAGGATAAAACTGCTTTATCGGGAAATATGAAGACACAGTTCTTTCCAAATGACAACATTATATAGGAAACGTTCTTGCAACCTAAAACTGTTAAAAAAAGCATTCTGGGTGCGGCTGAATGTTTGCTTTCAATGTATATTACGGCGTAAACTCATTTCAGAACACATTTTGTTGTAAATAAACACACAAGTTTATTTAGTCCGGTCCCGATTTTACAGTGCAAAAAGTGCCAAATGTTTTACGCTTACAAATCTTATGAAAGAGCAACACATTGTTTACACGACTACACCACACATTAGCCGAATATTGTGAGTGAAAACATGGGACATGACATTTATTTTCCCTGTCAGCATTATTGTCCAGCTTCACCTGCGCTGCTTTATGTTGTTTAGCTCTGGGCAGTTGGAGAGGATAACAGAGTTAACTTCACCTTTACTAGCTCTGTCACTCCACTGCAGGTTCTCATTAGGTTTATGTTAAGAGCTTCCAACACCAGCAGTGTGTGTGTGTGTGTGTGTGTGTGTGTGTGTGTGTGTGAGTGTGTGTGTGTGAGTGTGTGTGTGTGTGTGTGTGTGTGTGTGTGTGTGTGTGTGTGTGTGTGTGTGTGTGTGTGTGTGAGTGTGTGTGTGAGTGTGTGTGTGAGTGTGTGTGTGTGTGTGTGTGTGTGTGTGTGTGTGTGTGTGTGTGTGTGTGTGTGTGTGTGTGTGTGTGTGTGTTGCTGGTGGAAGGCCCACAGGCATCTCTCTTCCTGAGGCATTGACACAGTGCTACAGAAGGGCTAAATATAAACAGTGTGGGCAGTGTACAGCACAGGCGACTCGCGTGACCATCTGAGGTGCATTATGGGTCTGATGGACTGATGACAAGATTTCACAGTGAATGTTCTCAGAACATTGGCTAATGTTGTTATCAAAACATTCTTGCAGTAACATAAGTAGATTGATTTTTTTCAGCATTATGTATTAAAACATTACTCTTAAATTGTTAGTGGAAGGTTTTAAAAACGTTACAGAATTAAAAAGTTTGAATAACATTTATATATAACAAGCAGTAACATTAATGCAACAGCTTAAAAACTGGACGCTTTGAACGTTCCAAGAACTTTAAAAATAACGTTTTTAACGTTTTTATTACTTAAATAAAATTGTAGGGAAATGCTCTTACAACCTAAAAATAAGCAGAGGTAACAGCAACACACTCAATGCAACACTGAGAAAGTCAATGAGAGTCAATGAGAGTCAATGAGAGTCAATGAGAGTCAATGAGAGCAGCCCTCAGCAGATGTGAGTTCAATCTCTCATGTTTTCTACATTAATCACTCATATTAACCACAGCTGGTCAAATTCACTAACAACAGGTAAACGCTTTGTAAGAAAGTCACGCTGTGAACAGCTGGACAGATGCAATATGTAACATAAGCTATTCATTTAGTTCCCACTCATTTGCTCGGTTAATAAAAAGGTAAATGTCAACTTCTAAAAACAAGTTTAGGCTACAGTCATAAAGAGAAATTTGCAGGTCAAAAAAACTGAATTATTAAAATCATCTGCAGCCCACAGTTACATTAATGCTACACAATAGCACTACAGAAAACGTGCTGCTTTCAAACTCAGCAGAATGAAACATTTTGATGCAGCTTCTGAAAAACAGATCTTTCAGGAGAGCAGGACCCAAAACACCCCAGAAAATAACAGCACATGATGGGTGAGAAACAGCAAGCAGTGAGGCAAAGAGTTTTGGTTTTGGAAGAGAGTTAATGTTTAAAAGAAGACCGAATCTGTAAGAACTGTCAAGTGAAGAACAGAAAGCCCTTTTTCTTCAGAAGAAGGTTGCAATTTGATGACAATTTATGAGTCACTTCAGTATTTTCTGTGATTTTTCTGTCACTTACTGGCTTTGCTCTGTGGTCTTCTTGTCCGAGAGATGCTAGCTGTCTTTACGCTGAACGCATGCTGTTAAAAGTTGTTAGAAACACATTAAAAGTGTCTAGAGTTTTATACATCTTTAAAGTATTTTAACAATAAGGATTAAAACCAAAAATGTTTATTTGTTATACAAATAAATGTATTTGAATTGAACTTGTTTCTCCAACTTTCTAATATTGGGTTGAATAAAAACATGCAATTAAAACAAAATGATTATTTTCCAGATTTGATTCGGTTGTAGAACCATGAAAAAACAGCCAGTTATTTAATCTGGAAAACAATGCTGTAAGTTTAATACCACACTTTTTTGTAAAACAGTTTATATTTTTTGTTATTAAATTATACCTTCAAGCATATCATGATATTTTATTTAACACATTTGAAAGCCGCTGGTTTATCTAAAGTGTCTGAACGCATCACTTAATCTCATCCCGGCCTGAGAGGAACTAAAGAGAAAATGATTTCCCTATTACTGATTACAACACTGCTCTCTTGCCTCAGACTGATCTTGGATGGTGTCAAATGCATTCTCGCTGCATTGCTGCAAGCGCGCTCAGCTGCCTGTATCCCATCAGTGTTTGTGCTGCTGAGATGAACAGACTAAAAATCTCCATCAGTATCATATCATCTCTTCTTATAATCTCCGGCCCACAGGCCAGGTGAAGACTCAAACACCCTATCATTCATAATGCATTACTGCAGAGCTAATGCGTTCAAATACTGTCCGCTGGCTGCCCTTGTTATGGGGGACCTCCTCAACTTGAGTAATGAGAATCTTCAGAAAAGAGCAAAAGACCTGGAGAGAGATCGAGAGAGAGAGAACTGTGTGGTCTCTCCTTCATTTACTCCGTCCTTTGTAAAATAAAGCATCTTAACTCATCTTAACTTATTCTCTTTGTCCCAGTGTGAGGAATTAAAAAAGGTCCCTCTTTAAAAGATGCTTATAGTAAATAAATTAAACGCAGGGTAGGCGATTCTTTCCACAAACATTTGTTGTTACGCTGGTTAAAAGTGTCTTTACAACCTGGTAGCTGTATGTATTCATGCATACAACCTGATAGAAGTATGTATTCATGTGTATTGGAGGAGGCGCTCTGAAGGGAGGATGGGATTTTACACTTTCGAAGCTGCCTATTTCATATTACAAAGAAAAATGTTACGAATAATTCATATATATTTATATTACAAATAACACTGAATTGAATTGAAAGAGGACTGAATATGGGACTGAATACATAATTTGCTTTTCAAAAGTTGCCGTTTGGAAAAGTTGGCTTTAAAATTATCTTGCTTGGACACAGATAACAACTCACAGCGAAAATGTTAATGACATTAGCAACATTAAGAACAAAAAGACACCACATAAACAATCAAGAAGATTCATTAGCTTGTATCAGCTTCGCTTAAAATAAACGAAGACACGAATAATGAGCTCATCAAGCTAATAATCCATTAAGCCCCCTTTCAGCATGTGTTGATGATTTTGTACTGCGTCTTACAAAAAAAGTAATAATTAATGCACAAGTAAATTATTTTAAAAATGTATACATTAGCCCCGCTGTGTTAAGTGATTTGACTCTAGAAGCAATTAAGGAAAATATGTTCGCACCAAGACATTTCCATATAATGAGCTTGATTGTCACAAGAATGAAACAAACAAAAAGTGTGTTGTTTAAAACTAAAACATACGGCACATACAGCAGTTGTTGTCTACGGCTGTTAAGATTTACCTTTTCAACCTGTTTATTCCTCCTGTTTGAAATCGATGTGTTTTGAAGCTCATTTCAAAACCAGGGATGTACATTACTAAAGCAAACCGAAACGGTTTATTTTTGTTGACTTTAAATAGTACAAAGCAACAGAATTGTCCAGACACAAAACATCATCTTACTACCCCATCCCAGCTCATTAAACAGCAGGGTCATCTAGGACCCCGTGTGATCTGTGATCTGCACCTGCAATAATTCACATTCAGCTAGTAAACCATCTTTACAGCCCTGTCATAAATGTTTGGGTACATGCCATTGCAGAGGGATGAAATACTTTGTAGACGGCTATAAAAGGCAGGAGAACAGATTGAGGTTACCTCCTTCTATTCATGATGTTTTTAATTAAAGGAAATGTACTGCAGAACATTTCTACTGGCTCTCATACACCCACATTATACAGACACGTGTACTGCAA
Organism: Chromobotia macracanthus; assembly: GCA_036877525.1. Lineage (NCBI taxonomy): Eukaryota > Metazoa > Chordata > Actinopteri > Cypriniformes > Botiidae > Chromobotia > Chromobotia macracanthus. The sequence goes on along the minus strand of JAZGTH010000004.1, from coordinate 2,058,822 downwards.
GGCTGTGCAGCTGCGCTTAATGTCTAAAAGTGGGAGTGTACGGTACAGCTAGAAATGAAGAGCAGAAACAATTTGTTCGTACCCCCCCCCTTTCCCCCTCCTACCCAGAGATTAAAGAAACCTGCATTCAGTACCCGACCCGTGCACACACAAAACACAGGGAGAGCATGCGAAATGCCACACCGCATGTTCAGTGGTGGCACGAGCGGGTTCTTGAAGAGAAATGACTTCTTGAACCTGATCAATTGCATGATACTGTAGATGAACAGGCTGAATGGAGGTGGGCATTGAAGGTCATGCTCAGTACCATCTGAACTTAACATCATCGAACCCACAGCCAGAAGTCATTCAAAGCACCAATCACATTGCGAGTTACTTTACATTAAAAGAGCTGTAATTTCAAACATGCAAAGGTTACGCAATGGCCGTATTGTTGACAAAGTTTTAGGTGGGTTTACTTTGATGTGGAATATCGGAGTAATTTTCTGCACTCGTTTTTTTGTCTTTTGATAGCTCTGTTAGCTAACCTTCAACTAAATGTTTTTTAGAAAATACTTTCCAGCTGAAAACAACAGCTTAAATCAGTCTAAGCTTGGCCAGGCATTTGATTTTGTGGAATGGTTTCAATTTCTTTGGATTCTCCACATTGGATACTAAGTAAATTGCATGTTTGGGCCACTAAGGAACTATGTAAAAATTAGATTTTGAAATAGTCCAAAGAAATTAAACAAATGAAGAATGTGTGCATGTAGACAATAGACTTTCCCATTTCCGTACGTTCCTATTCAAAGCCACACCCACCCATGACATGGCTTTCTCTTATTGGACCTGCAGAGGGCATGCTCAGAAAACAATTATTAATGTTTTGTAAAAATAATAACACCCAAATAACAAATAACACCCACATATGGCCCCTACAGGAAGATCATCTTCAACTAATTCAGTAAACACCATTAGACAGTTTTAAGCTGTTTTTTAGCAAGGTAAATAATTTGTGAATTTGTGGTGTGTAAATCTTTAATAAAATGATAAATAATGGCAGTACCTGCGTTTTGGTGATGCGTTGTCCAGTACTGGTTCTAATGGAAAACACTTGAGCAGTCAACTGTTGCTATGGTTACCCTCTTAGGCAAAGGTGTTTTCTGTTCAAGAGCATCTGTTGCTGATCCTGGAAACTTTAAAAAAATGTATATATTAAAAAAAAATTATATATATATATATATATAAATTGGTCCAATAACTCAAACTCAGAATTTGAATCTCAAATTCTGTGCTTTAAAATCACAATCCTTATGATGGAGGTCATTATTTAGTAAAAGTCAGAACAGTCTTAGAGCACGGCTGCATAGACAAATAACAGCAGCCATATGCTCGATCAGGTGCCTGTCTTCCCTGAAGGAAATGGCCTTGTAAGAAAAAATACTAAGAAGTAATACAGCTTTTTATTTCACAGGGAGAAACAAATATCATGACAAATAAACTGCTAACCACTGTAATAAACTTTCTCTGCTGCGACTCCGGCGTGCAGAGGAGAAATTTCAATATACTACAGCATCTTAATACAAAATGTATCAGTGAGAATCACTCATAAGACTGCAGTAATAATCTCTGTTCCTGCCGAGGGATGCAGTAAAGCCACTTTATTCAGGTTCTTCTAGTTTGATGTTAAATCCTGCACGTGATTACATAAAGACTTTTTATAGTTGTACTTGTTCTGTCAAATTAGGTCTTTCAGCACCCGCTCCTACCAGATTTACAGACTTATTTCCTTCCCCTGAATACAGATAATCAGGGTCTCACTGTGGGTTTAGGAAAACCTCACAGACTCGAAAACCAGACGAAAGAGTGAAGGTGAGAAGAAATAAGCATGACTGAGACAGGGAACGAGGGATGAGAGAGAGAGAGAAAAGAATACTCCTAAACAAATGTTCTTAAATGGTTCTTTACAGCAATGCCATATAGAAGATTTTTGGTTCCCCAAAGAAGCATTCAGTTCTTAAAAGAACCATTTCTTTCTTACATTTGTTAGTCTAAAGAATCTTTTTCCACTACAAAGAACCTTGAAACAGACAGGTTCAACTGTTGTTTAAGGTTCTTTATGCAACCATATAGCCAAAAATGGTGCTTCAATGGCATTGTAAAGCACACTATTTAAGGGTGAAGGACAGAGTGGGAGATGCTCTTCCTAACTCAGAGTTCTGATTCTTCATCATCTCAGCATGACCTGATTCTTCTCTCAGAGACTTGGTAGATTGAGCAATTCCCTCCACCTTAATTTTTTCCTGCTCTGAGAGACAGAGTGAGCACCTTCAAAACCTTAATGGTTCTCTGATGCTTAGGAGCCACACCGAAAATAAACTAACATATGAAATGACTTTCTTCACGGCTGTGAACAGATAATAATGACAATAATAAATTCTGCGTGATTATTCCGATTGTGATTATTAAAGTACTGTGCTTTTCTAATATCGGAGAAGACCATCCGTCAGCATTCCCACTCTCAAAATCAGTTACTCAGCAAACACGTACAGATCTCAGAAACCTGCGACTCGCATGATGTATTTGTTCATGGGCACACACTTCCGGAAATATTTTTTAAGCCAAACACCTGAGCTGTAAATCCCACGTGACTAATTACTCTGGAACCGCAGAAAATGGCATCATGCACTGACTGACTCCCGGCACTACACGACAAATGATTTTCTGACTCAACTTTCACTGCCTGTAAAGCAGCTTTGAAACATGTATTGTGAAAAGCGCTTTACAAATACACGTAAATTGAATTGAATTGAATTAAACAGGGCTACTTTTGGATGGCCAATTGGCTATCAATGAAGAAAAGGTTTGTGGGTATACTTACCGAATCTACCAGCAGGGACATACTACTAAAGCTAGCCCAAATCCTACACCAGCCCAAATCCTACACTTGTTCTAAAAATGTTTAAAATCCAATTCTAAATGTGCTGAAATTTGCCAAAATAAACCCGTTTCATTTTCCCAAGAGTTCCCACATCAAACCTGGCAGCCCATCTCTAAAATAACAAAAGCTATCCTTATGTTGTCATTTTTTCAGAACCAGCCAAAATAACATAATTTACTCCCAAACATCAGACTAGCCACACATCAGCAGTGACCTCTCCATTATTAGGTAATTTCCTTCCGCTCATAAAGAGTGAAAACACAACAAAGAGTGAGAAAGTGGGCATGCATCTTACTTCTAAATCATCTGTCTTTGTGACTGTGGTCAGTGACGTGTCCAATGAGCTTTAAACAAAGCTCACAGAGCAGTCGAGGTCTATAGAAACATCCTGTGTGGAAAAGCTAGACTAGAAATACGAACCCATTGATTTTCTGCCATATTAAAAAGGATTAAAGAACCCATAACTGCAACTAGAACAAGATATAATGGATTGTACTTGGTGCTAAACTTTAATGCCTGTTATTTTTTCCCTTTTTGCGGTCACATTAATCACATTTAAGTTGTGATGACAGATGGCTATCAGTGAAGGGCGATCCGTCTTATGGATCTCAGAGGTCTGGTTTCCTTCAATAAGAAAGCTCAGCTATCAATATGAGAAGTCATTCACAAAGACAGGCAGAGGGAACTGGAGCTAGACATCCGTCTTTTGACATCCTGAGGTGATGGATTACCGAGGTCAAGTGTCCTTCATCCATTTCGAACAACCCGCTGGCCTCTACTGTCATATGAGAAACTCTGACAAACTCTTGCGACTGTAACCGCAACTAAATCCGCTGTTAAATGCGCCATCTCACCCTGATGAGTTCAAAATTGGGTTTCTGGTAGACTCTTTAAATTGAGCCATTTCATCGCTCCATTTCGAGAGCGCACTTGAGGATTTAATGCGACAATATTGTCCTGAAGATCCGCTCTGTGTAATGCAGCACATAAAGCTGCATGTCGCGCTGCAGTGAGGGGATTGTCAGGGTACCGTGACGCACAGACGTGCAGTCAACAGCCTCGGATGGGCTTCAGTAACACAATGCTTAATGCTCCATCAAAATTCTCTGTTCTAAGAACATACACTACTGTTTTTTAACGGTTCCTCGAAGTTATCAAAAGTGTTTCAGCAGTAATGCTAGTAGAACATTTTTTATGTTATATATATATATATATACACATTACTCTTTAGTTGTTAGTGAAATGTTTAAAACAAAATGTTTCAATAATGTTCTTATAACAAAGCAATAATTGTAATACAATATCTAAAAAACTGGACGTTGTGAGCGTTTCTAGAATTTTTAAAATAACGCTTTTAACGTTTCTGTTACTTAATGGAAATGTTCTTACAACCTAAAATTGTTTTCTGGGTGGTCTTCTCCCTCCCCAATCTCAGTGACCTTCACAGACAAACTGAAGTTCCTCTGATGTGAATGTTGAACATTTCCTATGACAGCTGCTAAGAGATGAAACATGCATCTTCTCATCATCCAGCATACAGGAATTTATTACACCAAACCCAGAGAGGTAAAGATACAGTAAATCCATTCAGCTGGAAGGAAGACAAAACGCAGGAAAATAAGCAAGAGGATCCTGCCAGACCCCAAGCGCTCCCTGAAGCTATGCTGTATATTTCATACTGTTATGAGACACACTGAATGATATTGTTTAATTCAATCCCAGCCACTGATGCTCCTGTCAGCTCTCTCACACAACAACCACACACACAAGTGCACAAAGGTACACACACAACTCAACAACACAATTAAAATCATTTAGTTATTGTGAACAACTGCATGTTTGTGATATTTCAGTTTTCAAATTTGATGTATTTTGCAGCTCTAACATGCACACACATTCACACATCAGCCATACAACAAAACAGACACACACCACACAGCCATGACATACACAACAACCACACACAGACAAACACAACTTCACACGCTGAACTACACAATATTCAGAACACCACACACAGAACCACACAAAAAAACACACACACAACATACTACAACACATACAGAAACACACGCGCACACACACACTGCAGAGATGCACAGAACTACTGGACATTCATCAACACACACATATACAACACAAAATAAACAGACACAGCTATGCACAATTCCACAGACAGCCACACATACAGTAACTATGCACACCACACACAAAGAACCACACTCACAGATATACACAAACAGTCGAAAACAGCACTGCACATATTTTTACACAAAGCCCTATGACTAGAGTCTCGCTCGATCCCACACAGCACATCTGTTAATCCTCACTGCCCCAGAGATTAGCAGTACAGACAGAGAGCTAATGCGGACTAACACTTGAGGATTCGCCGGAGCGCACCTACGGCAGGTTCAGAATTATGAACAAGAACTCAAAACAATATGCATGCAACAATATGAACAAAATGAGCGACTAGAGCTGGTTTAATAAATTCACGTCTCACTTGTTTACAATGTACGTACAATGTATGTGGGTGGTGCACCGAAAACAACTCCCTGTGAGATTACGACTCCCCTGCTTCTGATTGGTTCATACAGAGGGGAGGCTGCTACCTGACTGGTCTTTATCTGTTAAGCCTGCCCCCACACCTATTGCCAGTCATTGTAGGGGGAAAACAGGGAGTTGTAATCTTACAGGGAGTCAGATTTTGATATTACATGGGTATTTTATATCTACTAGGATAAACTGAGCATTCCTGGAAACAAAATTAAACAGAGACAACCTTGGGAAAAGCACACACAACCAGCTGACATAATCTTTCTGTCACAGTAACTTCAGAACTTATTCTACTAGCGTGACATAAAGAGGCAAAAGTATGTACGCGTGTGCGTATGCATCCCTGTTATTTCAAGCTGGCATTCATCCTATCAGACTACAGCAGCTTCTTTCCTAATGTGCTGGAATTCTGCAGAATTTTCCCATTTTGCACCACATGGACTAATGCATAATCCTGTCAGATAATTCTGGCAACGTCAAGTAAAAGTTAACAAATACCTCTCTATTGACTTACAGGGATTTAAATTCAACATAACATGTTCATGCCAAGTGATGCCAAGATGTTTGTGACAGTACAATTTCTGCTGCACGGGGGCCTGGTGACATGTCAGAAAACCGAAGTGAGGGTAATTAGTATGTGCCGAAGCGTCGAGGGGGAAACTCAGGATTCATGTCACCAACAATAATGTATTCATTTCAGGTCTGTGCTACAGATTTCATCATAAACACATTTCAAAATGGCATATTACTGCAGAAGAGGGCTTCTGATAGTGCATATTTGTTTATTTGTGCACAAATAAATCATTACTTTCATGGCTTTTACACAATGGCTAGATATTAGACATCAGTCTGGTCTGAATGCTATTGGAATTTCTCCTTTAATCTCGGTGCATTATGGCTGCAGCGGTGCTAGAAAATAACATACATTTCACCATTTTATAGAACATAATAATCATGTAGTTGTACCCAACAATTTGCACAGACAGAAATCACATATTGTTTAGTAAACACATTAAACCTCAAAGTTATCAAAAATGTTCTTGCAGTAACGTTAGTAGAACACTTTTTTACTGTTATATATCTACTATTATATATCTATATCAAAAGTGTTGTTCTTAAGTTGTTAATGGAACATTTTTTAAACGTTCGAGTTGACGTTTTGAACGTTCCTAGAACATTCAAAATAACGTTTTGTTGCTTAATGGAAACGTTAGTGAAGCGTTCTTGAAACCTAAACTCTGGGGTAAGTCTGACTCCAGCGGTCTGCACATCTCAGGTACGACTCACTACAGAGGAGAGACTCTGAGGCAGCTACTCTATGGCAACAGCAGGAACCGGCGTTAAGATTCCGGTGGCGTTCCAATCGGTTTCTCGTGGAATCTCCTCCGGGCTGCGCAGCAGTCGGCAGCGAGAGATAGCGGGCAGAAGCTATTAAAATATGGGCAGAAATGTGCGTTATCTGCCTGACAGGAGGTGGGGATGGTGGCTTTGTGTTATGAGAGAGATAAACCGCACTGACACTCACAGGAGACCGAAAGGAGGATGAGGAGGATGAGAGGATGAGGAGGATGAGGAGGATGAGGAGGAGGATGAGGATGAAGAGGAGGATGAGGAGGAAGAGGAGAGCACATGAAGAGGAGTGGGCGGTAGTGAAGGCTCAGATTTTAGAACTTGAGAAGCTTAAGGTTATTAAATCGGAAGATTACAAGAGTGCAAAATTGTTGAACTTGAGGGATTTGGTCCAGTATTTAGCAGAAACTTTAACGACCAATAATATTAGAATAAAACCAGTTTTGTTATGGTCTTAATTGCTCTGACATATCTGCACATTAATATGAGAATTAACATCATACAGAACTGTACACTGACTCTCAGTTTCTGGAGTGATGTTTGGTGTAAATGCACCAATAGTGGATATAAACGGGATACAAATCAAAATGAGATTCATCTCAGTTTTTTGAGATTTGGTTTTCAGATACGATCTTCAGAACTCTCTGCACTTTCATTCTGTGTTTGTGATCAGATCTGATCAGTTTGTTTAGGCTGTGTACTCAATGTCCGTCATATCTACATTGGTTGCTATAGAAACAATCAGCATGATCGCAAAAGACATAATGGTATGAATTGTGGAAAAACAAAAACAGAAGACTAGAGACATTTGTATATCATGTATCTCATGCCATTTCACAGCAGTGCTGACCTCATGAAGCAAACATAAACCACAGAGACCTTCCACACAATCATGCACATACTGTCTCATACTCTCACTTCTCTTGTTTGTGTCGAATTGATTCTGAAGTAACACACGATACTTCAGAACAATGTTGAGCACTTAAAGAGCAACATTTTCTATTGGAAAATAACACAATATGTTTCTAAGACTGTCACTGTTCACAGAAGTGACACCCAGCCCAAGATAGTATCTGCAAACGTTTTCACATTTTCTAATTTTGGGGGATACAATGCAGAGTTCACAATGAACGCAATGGCAAACATAAAACATGGCCAAATGTATTAGAGAGGAGAGGACTACTATAAAACATAACCAGACAAACTAGATTTAATCAACCAGAGAAACATTTCTGTTATGCTGGTTGAAAGTCTCTTCTTGATCTTGATTCGCAAGCTCTAAGTAAAGTGATCTAAATATATATTTATATCTTCTTTGGAAGGCCATAAAATGTTTGTCCAATCATTGAATTCGGTCTGATTGCAATGATAGGATGTCCTACTTGCCTGTCAGACTATGTATGCGTTCCTTATGCTTTCAAAGCTAGCTTGCTATTGATACCATGTAGGTATGACAGCAGAGCTCTACTGATCTGATGACACATTACAGTGTTATGAAATGTCAAGAACAGCTTGAAAACAATGGCCTCCACAAACGTTGAAACAACATCAAAAACAAAGCTGTGAAAATGCTGTGCTGTCCTGATCTATCAATCACCCAGCAAAGATCCAGGACTTGCATGACAGCTAGAATGGACACACACACACACACACACACCGGGAGGTGTTTAAACTAATCGCTGCTGCTTTGAGGTGTGTGTGAGGGGGGTGAGTACGTCCAGAGGTTTCGTGACTGTTTGCGAAGTCTCGGCTCTTTTCTCAATCACTGATCTGAGCTCAGCACGGTGAACAGACAGACCCCCGGCTGTGATCTGAGGAAAGAAATGTGTGAGTGATGCTGCCTGTGCTTCCGTGTGTTTGGACAAGAGGATTCAGACGGCGTTTGTTTACACTGAAAACCTTTCTCTGACTGCCTGCTCCAGATCCACTTGTTAATTTCTGGTGCCTCGCTAAAGAGAAAATTCATTAACCTCAGATCCACGCAGCCATGTGGTGAAATGCCCATGTTTAATGTGCCTTAAAAAGCTTTTTAAAGACGTAAACAAGGCTAATTGGCAAGACTGCAGGCAACACAGTGCCACACACACACACACACACACGTACCTATCTATCTAAATGGGGACATTCCATAGACTTCCATTGTTTCTATACACAGCTAGTTATAAACAATATAACCTCAACCCACACTCTAACCCTAACAGAAAACCTGCATTTTTTCTATTTAAAAAAATAATAATACAATTTTTATATATTTTTATAGAGTTTTTACAAATGTCCCCAAAAGGAGGTTTTGTTCAAACACACTGTTTTCCCTTGTGCGCCGTTATACAAGCAGAACAAATCAAGAGTCACACCGGTTCACAATGTGAACAGAGCCCAAAAAATGATCTGATTCCCACCAGGCGGGTACAGGACACCCAAATGTCCTCAGAGATCAAATTTTGCATTTTCTCTTTTTCTTCTCTGTTCTGCAGAGGTGGAGGTCAGGTGTGCATGTCCTGCTCCAGGCCTCGGGGGTAAAATCTCTCTAATGCATGTAGAATCTGCACATACACCTTCCTGCTAAACAGGAAGACCTGATGGAGATTTCATCAGAGACTGACAGCATGTATCTGTGACGAGTGTGTGTGTCTGTGTGTGTCGTCCTGGATTTCACTACATTTTGGGGACCAAATGTACCCACAAGTATAGTAATACCAGTACATTTTGGGGACATTTAAGGTCCCTATGAGGAAACAAGCTTATAAATCATACAGAATAATTAACAAAATCTAAAACAGCAGAAAGTTTTCTGTGATAGTTAGGTTTATGGGTAGAGTTAGTTTAGGGAATACAATATACAGTTTGTACAGTAAAAAAAACATTACATCTATGGAATGTCCCCATGAAACATGAAAACCCAACATGCGTGCATGCATGTGTGTGTGTGTGTGACCATGAAGGTGTTTTCGCCAAGTCGTGGGAAAGAAATTGGTCCAAACACGAGCTGATTGCCATGGTTATAATTACACTAATGGCTTCATTACAGGCATTAAATCAACCCTCATCAGTCTTTGCCAGTGTTCAGTTCAAAGTGGAGGAGGGGTGAAAGAGTTCTCAAAGAAAATTATTTTCCTAACCGGCAGAATCCGAAGAGGCAGAATCTGAGTTTTTCACAGAAAGTCTGATATTTTGATGTGTGTGTGTAAATAAAGGCAGGATGGCCGATTTCAGAGAGGATAGCAATAGCAAGCAAGCTTTAAAAGCATAAGATCCCGCCCCAGACTTTTAACCAGCATAACAAAACATTTGTTTGTTCTGAAGTGTGATATTGCAGGCAGGATCAGGCCCAAAACCAAATTTCACGAACAAAGCTACAAAGTTTCTCTCATGTGTGTGTTAGGAAGAGATCATGTGATTACCTTTAGCCTTCACTTTCACCGCATGTTCAACTCCCTATGAAATCTCTTTCTCAGAAAAATGTGCCATTAAAAAAGAGAAACACACTATGTGGTGTTTTTTGAAGTGTGCTATTAGTGAAACCACTTCGCCGGCCCTTTTCGTCTAGTTGTTTCGTCTTCTTAGAATTCTCTACATTAAAGCTGAGGATGGGAAGAGCTGAATGTATCTGTTCAGACACAAACACGCTGACAGAACATCAGAGAGAGACGACTGGAGTCAGAGACGAGCGCCACTGATCTGCTCAGACAAAAGACACACTGATTTACACGCTACTGCAACATACATGACAGCCTTACAAAATGAGTTCAAATGCTTCACAAAAAACTGGGCTTCAGTGGACTTCAACATGTTATGAAACGTTACATTGGATCAAATGCAATGATTGAACAAACATAGTATGGTCCTGCACCTTTACACATTTATACAAACATATTTAGACCAATAAGTGATTGTTTGAGGACGTGAGGAGACGTTCATGTTAAAAAAAGTTTCTGGAGGAAATTACCTATAGTGCCTTTAAGATGCTCACATATCACAACATCCACATTCAACAGACTGCTGAATTACCTTTATGGTACGTGAGCAGCTCCCTCTAAAGGTTTGAAGACCCATTGCAAGGTATTAATATCATCACTGTCCCCAAACTCTCCAAAACACACACATACACAGTCCAGCTGTAAACTAAACTCCCCCTCGACCAACTCTCTCCTCACTGACTCCCCTTCAAATCGTGATCCATCATTGTCCTCTAAATCAATAATCAATCTGCAGTCTTCTCCTCTCAGCCCATCTGTCACCATTGGCCGCAGCATTGCTGCCTGCCTGTATAGATCATCATTTGGTCCCTGTAACTGCTGGCCAGCAGAGGAAGGCCATTAAAGATGGTGTGACCACTAGCTCCTTCTCCTTACTCTGTCAAAACAGTCTCATTGTCTTACTCTGATTTGCAAAAGTAAGTTTAAAATAGCAATTTATAATTTGAGCTGTTGGGTCTGATTTCACTGGAAATGTCAGTTTGCTTTCATTTAAGTACAACATACTTAAAATTGCAGGTTACTTTACATACTGTTATGTTTCAAACAGGGATGGCAGTAGAGAAGGCAAAAGTTACGGACTGCAGCTTTAAACCTGACCAAGTAGAAATTGCTTCATTAGCCTGACTCACTAAAACACCAATTACTGGCGACTTATTTATAGCCATGGTAGCTAATATTTTTACAAATTATTGCCAGCTGCATTGTGTATTAGCTTCACAGTGATTCTTTCCACAGAATTAAGTATGTTTATATAGTTCCAGCAATAATGCTTTCCGTTCAGTGAAGACCACAGATGGATATGAACGCACCAGACCGCACTGATCAAAATAAGGGCTCAAAGACAGAAATTTAGATATAACCAGGTGACATATTTTCCCCTTTCTCCAGGACTGTCTGTACTCGCAGCACAGTTCGTTTCATGCAGTACAGTAGCACAGAGAGTAATGCCCCTCAGAGACCTCACCGTTCGCATCTTCTCATTCTAGGTTATGTCTGCCTATATATCTCCTTCTGTGCAGTTTGCTTTTTCTGTCTAATTAAAGCAGCAGGTGGGTGTAAATTTCTTACTGGACAACACTGACATGCATCACACATTAGCTAGTAAACTGTGACATGTCACAACATGCTTAAATAGTCTTTTAGAACAGGCAATAAAAATCTGATCACAGGTTACCATAAAGCCTTTGAGCATCCGAGAGGCCTGTCTTTAGAAAAGTATGAGCGCTGGGTTTTCTGTACTAGCAGCGATGCAGTGTTGTCAATCTGTGGTTTTACTGTGGAATTGGCTACTTTTAAACTGTTGCTGAAGGTTGTTTTTATAATTTTCTGTGGGTTAAAGGTTTGACATATTGCATGGAGTTTATTTGACGGAAATGAATACTGTGTACTGCTGTACAGTGATTTTCAAGATCAAATTGTGTGTAATGCATAACAGCGACTGTTATATGTTTTTTTAGGTATGGGAGGGGCACATTTTGAGTTTTAGTATTTAGGCTGTGGTCATTGGGCTAGTTTTGAGCTAGTTTTGATTGGCCATTTGGCTGTTTATGCAGATCTGGCAATATAGACCCATATGATTTCCCCTCATGATTTCCTTTTCCATTTTACCATTAGGGGAGCCAGAATCAGTGTGAAACTCAACGTGTTATCAGACTTCCCATTCCAAACACACGGGTGTTGGTTCATGTATGTTCTGCGTGTGCGTTTCAGACTTCACCCTTGCCTCAAGCCAAATGCACACTGTAGGACTTTGGCCACGATTTGATCCTAAAAAATTCCTAGAATCTTTGGTCAAAATCTGCAGTCACCAATAGGAGCACAGATCATGCAGTTGTCCCTTCCAAACCAAACGACCGCTAATTTACAGTCAGTGAGAACGATTCCTCAGACACTAATTGGCTGCTTGTAAAAGATCGCCCTGGAGGAAAACAAAGAGCTCTTCAAATATTAATTCCCTTAACAACTTTGGAAGAGTGCCCACTCCCAAAGCCCCAAAGCTGTGCACTTGTTTTTTGTCCTATTTCGTTCAAAACTCTCCCACTCTCTCACTACAATGCTGACGCAGGTCTGTGACAGTTTGTGATGGCATGCTAGCAGCACCAACATGTCTTGTCAGGCCCCATCAGTAAGCTGCGATCTGCTATCTAATGGTGAAGTGGAACTGACACAGCCTATAGCTGTGAGACTGTCTATTCAGGAGAAAGCCTGTTACCAGCTTTGTTGAAAAAGCTAGTGAACACACATTATAACCAGCCCCAACACAACAGGCAATTTGTCCATTTACACTTAACTTAAAACAGCTACACCATTAATCACAAATCACAGCCAATCAGAAAAGCTTAAAGAGCGTAAAATTAAAATTGCATACCTTGTGTTTTCACGACAGTTATATAATATCCAGTTCTAAATATCTACATAGTCCAATGATTTACCAGAATAAGTTTACAGTATAAGTTTACAGATTACATTTACAGTATGAGTTTACAGTATGAGTTTGCAAAATGATTTCACACAATGATCTTACAGTAGCAGTTTACAGTATCGAGTATTCCATAAAGCCATACGATAATAACTTATATGTGTGTGAGCAGCATATTGCTAAATGTCAAAGAAAAAAAATTGGTCCACAAAAAAAAAAACCCTTCCTCCCCCCCCAAAAAAAGTCAAATAATAAATCAGGCACGTAACCAAATGGCTAGAGCTTTCTCCAGCCTCTTGCTATTCCTCGTCAGCACTTTCTGCTGATACGTACTGTTTGCAATATGCAATTAATGAGTTGTTCGATGCTTTGAACGAATCCATTTGAAATGGAATTGTCTCCATTCCCCAGAGGCGTGAGGACAGAGCCAGAGACGGAGCTGTCACAGAAACAAGGCTGTCTTTAATCTTCATCTGATGACTTTCATACTCATACACTGTGCTACAATTTAACATGAGACAGAATGAGTGTGTATGAAGTAGTAAGTGACAGAGGAAAAGTGTGTGCATGTGAGAGAGAGAGAACGAGAGAGTGTAGACCCAACATTTAAGACAGACCTACTTCTGACAATCACGTCAGTTGTCTTCATGAGACAATCATTTTAAAAGCGCTCAACACTCCAGTGGAATGAGGGTGGGATGCTGTGGGGGGAAACAGTGAAGTTGGCACAGTCGCACTTAAAGTGTCACACTTAATAGTAGGCACTTTGGCCTCATCTTTTATGTGTAACAACATCAAAGCTGCTCAAAACGATCCAATCCGATTTTACATTCACACACTGCTAAATCCTGGGCGAGTATTATGTTTTTAAGAAAAGAGCAAATGAAGTCTCTACCATCGTATCAGCATGTACAGAGTTGATTTATCACTTGTATAGCGAACGACTGCAGCACTGATACTTCAAGGCAAAATCCCTTTAAGAAAATCTCTGCACTCGTCAGCCATCTCTGCCACTTTGTCATCTTTTTATTTAAGTAGTTCAGTCTCAGAATATTCTGATAAATTAAAAGAAATGTTAAACATAAACAGTTTTTCCTAATTGCTTTTGATCCTTTGGAAACTTTGTCCATAAATTCTTCCCAGCAGTTTGTTCTATTACACTTCAGACTGTGATCTGACACGCATTACGTGGGCCAAAAATGGGTAACTGAAAGCTATCCCTCCAATGCTCAAATGTCACTCTTCAACCCCCTGAGACCTAACCGAGGCCAAGACAACAGCAAGACCAGAGTGTGTCGAGACCAAGACCAAGACCATCAAAAATGGTCTTGAGAGTGAGACCGGTCTCAAATACTACAACACAAGTGACACTACAGCCTCTCGAACAATATCCTCGCACCCTGAAAACAAGAACCGTTCACTGCAGTTCTCTACTGAGTGGAAAAGTAATTGCCTTTCTTTTGTTTGTTTATGCAATTTCTATTTGTTATTCAGCATGGACAGTAAAGGCAGTCGCTTAGAGCGAAAATGAGTTTCATGTAAGGATTAATAACCTAAATGGATTTCCGCAGTAGCAGGAAGGCCTGTGGCTATTTATCTTCTTCCTCCACTAATTATTCATTACAGCTAAGCCGGAGGAAACTCGCAAAACACACAGTCAGATAACGAAGCGCTCACAAAATTACTTCTCGCACTTCGCTGCATTTCAGTCCAGCACGGGACATGCCCACCGTAATAGCTAGAAAATATTCAGAAACACTGATTCATAAATACACAAACAGCCTCCATGAGGCAGAAATGAACAAAGGAGTTTTAGGTTAGAGGTTTAATTTGCACAGTTTGCACAGAAGCGCATCTTCGAACAAGCCTGCAGAGCTGCTTTAGCATTTGCACATGCGCTTCTGTAAAGCGCTATTACCAATATCCAATGAAAAAAACAGGATGACAGGTTTGCTTAGATACTTAATAATAACCCCACCTTCAGAATTACTCTTCAGCATAGCCTGAATGATGTCACAATGGTGGCATTTGTGGACAGTCATGACCTTCAGTGGTTTTTACAATCTTTCCAATCACAGAAGCCCCAATTTATCACGCAAAGCTCAGCTCACTGCAGAACAGCCATCACGGTGACAGGACAACAGTGAAGGCTGAGGATTGTTAGATTAGAAAGAGCAACAGACAATCTCAACCCTTATCAAAGAGCGATCACGTGATCATGTTTACAGGTGTTGGACTCAACAGTGAAGAAAAACGTGGCTTTTACATGCAGCATCCAAAAGCTGTAGTGCTAGAGTTACTGAAATTACATCTGATCTGTGTTACATTTACAGTCAGAAAGACTGACTACAAAGACTGTATCAAGAAAAGCAGTTTCACGCAGCAGATATTTGAGCAGAACAGCTGAAGAACACCAATGTTCAGCGACAATTGTTTGTTAATGCTGCCATCTAGTGTGTTGGATCATCCGATGCACAGCTCTCCCTTCAGGGTAAAGATATTACTGCTGTATGAGATCTGTTGTAACACTGATTTTACACTGTACTTCAATGCTCTGTTAAATGCCACTTCTGTCTGCTCACTGGTTTCACTGTGCAGAAAAGCCTGGGTGAACAATACCAGTTGCACGGGAACAAATAGAAAGATGAAGAAATATTCATTTGAGTTACTCCTAATTCATTTAACAAGCGATTACAACACAATTAGACAACAAAAACTGTTTCACTAACCAAGATCCAGCAAATAATTCACATGACGTCTATCTGGTGCAGGTGTAACGGAGCAATGATTCTGCAACTCCAAAGCCACCAGACACAAAAACATTAGACATTAAAATACAAACACAAGAATTCATAAATACAAACACAAGACTTCATAAATACAAACACAAGACTTCATAAATACAAACACAAGAATTCATAAAAACACACACAAGAATTCATAAATACAAACACAAGAATTCATCAAAACAAACACAAGAATTCATAAATACAAACACAAGAATTCATAAAAACAAACACGAGAATTCATAAAAACAAACACGAGAATTCATAAAAACAAACACAAGAATTCATAAATACAAACACGAGAATTCATAAAAACAAACACGAGAATTCATAAATACAAACACGAGAATTCATAAAAACAAACATAAGAATTCATTAAAACAAACACGAGAATTCATAAATACAAACACGAGAATTCATAAAAACAAACACGAGAATTCATAAAAACAAACACGAGAATTCATAAAAACAAACACGAGAATTCATAAAAACAAACACGAGAATTCATAAAAACAAACACGAGTATTCATAAATACAAACGCGAGAATTCATAAATACAAACACGAGAATTCATAAAAACAAACACGAGTATTCATAAAAACAAACATGAGAATTCATAAAAACAAACACAAGAATTCATAAAAACAAACATGAGAATTCATAAAAACAAACACGAGAATTCATAAATACAAACACAAGAATTCATAAATACAAACATAAGAATTCATAAAAACAAACACAAGAATTCATAAATACAAACACGAGTATTCATAAAAACAAACATGAGAATTCATAAAAACAAACACAAGAATTCATAAAAACAAACACAAGAATTCATAAATACAAACACAAGAATTCATAAATACAAACACAAGAATTCATAAAAACAAACATAAGAATTCATAAAAACAAACACAAGAATTCATAAATACAAACATAAGAATTCATAAAAGCAAACACAAGAATTCATAAATACAAACACAAGAATTCATAAATACAAACACGAGTATTCATAAAAACAAACATGAGAATTCATAAAAACAAACACAAGAATTCATAAAAACAAACACAAGAATTCATAAATACAAACACAAGAATTCATAAATACAAACACAAGAATTCATAAAAACAAACATAAGAATTCATAAAAACAAACATAAGAATTCATAAAAACAAACATGAGAATTCATAAAAACAAACATAAGAATTCATAAAAACAAACACAAGAATTCATAAAAACAAACACAAGAATTCATAAAAGCAAACACAAGAATTCATAAATACAAACACAAGAATTCATTTCACACTTGCTGTCACACTGTTTACATCTGTAATCTTTATAAGTCTTTACATCTTTATCTTTATAAACCAAATAAGTGTTTTTTCTTTCTGTTTTCTGAACAGCACCCCGAGGACATCTGATGACCTCCCAGCAAACAGAGAACGTTCTCTGAACATTGGCACATGTTCTCTGAATGTTCTTTAACGTTATCCAAAACGTTCTTGCAGTAACGTTAGTGTAACTTTTTTAAAGTTATATATATCATGCATTTAAAAAACGTTATTAGTGAAATTAGTTAGTGGATTAGTCAATAATGTTCTTATAATCAAGCATTAATATTAATGCAATGTCTATAAAACTTCCTAGACCTTCCAAAACAACATTAATAAAATAACAAACAACGTTGATGGCCCGAGTGTGCAACAATTACACAAGACTTGATTTTTACAATGCTTTTATTGATTATTGTTTATTGATTACAGCTCTCACAGACGCACCGCTGTGTGTTTGTGCATATTGTGCAGTGGTGAATAATAAATAAATAATCATATTAAAAATGAACAAAAAGCAGCACATCCTCTTTGCCTTTGACCATCATTGCGACTGCGCAGACTGCGCAGACTGCGCAGACGCTGAACTACCAAACACGCACAATTGAACTGCATATAAAATCGGACAAATTACTCACCGCAGACTTCACATTTCTCCATCCTCACGACGACAGGAGATATAATACGACATATTCATAAATCTCTGCGCAGACAGTCACTCTGCGTTTCTATTTATTACATTTAATTCAGGCAAACTTTGCGGCTGGACACGCCCATATGTTATCAAGCGGTCATGTGACCGGAAGTCGCTTGGGCCATCAGCGCCTGGTCGCAGATCAGTAACTACACAGTTTTGGGGCCAATAAAAATTTCTCTTTCTGCCTTTTAATAAAAGTCCCAACACAGCCGTCTTATTAATGCTAAAGTGAAGCTTTAAAATATTTTCTGCAAGTTAAACGCACAACTGCATAATAACATAATACACACCAAGAGTAAAGTAAATATATGCTTATGTTAGGTTCAGAGTTTGACAAATATTCTCTGCTGTTCAGTTCATGTTTCTGTTGCTTATATATTTAACACAAGGTGGCGATACAATCAGAAAAATTAAAATTAAATTAAAGCAATTCATGGGAGACGACCCGGCCTGCTCCCTTCAATTCCACATTCTACCGTAAGAGGGCGACAAAAACACGACATGAAGAAAGTCAGACGTGCGTGTTTATGGTGTTAAAAATTCATTTATTAAACGTGCACTTTGTGTTTATTATTAGTGCATCATTTTCTTAATCTTTACTTCATCTAGTAAAGCTGTTCAAAACCACCTTTTGTTTGCTTTACAACAACAACAAGATGATGCTGACACATATTGTAACCATTTATTGATTTTGTTTTAAATTACTGATTTGAATAGAATCAGAGTCCTTACAGACGTAATGTTTTCTCATGTTGTGTGTAATGCAATTACGTAAATCTGTTAATATACAGCGTGTATAAATATTTGGAAGGTAATTATTTTACCACGGTATGACATTTATTTAAAAGTTAAAACAGCGCAGGTTCAGATAGATTTCCTTTAAATAAATACACTTGGTTTGATTTTTGTTCTGTTCTGTACATTATATATTTTTGTACATTAACTGCTTACAAAACATTCCTCATAACCTAAAACAACTCGTTTTCCACCAAAAATGATAATTACTTTATCAGGGAACAGAGACTCAGTAATTATGTGTCTTGTAAGATGTCATCGAACTAAATACAGATTGAGTTAATAAGCCATATTGCATATTGAAACAATATGTAAAGATTGATTGTAGGATTGTGTGTCATCATCAGATTATGAACTGTTGCTCTGTCAGTCCATCACTGTTCATCTTTATAATGAACACTGACATGTTCACACTGTTTATCTGCAGGGGACTTGAAGCTTCAGGTCTGGGTGGGATTCAGCTCTCCATGGCTCCATGGTTTCAATAGTGCAGCTATATATATACACACAGTACATACACTCCTGTCATGCGACTTTCTCTGTTTAGAGGCTTCAGAAGGTTTTAAAAGAGCTCAAGAGAAGACTTACAACCTTCTGAAATTATTACTGACAACTTCAGTTAATCAGTTAAGCAATTTGTGTCTATATATGTGTGTATGTGTATGTAACCTAAACATTAATTCGTGTAACATAAATAAGAACATAAATAACATAAGAATGTTAGTCAGTTTTCAAGGCAATAAAGGACAAAGTAAGAATAAAATAACTTTTTTTTTTTTTTTTTGCAAAATGTACACAGAGCATAAGCAAGATTTGATTCAACAAAACATTTTTTTGGGTCTAGATTTTATAGACCCCTGTGAGGTTTTCTGATACAATGATTTTTATTTCATTACTAAAGAAATGCAATGCATTTTATTTTGCAATATAGCACTCAAGAGGAGAACACAAATGTCCACTTGAGTCATTCACATTAGGTCAAAAGAACCTGGAGAACCTGGAGAACCTGGGTTCTGCTGAAGTTTACAGACACGGAGTTCCACAATAACAATAATGTTATTATAAGTTATTGTTATTATAATGTTATTATAAATAGTCGGTCTGACACTTTTAAGTGATGAAGAGGTGCACTATCATGGAGGGGCTTAATCCGTTTTGTAAATAATCTAAATGGATTGTAAAAAACGTGAAGAATAAAAAAAACACGATTTACATGAAAATATCCCGGTTACCCTGCTAAACTTCACTGCATGAACTGCACTGTGACAGTGTCAGCAATGCCATCTTGGAGTGAAATGGGCATAAGCTATAACCTTTATGCACCATCAGTCTGCAGTTCGTTTGTTCTTTTTCAGCTACACATATTTTATATACATAAATGCAAGAACTAGAAACACGAGGCCTGTGCGTCTTTGGGGATGTTAAACGAGGAACCTTCAGCTCTGGGTGTCTTTAAAGACATGAAACACTTCGTCTACATTCGGGACGCACTGTCCCCATGTTGTATGGTCCTGTGCAATAAACCCTCACGGTTTCTCTGGAGTGTTTTTAACTAGCGGACCGTAGGGTCCATTGGTGCAGTTCTGATCTTTACGCACAAGTGTCCTGTCTCTAATCAAGTCGGTGAAGGCGTACTCCATTGGCGGCCTAAAACCCAGCGCTGGCATCAGACCTGTGGTGGGGTACGGCGCCATGAAGGCGAGGCCTCCGCTGTGAGCCGAGTATGCCAACCGGAGCGGGTTCAGGCTCAAATGTGTACCAAGAGGATAGCTGCTGGGATCGGCACCAAAGTGTGGTGCATTGGGTTGGAGAGGGGAGAAGGCAGACCTATTGCTTAGCGTCATGGTTCCGGGTAACACAGACCTGGAGGTGGAAGACAGAGGCGGCTGTGCGTTTTGAAGCATCTTCTTCACCGTCAAGGTCTCCTCCAGGCTCTTGGTTTGGCCGCTGTTGGTAAGGATTTGCTCAATGGCCTGCACCACGTCCTTCCCACATCCCTGAAGGACAATCTCCAGGACACTGCGCTTGTGATTGGGAAAAACTCTCGTTAAGATGTCAATGGCGTTCATCTGTCGTGATGCTGCGGATGAGGGCGAAGGCTCCCGTTCGTCTTTATCAGTATCCGAGCCGGAATCTGAGCCCAGTGGACTGACTGAGCCTGGAGTCTCCACTCCGTCTTTCAGAGGTTTGGTTATCGGGGAACTTACGCTGGACTCCGGGTCACCGTTTTCCGAACTGGAGCCATGACGCATATCTGGAGACAAAATCCCGGGAACAGATTTGGTGTCTGTGGAAACGGACTTTCCAGCAGCCTGCTGCGGGGTCACGGATCCTGATACAGCTGTGTTAGGGAACAACTCAAACTTCTGGATATTTGATTCACCTGAAATAAATGTATGTAATCAATGTAAAATATTTGGCACCGTCGATTAAACATGAATTATTATAACTTATGACTTTTGTGCATACAGAATTAAAGACGAATATAATCTATATTCGTGCATATAGAATTTATTCTACTGGTGATTTCATTTCTATAAATCACTTATATGAACCTGCAGGTAACCACCAAACCCTCAAGACTGCTGAAAACATGTTGGGTTATAAATGAACCTTTGCTGGGTTGTTTCATCTCATGTAGCAACAACCCAGCACGGGTTAGATTCAACGACCCAGCATTTCAGTGTATACCATAACATATATACTTGCACAACCCTATTACCAATACAATATGTACCACTATATGC
This sequence comes from Chromobotia macracanthus, assembly GCA_036877525.1. NCBI lineage: Eukaryota > Metazoa > Chordata > Actinopteri > Cypriniformes > Botiidae > Chromobotia > Chromobotia macracanthus. Next base: position 2,037,243 of record JAZGTH010000004.1, on the reverse strand, counting down.
ATATCAATGTACTGAAACACTATATATATATACCGACTTACCAGAGTTTGTTTGGTTGTTAACTGAGCCAAAGACCTCATAGTTTGGTCTGGGGGGTATGATGCCGTTTGCTGCGGCCAGGGCGAGACCCTCTGCGGTGCCGCAGAGCAGCTGCAGCTCCCTCGCCTGGTTCTCCTCCTGCGTCTGCTGCCTGCGCAGCGCAACCTGCGCGGCCATGACCCGCTGTCTCTCCGCGATCAGGGTGCATTTGGGGCACATGCAGTCCTTCCACCTGCAGTATCGTTTATGGCCCTTCAGAGCCGACACCACCCCGTGGTTTCGGCACCGGGCGCACTTGGGCGTCCGCGGGTACTTCTCCGTGGCGCGCAGCAACAGCGGCGGGGCCCTTAGGAGATTCCCGGCCATGGAAAGCTGTATGGCGGCGGCCGAGCCTGGATGAACCTGCGACCCGGTTCGGGCGGTGGGACGGATCTCCGGACGAAGATCCATGTTGTCCGCTTTCACAAGGCGTCGATCTGTGGGTTAAAATGATGCGCTTGGTCGGAGGAGCATCAGCAATGCAGAATAAAACACAAGAGCGTCCCCAATGCGCCACAGACCTCCAGCTTGTTGCGCTCAATCCACGATTTCCTTTCTTTAGAAATTAAGAAGTAGTTAAAAAGAAAGAAATGTCGATTTTAGAGACCGTGGAGGGTAAAGGCAACATTAAAGTGGGGTAACTCCAGCTGATGGAGGCAGTGCCACACTAACTTGGTTACGGATCCGGTGCGTCTCTCGTTGCGCGCAGGGGACCGGCGGCACCAGAACCGAACCATTAAACTTTCTCCCAAGAGATGATTTCCTCCAAACGCAGACGACAGACCCAAAGCTCTCCTGCTTTCTCTGAACGCGTAATTGACGTGTTTTTTTAATAGTTCCTTATAATGAACCGCCGTTTTACAAAATGCAAAGTCTTGCAAAGTCTTATCGCGGGTCTCTGAACGGTGAAACAACATTTAATGTTCGCAGGTGGATGTTCACCATCACAAGCTGCATTTCTGACCGACTGAACGACGCGACTTTGTTTCTGGAGACGGACGGTGCTGAAGGCAGAGTGACGTCATCAGCGATCCACCCGAAGCGGTGAGTGCTCACGGTGCATTATAATAATAATAATAATAATAATAATAAGTTTACTTATATAACTTATAAGTATGCTCATATTGTATAATGACATATGCAATATGGTTATGTCATCTGACTCTGTTTTATTTACGTTAAACTAACGCGATTAAAATGTCGTGCTGCTTTCATGCATGTTCATTTTTCTTGGTTTTGTTTTTTTTTATTTGTGATGTTTAATCATATCTTAAACGTTTAGGACGAATTAAAATAGCTGGTAAAAACCAGACAAACTCGTACTTCTGTTTCTCCGGACACGATAACAGACGAATTCATTCATTTCTCCTTCGCCTTGTGTATAATTTGTCGTATCATTTATTAATAAATCGCACAAAATCGCAAATTAATCCCACACCATTGTATTGCACGTCTACGTATTTTATCTACAACTACAAAAGTCAACATAACGTGCCATTTAATAACAATAATAACACTTTATTATTGAATATGTTATTTTTCTTAAAGCACTAACAGTTATATTGTTCAAGAATAAAGGATTAGAGAGTTATTCTCGTAAAATTAATATTAAAAAAATGTTTTATATCAGTGAGATTCATTGGTGCTGATTATCATTTTGTCGTGCTTTAATGTGTAACTTTTTAATGACCATAGCTAACCATGTTAAGATTAGTGTGACAGAAGTGCACACTGCTTAATAAAGTAACTTAAGCATAAGCAACTTTCACCTTATTGTAATAGACTACGAGCTAAAATCCCCATGAGTTTCTGTATTGCAAAAATAAAAATAAAAACTGCTGAAACAGAAGCTGTCAGGCAGTCATAACTTCAATAATAAAATCAAATGCCAACTAACACTGTAAGCTGACACAAGTAAACTAAGTAACCGAGATGAAACCAAGTAACCCAGTTAACAGGAAACGTTCCCATAATGTTCTTACTGCATTCTGTTCAGACTATGATATTCGTGTATTATAACGAAAACTACAACAAGTATAAATGCATTCACTTGCTGAAAATGAGACTCATCCCATCTAACACTTGTAGGTTGTAAGAACGTTTCCATTAAGTGACACAAACATTAACATGTTATTTTGACTGTTCTAGGACGTATAGTTGTTTCGATGTTGTATTAACGTTGCTGCTTGGTTATAAGGTTAAAACGCATCTGCTTCCCTTTACAAACGAATAAAAAGGGACGCTTTTGTGAAAAGAAAACACAATAATGAAGCAATCATTCCTCTGTCTCTATTCCAGCCCCGTTATCCTCTCCCATCACAATCCCACAGATTTATTATTATTTTCCCTTGCAGAATTTTCTTATGTGAAAAAGGGAGAGAGAGAAACAGGCTTTGTAGCTTTTGTACAGCTTTTAATATAAAAAAGATGAATGCACAGTGATAGATCATATACACGAAATATTAGTAATAACTGCATGCATCTCCTTTACATACTGTTCACATTTGGTGCATCTATTAATGCACCAATCCTATTAATGCCTTCATTTAAAATGTTTGCAACATTAAAACATTATGAATTATGCATTATAGATCACTTTTACCAAAGTTGGCAATGATGTAGTCAACAAGACATAACAACAGCAAAGCAGTGGTCCAAATAATCATCATCATCATCATCATCATCATCATCATTTATAATTTAGGAAGATCTCTTCATCGATTTCTTTCATTGTATAAATTAGCTCGGACGTGAATGTCATCATACCGCCTTCAACACCAGAAAGACATTAATAAAAACATCAGTTTTGTGTTAAATATTTCACTTACATTTACCTTTTATTTGGTGAAAATGAATAAAGGATTCTGGGATAGAGAAGATTTATTATTATTATTATTATTATTATTATTATTATTATTATTATTATTATTATAAGATTAAGACAGTCTAGTTTATTTCTTTCATTTCTGTAAAATTGATGTTTATGTTCCTTAATCAACCTCCCAACTTTATGTTGTAAGAACGTTTCCCTAACGTTTCCATTAACTAACAAAAACGTGAAATGTTATTTTAAGAGTTCTGGGAACGTTCAAAGCGTCCATTTCTAAACGTTGTATTAACGTTTATCACTAACATTTAAGAATAACGTTTTGGTGTATGTGATATATAATGTAAAAACGTTCTACTAACGCTACTGCAAGAACATTTATGATAACGTTCAGAGAACGTTCAGAGAACGTTCCCTGTTAGCCGGGGAGTCTTAACATGAGGGTAAATAAAACTGGACAATAATAACTCAAAAAATAAATTTGACAAAAAATAAATCAATCTTCAGTTTCCTGTGGACTTCATCACAGCAGCCAGTAAACTACTTCTGTTCTCAGATCAGCTCAGACTGTTTAATCCGCACAGATTCTGAGAAAGTAAACTGAGAAACTGCTTCACAAAGCTTTTGTGCAAAACATGGAGTCGGTTTCTTATATTTATATAGGATATAAATGGGATACATTATATTTATAATATATTTATTATATTCGTCTAGCTTTTATATTGCATTTATTTATATTTCATTTGGCTACATTCACATCAGCTACATTTCCGACTGAGTTTTATCAATTTCATAAACATATTAAAGACTTAAGACTGGGTATATGAAGCTTTTCTGTCACACGCTTTAATGCAGTTTTATTTTTAACAAATACAGGAAGTGATTTTTCCAACACAAACTCCCACACAGTTTGAAGGTTAAAGTCTCCTGATTCATTAAAATATGAATCTAAAGTAATAATCTAATGCATCTGCCAGCGACCACAGGCATTCACCAAACTCAGTCACTGAAACAGTAACACACACACACACACACACACACACACTCACACACACTCACCACACACTCACACACTCACACACACACACACACACTCACACACTCACACACACTCACACACTCACACACACACACACACTCACTCACTCACTACTCACCACACACACACACTCACTCAACACTCACACACTAACACACTCACTCACACACACTCACACACACACACACTCACCACACACTCACACACACTCACACACTCACCACTCACTCACTCACTCACACACTCACACACTCAAACTCACACACACACACACTCACACTCACACACACACACACACTCACTCACACACTCACTCACACACTCACTCACACACACACACACACACACACACACACTCACTCACTCACTCACTCACTCACTCACTCACTCACTCACTCACTCACTCACACTCACACATTTACTCACACTCACACACACACTCACACACTCACTCACACACACACTCACACACTCACTCACACACACACACACTCACACACACACTCACACACGTATGTGTTTTACAAGGACTCTCTATAGAGGTAATGATTTTATACTGATCTAATCATAATTTCTATCCATGTCCCCAACCCTAAACCTTCACAGAAAACTTTTTTAATTCAAATAAAAACACCATTTAATGTGTTTTTAAGCCATTTGGTTTATGAGGACACAGGAAGAACCATGTTTACACTGTTATACACGTCATTATAAACATTTGTGTCCTTGTAAACCACATATACCAGTACACACACATCATTTCTCCTTCAGGCTGGTCTTACCTTTCGTGCTCCTTGTTGGAGGCTTAAACAAAACAGTGAGAGTGTGCAAGACCAAATAAAGCATGACACCAAGCGGTCTCAGATCTGAAAATTAAACTATACTTGTAATTCAAGACCAATTTACAAGCATTACAAAAGTCTGAGTGCACACTGAAATCTGTTGTTTACAGTCACATTGTTACCTGGATAAAGAATGTCTGAAAATTCAGGAGAAAGAAATCTGCTGTAAATTGATAAGAAATGTTTAAGATTCTGCACCATTTTAAGCCTTTTATCAAATAAGCACATTTGTGATACTAACCATTTTCTTCTTCTGCTGAAGAACACAAGATGTTCCTCAGAACATCTTCAGATCGAGCAGGAAAAATCATCAGATTTTGCTGAACTTGTGGAGCTCCTTCCAGCTTAAGGGTATGATGTCATTGAAGCAAAAGGTGGACCTACAAAACATCTTAAAACTCTAAAAATTTTCAATTAAACTTCTAACCCAAATTGTTATGCAGACAATATAATCTGTAATGAAGGAATGATTCATGTTTTCTCAGGGCATATGAGAGTTTGAAATGTCAAAACAACATGAAGGAAAAAGCCGCCAGATCAGAAGCATATCTGCCTGTATCCAGTTTAAGGAGGTCATTGTAAAAGCATTAGGTGAAAAGAACGTTTTTCTCATTTCCTCCTGCAGTTCTAAAATGTTCGTGTTGGTTAAACTGTGCCTTTATTTGCCACTTCTGAGACACCTCAGCAGTTGTTTGTTAAACACTCTGTCCCTTATAAGTCACTTTGGATAAAAGCGTGTGATAAATGAATAAATATAAATATGTGTATATAAACATGTAAAATGCACGACTGCCATAAGAAAAACTCTCTACACTCATATGTACACGCTACACACTCTACACACATAAGACGGCCATGTTTGATGACATCATCTGAAGGTGACAATAAAAATTTGAGTGTCAAGACAAATGCATGTTCAGAGATTCTTTATATAATGTAGATCAACCTAAATGTAATACAGCATTAAACTTAAAAATGAAAAAGGAGAAAAATAAACAAGCAGTTGAGATTAAAACCACGTCTCATCAGGGGAGAAGCTGGACTGTCCAGGGCCGCACCGGGACTCTGAGTCTGTGAGTGTAGAGGACAGGAAATGGTCCAGCGTTCTCCAGGAAATGTCTCTTTGCTGGACTTTATTTGTCTTTTTAAATCAATATTTTTTGTCTCATTTCAACACAAAACATGTCTAAAAGCAGCCGGAGTGAAAATACAGTCCTTGTGTGTGAGGCTGGCCTCTCCTTGTGTTTTTATTTATCTTACGATCGGGTGAAGAAAGAACATTACACAGCAGTCATGTGAGGAGAATGTGTTTTTCTGTTTGTGTGTGTAAAATGTTCACTCAGCATTTCTATACAACGCACCGCGTGTGACTGTGTGTGTGTGAGGGCTTGTGTGTGTTTCTGGTCACTGTGGACATCATGCTAGAAATTCCCAGCTGCTGCTGCTTCTGGTTCGTCCCCAGTTCTATTCTTTGGCCTCCAGAAACAGGGTCTCCTGAGGAAACAGTTTAGCTTCCATCAGACTCCACGCCGGATCTAACTGCGTAATCTGGACAGAGACAAAAAAACAGACAGCTATTAAAAATGCAAATCTTGAAATCAAATAATGAAAGAATAGAATATTAAGAATCAAATATATAAAAGAATATTTTTGCTCAATTTATTGTAATATGAAAACTGTAGTCTATTACAAACATTATGCAACCCTACAAGAGTCCAGTGCAGTTTGTGACGTGTGTGGGCTAGGACTGGCTTTTCCTAAACTATGCAATGTGTGGGGTCCGATATCTGATGTCTTTGGTTAATGCTGTAATGTGATATCGTCCCCGTGTGAGGTATGTGTCCAGTTTCCCGTTTCAAAGTAGTTGCTGTTGATCGCAAATGCAGCAATCAATACCAAACACAACAACTGCATCACAGTGACGAACTGAGAACAAACTTACAATCTTTACCAACGTCATTATCAAAGCTCATCTCAATCTCAAAACACTTTATAACTGACATTTGCGACCTGAGACCCATGTGCGATACAGAAGTGAGGAGTGACGAGAGCTTATTTAAGGCCTGTAAATCTGCAATGAGAGAGAAAAGGGAGATGATGGCTGCATTGTAGTGAACGGGCCTTTGCTCACACCTGGGTGTCCGCACACAGCACAGGAGCTTAACTGCAGCCTGCTGACGGGGCCGTGATTAAAACCTGTTCTGTGTTAAAAAGCCCCTCCAGGTCTTTCCACAATTTAGAATAACAGTAAACTCAACAAAACTTTGGGCTAACACCAAGATAACTACGAGAATTATGTTCCAAAATAAAACTATGCTATATTTAACGTCCCTTAACATGCTACATTGAAACACCCGTTGTGTAGAATTTGCAAAAATGTTCTTTTGGCATTTTATAACCCAGTTTATGCTGTATTTTAACAAAAATATATTCTATTAGGGTTAAGATATGATTTATAATAGTCACGATGTAAATATGAAACGCTCTCTGGTAAGCGTTAACGACACACCTGATTTGCAGAATGGCACAGATCGCTCTCACTTCAGAAAGGGTTTGGGGGTCTCAGCAGGAGGGGGCAGATATCACACCAGTCCCGGCACATTAGCTCTGTTGCCCCAAAACTCATTTTAGTGTGTGACGTATGCCTTTTGAGTCTTTTGTTCATTTGTAGTACCAGAGACAAAGTGTATGTCTCTGGTATTTCAAATGTAGAGCTTTGTAGTACCTCAAATTTGTAGAACAAAGAGAGAGAGACAAACAGAGAGAGACAGAGTGAGTATCTCTCACCAGGGGCACGATCCCCTCCGGTTCTTGCATGGACATGTTTAGCAAAATTTAAAGTGGTAATGAACTCGAAAACCTGCTGTAACAGCCCAGCATCAGCAAGAAATAAATGAGGTTTCAGGGTGACGCAGGTGTGTGTGTTGATGACTGTTCTTTTTTCAAGGGCAATGAGAGAGACAAGGTGACACTGCAATAGCAGTATGCAGATGCCATGAGTGATTGTTTACATTGTTATCCAATTAACAGACCATAAGAGGGGAAGCATCTGTCAACAAACAAAGCTGTCATTTTCCTCGTCTCAATCGCCTCAGTTCACTCTTTCCTTTCTCCTCCTCCCTCCCTTTTCCCAGCACTTGTTAGTGTCTTCACAAACCTTCTGTTCGGCCATCCTGAAATCAATGAAACTTCTCTGTGCAACGCAGATCGCAAAGATTCTAACATCATACAGACTGACACACACAAACATACACAAAATCATCAAATTAAAGCTTAATTTAACCCCCTGCCTGACAAACCACAAAGTCTAAACCACAGTTTACCACTCTGAAGAAGAATACGTTCTCCAATGAGCAAAGTAAACAGAAGAAGAAAAGAGATGATTTGAAGAGTGTGAAGACTCATATCATCATAATCCTGCAGCGCTTTATTAAAGCAGATGTGGCTGTGTTCAGGAGGAGAGGCCTGGATGGCTGTTTTCTTTGGGTCTTGATGATGCTTATGGCAGGTAATCCTGTTAAATCTTTAACACACTCACCAAACAAACACACGACAGCCGCCCAAGATGACCAGAAGAAAAGGGGCAAAAGAGCAAATTCTGGCACTTCTAAACCTTACAGTGAGCAATGACCGCACAGACTACTACACTGATGTAATGACAAACATTAAAACCTAAAGAGTATTTGTCAAACAAAATCGAACTGTATACTAAAAACAGCAGCACCTGCAAATGAACTTATGTATATAAATGTATTTATTATGCTATTTGATTTATTCTTCTTCATAGAAAGAAACACAAACATTAGGGACTAATTAGTTTTAAAACATTAGTTTTAATTTTCCTATTACAAAAAAATCTGAGCAGCTGAAGGCAATGTTAGTGTCATTACTGTGATATCCTGTGAAACTATCATAAAAGTATGGAATGACTACGGGGTGTACAAGAAAATGAATTGAAAGCCAAGTAACATCTCTCATGTGCCGTTAAAACATGATTTACAGATGTCACTTGCAGCTGCTCATTTCGTTGAATTAACTTCATTATTAGTATACTTAAGGATTAACCAGATCAACACAGTAAAAACTAATTAAAATGACAATACAAAGTTTCATTGTAAAGCAGGTGTATGTTACCAGACCGGGGCAAAGTAAACCAGACCAATGTATAATTAATTCGGTTCACACTGATCTGAGAGCTGTTTAAACCAAACATCTCCAACTCAAAAGCCAGGCAAATAAATATTGCTGTTCATTAGCGTTGATAAAAGGACTAAAAATATGAAGCTAAGAGAGAGAAAAAAAGACAGGACGAGGGAGATGTGGCCTCCCAAACAGAAGAAAAAACAAACCCAAAAAATACACAGCTGAAACAACAAGTTTCTAATGAAGCCATTTAGAGATCTCCACCATTAATCAACAGCCAATAGCGGGTCTGTGTCAGCACTGTTGTGAGTGTTTAACTGGCCAATTAAGGAAGCGGTGGGAGATCATTATGTGCCTGCAGGAGCGGGGAGGGTGTTAGTGCTGGTGGTGTTGTGTTAAGACTCTGTTAAGGGCCGCTCCAGGGTGGGGATGGAGGGAGAAGTCAGCTCTGGCTCTCTGCTTGTCTTTAGCATGACAGCGGGGGTCTGAATGCAAGAAAATAACCTGGATAAGTTTAAAAAACATGAAAAGAACAGCTTCATCAGACAATCTGAAGTCCTCTAAGCGTGGGTGCGAGTATCTGTGTCACTGTGCCATAACATTAATGAGAGTTCTGAACAGAAAGGGAATCCTGAAGCGGGTTTCTAATCCTCCCTCACATTCTCGTTCAGAAGACTGCAGGTGCACTGAATCCATCCATAAAAAGAGAAGAACAAACAGCTCGCAGACAAACACAAACGCTCACAGGCCACAAATGAAGCAAAAGCTTGTTTCATCTCTCTCTCTCTCTTTAATCACTCTGATTGCTGGCAATTATCTTAGATTTGGATGCAAGTGAGGGGGAGAGAGAGGGAGAGAGAGAGAGTTGAAGTTTAAACATTTGTGCAAAATTATAAATGCAATAGTGCTCATGGACTAATCCTGTGGGAGGGATAGAGAGGAGAAAGCGAGTGAGTGTGTGTGAGAGAGAGAGAGAATTAAACCCGAGCACTGTAGTCATAGTCACAAACACAGCCTGTTTTTCCTGCTTTTCGTCTCCCTGTTATCCTGGATACACATTGCATCCTCTGCAGAAACACTACAACTACACAAACTACATTCCCTTCTGGTTTCTGAACAGAAAGTTTAAAAACGTGTGGAATTATGTTTGCTGTGGTGTATGATTGTGGTCTGCTCCAAAGCCACACATACATACACAAATTTATATCTCCATTTAAAAAGAAACGTGTCTATGATGGTCTCGAAACACTGCCGATGAAGACAGCTTGCCAGGTTTTACAACAGAGTGACGAAGTGTTTATGTGAGTGATAATGGTGTGTGTGTGTGTGTGTGTGAGTTGTGTTTGTTGGGGGGTTTAGATGCTGTGATGTTTGGGCAGGCCTGCACACATCTCTTAATTAATGGGAAGCCCATTTCTGTTTCCATGCTGTTAATTAGTCAGGTCGTTAAAAGCAACACTCTGTATTTACCTGCTGCAGGGCGCAGAAACCGAGGACACACACACAGACACGCACACAAAAAGACACACACAGGAGATTGAACTGCTGACTGTATCAGAAGTAGCCAGTGCACCACTAATATTCCACAAATTATTCCTGCACTTGTGAATAGATGTAAAAATATAAAATACACAGGATGAAAAGAAATACTAAATAATCAGACATGACTTTTAATTAATGTGCAAGTGTGTGACTATCTGTGGACTTGTATAGTACACAAACACACACACACAGAATAAGATGAGCAACAAGCTTCTGCCACATGCTGCGATCAACTGGCCAATTGGTTTTTCCTGCTGAGTTGTAACACACACACACTCAGTTATTAGCACACCGCAGATGGACAGGAATTAAAAGATATTCACCATCAGTGGGGATCTAGTCTAATATAAGTCATGTTCCAGTATAATGAGAAATCCCCACACAAAATAAATTGAACAGGAGGGAGGGGGCCTGTGTGGGCACTTGTATTTACATATTAAATACATGTAATTTGTGTGAGGTTATGGTCACCAGCAACCCCATTACGATGTCTAAGTATGCTAAACCAGTGACACTCTGAGAATAAACTAGCAGCAAAATATCTCCAGCTAAATCTGACAACTAAACATATGACAAATGTACTTCTATAGCACAATTAAAAACAACAGAAATTAAGTTAATGTGCTTTTTGTAAAAGAAAATAGTAAAATGACTAACAGTAAAATGACCGATCATAAGTTGAGCAAAAAAGCAAAAAGTTTTCATTTTTGGCTAGTATTTAAATTAGTTTAACTTGAAAACAGATCTATGAAAGGTTACCATTTAGCTAGGCCAACGTTTGTGCGCATATGCGTGAACTCACATTTCTGCGTGGAAAAGTGGTGAGAAGTTTGAACTCGTCGGATGGGTAGCCCTTGGAGGCGACAAAATCGAACAGGACCTGGAGTTTACAGCTGCCCAGAAATCGCCTTTCCAAAAACTCGCCGCTAGGCGTCCTGATTCGGAGCTTGCTGATTGGCTCTCCCCCCTCCTCCTTGGGCTCTGGTGGCAGGGCCTGCTCCAATGAGAGACGGATAGCCTGCACAGGATACAAAACAGTAACTGAGATTTATACAAAAATATCCCAAACCAATGAGCAGTTATCACAGTTTCATTTGGATTTCTGAGATTTACAGCTAATAAAATATGAATAAAACAATGACAAGGACACATTATTATTATTATTATTGTGCCATGCAAAGATCTTACAAAAGCATAAAAATGCATGCTGGACAAAACGTGTCAAGGGTCTCAGATTTAGCGCTCCATCACAGTTTAATTGCTGCCACAAAAAAAAAAAAAAAAAACCATTTGCACATCATAGAAACATCACACTGTAATTTTCTCCTCACAAGGGATGGAGGAAAAACCTAAAAAATAACAAGCAGGAATGGAGGAGGAGGAGCAGTGAGAGGTAATAAACACAGATAAAAGAGAAGAAAAAGCAAAGAGAAAGAGAGGGGTGAGGGAATTGTGTCGTCTCCAGTGGCATGGAGCGCGACCTGCCGGCTCCTTTGGGCTTTTCAACTCCAGCTTGTTGTTCCTGTTTTGACACTCGGCAGCATATGCTGTGACAAAACATGCAGGCTTTATTTACACACCATAATGCAATTATATTTTATCAAAGTGTACAACAGTAGCTCATTAGCAGCAGGTGGCTTCTGTCAGCGTGTATCAGGTCACACTCCCTGAGGCAGGGGCCAAGTGTAACAAGCCCTCTGAGGGCCGACCAGCGTCCCTCCCCAGCACCTCTCTGGGTGTATGAGTGCGTGTGTTTCCTGGTCCCTGTGCACAAAGGAGCATCCTTTTCACTGCGCTGCACAAACAGCGCGTGTGTGTGTAGCACCTGACGGGAAAGAGGAGTGACATCACCACTCCCCCACTCCCTTTTTACTTCTCTGTCACAAGATGAATCCAAGTCGGAAAGCACTTCCTCTTTCTCATCTGTACACTTGTGCTGTTAGTGTTTGTCCAGTGTTTCTATGGTCACCGCAGGCCTGCCAAGGTGTGGTTTTGGCGTGTGTGAGATGGGACAAACTCCAGGTGGAGAGCATCTTTAATCTCTTCATAACACACACACAGGTCACAGGAATGATGCATTGGACAAACAACACCACATCCACACACATGGATGTCAATGCAGAAACAAACCTATGACTTGTTGTTCGCATCTAATCTTGCTATCTTACAGACCGATGAGGTTAACTATGATTGTGTATAAAACCCTTTGAGTATGACATCACACAGAGGTCTGCGGTGTCATCAGGTGCAGCAGGTGATCTCTGTGGTGGAGATTAGGGATTGAAGAAGTGTCACACGTTTCACAGCTTGAAGATCATGTCCAAAGGTGTGACTCAATTATCACAGGCATTCGACTAGGACGTTTCATAACATGTAGGACAAAAACAAATAACATTCAGAGTCATTTAGAGTTTAGTGCAGGTGATTTTAACTGTGTACACATGTTTTTTCCCTGCCTGTGTCCTGGGCCTCAGCGTATATATGGTTAAGTAAACCCATCCACTTAACCATATACTTAACCACACACACACACAAACAGAGCTGACACAATCACCTCACCTGTGGGCCGTCTTTGTGTTTACCTCACCCCATTACGGCTCATTTTAAAAGCATTGTCCACAGCAAGCATTAAATCATATGGTATCATATGTTTGAAAGTCTACACTGTAACCTGCACACAACAGTCTGACGTGCAAAGAATCGAGGGAAAAGACACAAGACCCCAAAGATTTAAATGAACTAATTACAAGCTTGTGGTGAGGGTTGTTTAACTAAAAGCGACAAACCGCTTTTAGTTGTTTAACTAAAAGCAACAAAAGCGACAAACAAACAGGCAATAATCCAGCACTAGGCAGGGTCAGCCAGGTTATCAGCTTTCCGGCTAAACTAAAGTTACAGGCTGTGTGTTTTGTGTGTTTGAGTATGACCGAGTATATTCTATGCTCCAAACTTTCTTTACAAAGAGCTCTAAACATGGTAATAAAGCACCATCTGTAATACATCTGAATGTTATTATTGTATTGTATACTGCACATGCTTTAATCAGATGATAGTAAAGGGGACTATTTGCTCACTCCTGTGTCTACAGGTGAGATTTACCTTGCCGTGACACTTTTTTATGCCGTCTTTTGTTGGCACGACAGTGCTTTTAAATGCACCTGTCGTTTCGTACCGCTTGCATATGGAGAATAAATGCAAACACTGCAGGACATATGCATGCTATTTGTGTAACAATGAGTTTGACGACAATGTCTGAACATCTAGAAACACAATAATGTCAATATGGGTGAAACTGGCAGATGTAAAATGTGGGTTTTAGGGGTGTCAAACTCAGCTCCTGAAGGGTCAGTGTCCTGAAGAGTTTAGCTTTAACCCTAATTAAATACACCTGATCCAGCTAATCAATGTCTTAAGGATTCCTAGAAACTTCCAGGCAGGTGTGCTGGAACAGGTTGAAGCTAAAATGTGAACTGCATCATCAGACCAAACCTCACCTCTCGTTCCTCCTCCTGCTCTTTCCTGACTCGCTCCTGACGAACTTGCTCAGCCTCCTCTCGCTCCTGCGCTTCCCTCTGTAAAAACAGTGACATTTACGACAATAAGCATCAATTTAACGTTCTGCACTAAAGTACCCACACATAAAATGCCCACAATCATTCGGCATCTTTCTATCTCATTATACGTTGATGTTGCAAATCAAATATTAAATATCTCATTATATGTCACTGTATATTAATATGAATAAAAAGCAAAACCAGAGTACCAAACTGACTGCAGTTGGAAGGTTTGTTTTAGAGATATCAGATCAGAAATATCAGACCTTTTTCCGATCAGCCTCCAGGGACAGACGATAGGCTTCGTCCTGTTCTCTCTTCACCATTTCTCTGGCTTCACGCTCATCCTGAAATGAAAAACGTAATTAAGAAACACTACAGACATAAGATGAATTATCAAGCTAACAAACGTTTATAAAATTCTAAATAACAGGTGCCTCATCATATCAGCACGTATTTGACACTGATCATGGTAACTGTGCACAAAAGCTTAACAATCCTTGTTTGGAACAAATGATCTAAAACATACTTAAGATGAATCGTCATGCTTTAAAGAAACTTGGAGGACATGTCTTGGAGTGCATTTGGTCAGTAAAACAACAGGGGAAAAACTATCAAGAAATTCAGTACATTTTTCAGAAAAATAAAATATTCAACAATTTATTTAGAACCTGTTTGTTATTCTGTTATTCTCACAGGTGGGGTATCACTTTTGGACAACTGTATTTTGTAAAATTGCAAACTGTATTTTGTAAATCTTATATTCAATAAAAGCATATTAACTCATATAACAATCTCACTGTACCTCTGACATACGGGATGCCTCTGTCATTGTCAGCAGTAATGACCACATACTGAATTCTGTTGTACTGTTGCTGTCTGACACACTAACTTGATGACACTGAAAAAGTTCCTCTACATACAATGAAGAGCTCTTTTATTATTGTGTGTGTGTATCCTGTTTGTTAAGACCCAGCTGCAGGTCTACCTGCTGAGACTGAAGCCTGTTGCTTTTGTGCGCTCATGCCCGTGCGATTGTTTGCAACCTTTAATTTAGACTAAGGGTCTTTTCTCCTGGATGGACTTTGTGTGGAAATGTGAAAGAGTTCTGACTACAAAAGTGGAGCAAGAGAAAGGGAAGTATACAGGGGAGAAAAGCGGGATGGAGAACACAGGCTGATCAAAGGAGAGATACATCCTCACACTATTCAGATGAGCTGGTGTGGTATAAGAAGAGTTAGTGGGTGGATGTGTGTGTGTGTGTACGTGGGTTTTTCTTTATTCTGAAAGCCAGTCTGAACTTTGAAACAATTCTGACACAGGTGAATCTGGATTACAAACAACCGGACTGTTTATGGACATAAAACAAATGACTTTATCAGGCATTGTTTCTTTAAAGATCTGCCAAATCTCTTTCTCTTAAAAAGAAAATTCCTTCCATAAGAGTTTCAAACATCACTGTCATAATAAAGCAGTACAACACAAGAAGCCGTGATTTACAGCAGATTTGTCACTGGTTAATGGTGTTATCAGACAAAAGATAAGATCATGTGGAACACTGATCTGTCAGGTACGTTTAGTGATGACATATCAGTGAATGCTTTCAAACAACTTCCACACAAACACCTAGTGACTCACAAACACACGGTTAACACAAAAGACGTCGAGTCACTCCAGAAGATCCAAATTCAGGGCTGAATATCTGTTGCATTTTTTTTTACAAACTCAGAAACTTCGGCCAGCTCACATCACAGTTCCTTCACAGCTGGAAAAATTATAGCCATAAGGAGCGAATGTCAAACCCATCAACATATGAAAGTTATTCAAGCTGTCTGACTGAGGGAAGCAGAATTTTAACAGCCTAATGGATCTGAATGGAGCTGAACAGATGCAAAGCCTGGGAAAAT
Organism: Chromobotia macracanthus; assembly: GCA_036877525.1. NCBI lineage: Eukaryota > Metazoa > Chordata > Actinopteri > Cypriniformes > Botiidae > Chromobotia > Chromobotia macracanthus. The sequence goes on along the minus strand of JAZGTH010000004.1, from coordinate 2,021,311 downwards.
ACAGCCCAACTACACCAGAAGACTGAACTAGAGTCTAGCAGAAGCGTTTTAAATAAAGACAAGCATAGACTTAATTATGAAACCGCAGAAATAATTTCTGTTGCTTTTTGTGGTCAATCATAATTGAAAGCTTCCCACGCAAGGGTGTGAGCAGAAAGGAGAATGCTGGTATGAGACAAGAAATGTCAGGATTTATCAAATCATCGAGTCAGTCGGCCTCAGGGCAACAGTAACCTGCGTTTACTGAATCTTTCCCACCAAACCACTGACACAAGCTTCAACACTCACAGGTGAGGACAGAAGACTAAACAGCTCGAGCATTGACAGACCTGTCAGGAGAATGTGCTGTGTAACAAACACAACAGTGTTTTAAATGAGTAGGAAGTTCGCGTCTGCTTGAATGTGATGTGGAAGTATTCAGGGTATCACGTACGGAAATCACTCAATGTCAAAGAGAGTCATTTAAAACTATTCGTTTACATTTATGCTTTTGGCAGATTGTTTTAAAAGCGACTAACATCAAACCCATGACCTCTGCACTGCTACCACAATGCTCTACCTATTGAGCTACAGGAACCAATTGAGCTACAGTTTTTGATTCATTTGAACACACAGACATGGCTTTTTCAGCTTTTGTAAGCATGTTTGTTTGCAAAGCCTGCATGGACTCAAAACAATCAGTGACCACATGCACTCACAGCACACCAGCGTGTATCCTGTCAGCTTTGTGTCGAATCTGCAAGCTTACGTTACACAACCAGTTAATTGTGTTTTTATCCTGTCACCATTTGTTTAAAACCCAGACGACCACACAGATGCAGGCGGGGCATCTATTCTTACCCCTGTATGATGGGGGCGACTTTTATGAATCAGACAATGCGTCATCCGTCCCAACATGCCCATGTTGTCTGAAAATGAGACTATCATAAAAAACAGGCTCCATACAGCCTCATATATGTCATTTGATTTATACGGTACAAGTAAGAGCTACAACGTGACTAAACTAGATCACTCCCAACGTTCTGGCAAAAAGCACACAATCTTCTACTCTGGAACAGAGTCTTAGCCAAATAACAGTGGCAAAAAATAACAGTAAGTAACAGATACACAGAACAGGAAGCAGTGGTGATTATGTGGAGATCTCACCTCATCCTTGATGTCTTCTTGCTGCTGAGCAGTGAAGATCTCCACAGCGCCCATGAGTCTCATCATCAGTTCATCCACTGTTGTGTTGCCTTCATCACACACAGGAACACAATAAAACTGCACTGAACTAACTTTACAATCTTCTAATATAAAAACAAAATGTTTTAAATGCAACATGACAGCTTGTTGCCGGGCACCAAAAAATCAGTGTTTAAAATTCTTTTATTCTAAAGACATGATTACATGCAATGGAGATCAAACCAAACCATGTGAAAGATCTGGGGTTCAGTGCTTAATCTAATAAGAAAATATGTGACACTGGCCATGTGGCTTTAGTACAAAAGGTCGGATGTTTTAGATACTCCTTTAATATTCCTTAAATCATGTTGGGATAAAATGGGCCAATGTTGATGACATTAATAATTTAATAATAGGGTGTTAACTATACGTTTATTTACAGTATGTATACATTACCTTGAATGACATTTAAAACTTCGTTTGACGTTCGTTTGCCCATGACAATTAGAAGTAATGGAAACTGATCAGTCTTGTATGTCCGAATGGTCTGTACAACAACACTGCCAAAGTGCCTTGTACACATCGTGAGTAATCTACAGAGAGAGAGAGAGGGGGAGGGAGAGGGAGAGAGAGAGAGAGAGAGAGAGAGAGAGAGAGAGAGAGGGAGATAGAAAGAGAGAGAGAGTTATTTGGGTGGACAGACAGCAAATCAAACTCCCATGAACAATCACTGAGTTTAATAAGAGTACACAGCTCCTCATATTAACAGACTTTAAAACCAATTCTGGCTCTGGCTGAGACCTAACCCTAAACATCTGAATTAGTATTCAGAACCCGCCGCACTGAATTTGATATGCCAGAGAGGATTTCTTATTCCATTACAAGACAGAACTTTAAATTAACGTTTCCCTGGAAGGTAGCAGGCAGACTCTGAGAGCTCGCAGTAAATGTCATAATATTAATGAATCGCTATAGACCGGATGCAAATATAGATTAGCTTTTCTCTTCTTTTAATAACAGCTCCTTTAATAACTGGAAAGAAAAAAGAGGAGCAATGGAACGCACATACGACGGGTCACAACCACCGTGAGAGGAAAGACCAGAGAAGGAGGCAAACTTCACAGCGTTATCAGAGAAAGTTGTGTCAGAGAAAATGAGTGAGCACTTTATGTGTGTTTAAATTGGCATACTGCATGGAACACTGTATCCCACAATGCACTGCTCCTGTATCCCACAATACATGTACTGTATGTGTATTAGGGCTGTTATGACATCAGATTTTCACCAAACGATTATCATAGCCAAAAGAATTCCCAATAACAAAAAAAAAATTCTACAAATATTGCTTAAAGTAACTAAATAAAAAATGTTATCAGTCAAATTCATCTTAAATTTTGTTTATGGATTTTTTTTTACCAACAAGTCACTAAAATTTGGAGTGTAGGGAGACAGAGAGAGAGTTTCTAATCATTGTGGCTCTTAAGACAAAAGGCAAAATGTTAATATCAAAATATTTCTTAAACAGTGGATTAGATGAAGTTGAGAACATTTTTTATTACCAAGCAAATTGAAAGAGTAAATACTTGCCCAAACAAAAAAAACAGCTTAATTTTCTGGAGTCTCATTTATGGCTGTATAAAAACATTAGGACAATAAAAATTAGCTGCAGTGTCTCCAAGGTCCCATCAGCAGTTTTCAAATCACTGTCACATCAGTGAGGCGTAAGAAATTTTCGAGAATATTAAGAGTTTTTAAAGGACTTCAGGGGAGTTTTATTAACTGTCCTGTTTGTAACACCTGGTGTTTCAAAACGGCTCATCAAAAACTGCTTCATAATCGGAGCGACACATTCTCGTCTCCTTCTCATCCACTGCTCGTCATGCGCTCTCGAGTGTGTGAACTGTGATTTTTCTCTGCACGGACAGACTCACCCGAATCTATAGAGACATGTCACACTATCAGACTGTGTGTGTATTATCAGAATGTTTACTTAATCATATAGTGGGGACAGATTTGTACTGTAAAAGTACAGCAAAATCTGAGCAAAAACCCATTTCAGGAATGTCCTCATTTGTAAAAATGTTTTAAAAATTAAACAGTAGTGTGGTTAGAGTGTGGATTAGGTTATAATGTTTATAACTAGCTGTGTATAAAAACAACAGAAGTCTATGAAATGCCCCCATTCAGACAGATAAGTAAAAGTGTGTGTATTATGAATAGCCCCAGATGTTGACCGCCTTTAATCTGTGTTATAAAGGCTCAGCTGGGGCAGTAAGCAGAAGTGGAGGCAAAGTCTGGCTGAACTGCAGGAGCCCCTGCAGAACCAGGTCACCAGAGACTGGTCCTACTAGTCCTACTATTAGTCGAAACATTACATCACCTAATTAATATTCATAAGATGAGAAGGTTCACAGTGCTTTCCTTGAGTTTCCCAAAAGTTCAGTTTTACATAAGAAAAATAAAACGGTCAGGCACTTCATTATGTCCGTCTGTCTAACTGCCCCTTTAATGGGGCAGATTACTGCAAGCTGCCCTATCAGGGCCTCGCTGAACAAACACACATCTTTTGTTAAAGCTCTTTATGAGGCATTGTGGAGGAAGGGAAGAACGCTCAATCTCCACCAAAGAATGAAGAACGCTCAGCTGATCTCCACCGCTCTGGTTGAGACAGGAGGATAGACTCACCTAGCTTTATTCGCTTCTTTAGTAACGTCCCAGGCCCACGTGATGAAGTTCTGGCTCAGATAGGACACTATGGAGTCTGCACACATCATCTGCGAGCAGAAAACGTTGCTGAGGACACTCTCGTCATTGTGGAGGTAGATGGCCAGCAGTTTTCTCTGCAGGACAGAAACACACAGATGGTTACGAGTGGATGTCAAAAGAAATGTGACTATTGCTTTTACAACTTTTATATGTAATATAATAGAAATATGTAGAAATAATGCATGCAATTTATATAGTACACGCTGCCTTCAACTGTTTGATGAGATCATTTCAAGTGTCAACAGAACAGTCATGACAAAATCCATTTAATACAATTCTTACAAAATGTGTGCTTACACAGACTTTTTAATACGACATAGAGGTGACATCAATGCAGTACAATAACTGTTCCTAACTATAGATTAAATAAATTACTTCACAGAAATAATATATTTTTAATTAGTCTATATAAAATAAAACTAACACAATTACAACAAAACTTAGTGTGTGTTTTTAACTACGTGCTGTCACATTAACAAGCAGTCAGTGACTGAAGTGAACTTGTGAGACTTCACAGGATAAAGTACTGTAACACAATCAATTGGTTCATTGGTTTTCATTTGCCTTGCATCATTTAGTGTGCCTTGTATTTATTAAATCAAATGAGTCAAATTAATTTATAAACCACATATATATGGTTTTAATGTGAAATGTTTATACAAATAGCTGAATATCAGAATTGACAGGCACTCCGGAGAACTCACATACTGATAAATGTATACCTTCAATACACTGTTGCTTATCATAAAAGCATGTCAGGCTGTACCCATATTTCACCATGAAATGACAGGCAGAAAAAGCTTCAATGGCCTATTTAAACATCTATGAAGCCAAAATCATGTAATTCCAGCTTACTGATCCCTGCTTATTTCATGAATGACCATCATAACCATCAGGCTTTCCAAAAGCTCGGAGGCCAGCATGCTCCAGCAGGGTCCATTAGGAGAAAGACAGACAGACTGTTCTCAGAACACCCTGAACAAAACAAACACCCATGAATCATCACAGGAATTCCAGAACAACCTGACAAGGGAAAAACAGAAAGCAGGGCATAAACACAGAAGGATAAAGCTGTGCTTTAAGGAAGTGTGTATGGAAAGAGGACTAATCAAGTACTGCTGTGTTTGCAAAGTGATTAAAGCTATCGAATGAGCCGCAAGGCCCCTGGAGATTAAACACTCATGATGGGCAGACAAGCACTCAGGATCCAGAGAGAGAGATTTTACCCCTTATAAACGGGAAGGGGGTGAGACATGCACTTTTCCCACTCTGTTCTTCAGGTAACATCAGAAGTTCTGCACCTGTTGCATTCTGGGATACATTCAGATATAAAGATGTTCCAAATCTTAAAGCAATGGAAAACTGCATTACTGACTTCCTTTAAAACTATACATTTCATTTCGATCAATGATTCAAGAAATAAATCTGAACTCACAGCTCTGTTCAGATAAACTCAGTTTTTCTCTTCGCCAGATTCAGCAGCGTAGCTCTGTTAGCATATCAGTGTTAATAATGTTGAATCATTCATGTGTCAGAAAAACATCCACGTCTTTTCTCTTCTCACAGGCCCAAAATTGCTTTGAGGCTCCGTCACCAAACCCTGACGGGTGCTATAGAGCTATGAATTTTGATGGCCGTCTTTGGGTGGGCGGCAGAGGAGAGTTAGTGTGATTAGCTGGATGTTAAGGGATTTGTGATGAGGTGTGTGCTGATGGGTGGCCTGACTCAAGGATCTTCCGCTGATCCTCGGAGCTGAACTCCAGGGCCCCTGGCATTTTCATTAAGGATGGATTAGAAGCATTTCCCACTTCAGAAACACTTCATCAGATGTCGTGTTTTACTTGGTGATTAGCCTCTCGGGCCTGTGAAAGAGGGGACAAGTGCCCTCAGAACACGCTAGGACGTGTGTGCGCAAAATGCTTGCAGTCACAGCTAAACACAGCTAGATTTATCTAGATCACTTTACTTTAGTGATTGCTTTCAAATAGCATAACAAAACATATTTCTGAAACAAATTGCCTCCCTCAGTGGGCCCCCTCATCACATTATTCCCAGTTCCCATGTCCTCCAACTTTCAAAACCTTCTACATGCATCTCCCCTCATTTCTGTGCGATAATCAGTGCTTTTCAATGTCACATGCCCTAACATATCACCTCCACCTTTTAAATCGTTCCCACAGACAAAAACTTCGGCTGAAACACAAAAGGAATGACTGTAAATGACACATTCACAGCGTGAGTAAACAGTGACAATGTGTTATGAATAACGGCCTACAAGAGAAGAACAAAGAGGTCACATCTTATAAAGTTAGTTTGTTTTCACTCACACGCTGAACTGTCTCCTCAGGAGAGAGCGGCAGCCATTTTGTGCCAGCTCTGAGGAGAGGAGATCAGCTGGTCACGTGTGGAGATCCGCCCGCTCCTCATGCTTCAAAACCTGAACATCCTGCTGCATTCTCTCAGCTTAATATGACTGCAATCCACACAAGCTATCAGTCGACACACGCCTCTTTATGAGGACACAGTGGGAAGACCAGCACAAAGGCACTCTACATAAAACTTCAGCTGTTCAAATGGGAAACGAACATTTGATGGGTATTTATTGTGATTAGAGGGGAGCGTCTGCCAATCAAACGTTTAGTCGGGTTTACATATCTGTTCCGGGGTGAGGAGAGAGCACAGAGCTCTAGTAAACATACATATGTACATTTGCCAGACAAAAGTGACCTACAGTGCATTCAAGGTATACATTTCATCAGTTTATGTTTCTTGTGACTCAAACCCGTGACCTTTGTGTTGCTAAGGCAATTCTCCACCCATTAAGCTACAGGAACACTGTTAATCTGTAGCTCAGTGAGGCTTTGACTGGTTTATAAGTGGTTGTCTTATCTGGCCATGACCATTTACTACAATGATACAGGGTTTTCAGCTGGTTTCTGCTCTTAATAATAATAATAAAGAATAGGTGTATTGATCATTGAACTGAATATTGAGTTGTGTATACACTCACATCTCTAGCTTTGCCGTAAAAGGCTTCTTGAGATGCTGCTTCCAACGTGCCGATGAAGAACACAGGATGGCAGTCACCATATCTACAAAACAAACATTTAAACATACCAAACAAACAAACCAGTAAATGTCAAACATCAGTGTACCCGTTTTCAAACTTTAAAGCATCTAAACAAGCAAAACTGTGTGAAACTCAGTGAAGTTTCTTTAGTGAATCTAGATGGCCACTGCTGCTTCATCTCACCTTCTAGAAAATTCAGCAGTAAAGTGCAGTAAAGCATCGCCCTCGTTTTCACTGTTCTCTGGCACTGAAGACAGATGAAAGAATATCAAAACATCTCCAGAAAACACACACTCTTCATGATCAGAGCTATGACATCATCACTTACTCATGGGAGACTTTTGACAGCTTGAGCTTCCCATGCCGAAGATCTCCGATTCATCGACACCGAACTCTGGCGCATCCTCGAAATCATCGCCCTCGCTGTCACTGACCATGTGCACATCTGTGCACTGTAACACACACAGTTTGTTTTATATCGGTTCTCTCTGAACAATGCTCGGTTACAAACAGGGCTCAGTCCCTTTTTCATCAATAAATGTTTATATTAACACCTTTCCAATCATTCTGGATTTCTTTATTAACATCCCTACATTCTGGCTTTCAATATGTTAAAAAATGAAAATTCCAACATGTAAGAATAATGAAAGGAGTCATTACGATGTTTTCGAGTGTGTTTGTGGTCTGTAGTGCTGTGGGTGTTTGTGCTGGTTTACCACATCTGTCTGCTCCACTCCTGGAGATCTTCTACACACACTGAGGTGATGACACGGGAAACTGATTCCACTCAACGCCAGAGTCATCTGCACCAATCACAAAACATCATCACACACTACACCAATCATTGCACCGATTTCACACTGCTGTCTGTGCTTTGAGACATGTTGAGGATGGATGGATGGATGGATGGATAGACAGACTAACCAAATTCAAAGGATTTTTGTGTGTGTGTGTGTCAGAGCCACAGGCTACAGGGGAGAGGTCACCCCCCCATCTTCCGAACCGCTTCCTCTTTTCCATCAAACAAAGAACAAATACCTTTCATTAACACTTGCATTAAAGCCCCGAGCACTGAACACCAAGCAAAAGAATTCTATTTCTTCTCTCCTGTCTTCTCAGAAGATCTCCAGTCTGTCCACCACAACCCAACAAAGTTCCTCGGCTAACTTTTTTCTTTTCCTTCCAGCTATTTGTTGCCGTTTTCTGTCCATGAGAGTGTGAGAGAGATAATTACTGCTGACAGCTGCTCAAATCATCCGAGAGCACCAAGCTGCACCTTGTGCTTCTTAAGAATGAGGACAAGAGAGCTACAGAGTGCGAAGAGAGAGTGTGAGCTCGAGAAAGAGAAGATATTAGTATGCCCCACCCTAAACATCTGCTGGACCTTTTCAGGATGGAGTTTGAAGAGAGTCTAGATTAAGATCTGATCAAATCGAGCATTTAAATCGAGCATTTAAGGTGTCCAGTGAACCTTTCACAACTAAACCCTTCCAGAAAACACAAACTGTGTGAATAAGCAATTAATTTCTTTTTTACGTTTTTAAGGTGTAATTTGTAACTGCTACAATTTACGATTAAGACGTCAGTGGTGGCAAACTGCAAATGCTTTTTACTATAACATTAAGTATATAGCTCTGTAATGAAATTGCCAACATGCTTACAAAGTTGGTTTACATGGCTCACAGTGTTAAAACAACTTTATCAAACAGATGGTTCTGACCCTAAATTGTAACTCTTTACTTTAATGCGACGTAAACAACTATTTAATGGAGTGAAGTATTTACTAAAAAAGAGAGATCAGAAATGACAGAACCACACAAGACACATTAAGATGCAATCCATAACGTTTTAGGTGAAAAATAAACAAAAACTGTTATTGAGCATAACAGATCAGTGTTTAACACAATCTCCTTATCTTACCCTGATTCACAACGGTGAGGTTATAATAATGATTTATAATTTGATCTGTCAGGTCAGATTTCCTGGGAAATATCAGTTAGGCTTTATTTGATTTCAACATAAGTAAAGTACGTAAAGTGTCCTGCAATTTTAGGTTTCACACAGAGATGGCGACAGGGGAGGCAAAGGTTACAGATTGCAGGTTCAACAGCTGAATGTTGATCTAAACATTCAAAGCATGATTTGAGACGTTCAGATCAAGCAAGCTGCAGACTGAAGGCTGGTAATTTAGTGTGTGTGTATTCCTCTTCTCAGAGGAATTTCACCTGCAGACAGCAATATCACCAGGAGCTCTGTAAAGGCTTAGAGCTGAGCCACTTTACTATAGCAACCAGCGGCCCAATAAGCCGCCTCCGAAGGTCTGTGATGCTGAAAGCCCATAACAGCTGTGGGCCGTGGAGACCCTCAGAGAGTCGCCGCAGTAATACATTAGCAAACATCACGAAACACTGGATAAATGTCAGCAATTAAGGTGGAAAAGACTCTAATAAGGACGTTTCTGAAGTTGTCAATCATTTCCACAGGTGCTTTACTGCAATGTTGTGAGGAATATATGAAGACAGCTCTGTGTGTGTGTGTGTGTGTGTGTGTGTGTGTGTGTGTGTGTGTGTGTGTGTGTGTGTGTGTGTGTGTGTGTGTGTGTGTGTAAATTAAGAGAACAAACAAAGATAAAAACATAAGCTAAAATACAACGCTGGGGTGTTAAAAATTATTTCGTTTGCCAATACAAAACGGACCTTCTGCAATCCCCAATACACTATAGAAAGGATGTCAAATATATTTGTAATATATTTAAATATAACACTGCAGCTGCAGGAAGAAAATGCACGTAAGTCTGTATGGTTAATATAAACACAGCCTGCAAACAGCAGGGTCCTCCTGTGGCCTGCCATGTAAAGCAGCCTCTTTCATCCCCTCAAACACACCACACACATTCTGTCTACACCCGCTCAAACAGACTAACCATGACTAGGGTAAACAGCCTTATTTAAATTTACAGACACCACACATGGGTGTCAAGACAACCAGTGAGACCCACGGGCAGAAGACGACCCTGTTTTTTTTTTTTATATACATCATAATCTCCTTTTCCCTGGAAACACATTTACAATGTTAATCATAAAGCTGATTAAAATGACTGAGCTGTTTAAATGTTACCTGGTTAAACAGTTTCTACTACACAAATGGATCAAGATCAAATAACATTTTCTTCATCTCCTCTCACCGCTTTGAAAAAACAGGAAATGCACTGAAACGAGTATATATTCTACCTTTCTCTGCACAGATTAAAATATTAAACATTCATTACATTTCAATCACCTTCAATAGTAAAAGAAAAAAAAAAAAATCAAACCTGTCACCAACTGCTTCAAAACAAAATGCTTAAAAACTCGGGTGCAATGTAAACTGACTACTGATCAGTTTTACATTTCTCTCCCTGGAACAGAGAGCAGAGAAGCGTGCTGTATATGAGGCATTAATTCAGACTGCTGGTAAATGTATTTCTAAGCCCGGGCTGTCATGTTTATTAGTACAAATCCCGGGAGATGAGGGGAGGTTAATGAGATAGGCACAGAACAGACTGGCTGGCTTGCAGGAGCTCTGAGTCTAATGCATGGCTAGCTGTTTTAATAAGGGCCAGGGGCTGTTAAGATCACAGCTTTAATAATACGTGTTAGCCTGGACAAGGTGAGGCTGAAAGCTGGTCGCGGCGACGTGCGTGCGACGACTGCCCATAACCAATTGCTGCTCAGGCAATAAAGATTTAATATGCCCTAAAGAGCAGGAGTGGTGCACACTTCAAATTGTGGGCTGAGGTCTTCGGTAAGAGCACTTCAGCCCTGAAGAAGTCCGACTGAAGTGGGCAGTCGGTGATGAGAGGGTGTAATTTACTAACCTTGTGTCTGTTGTGCTTTTCGCTAAAGGGCGAAATGATCTCATTTTAACAATATAAACACAACGGGTGAGATACATGAGCCGATACATGAGCCTCACAAGTGAACACTGCAAAAAAAAACAATGCAGTCACATTTAAAGACATCTGTGAAACATTGCTCTCAAAGCTTCTAACAATACACTCACAGTCTTTTGTTCTGGGACTCTCCGACACCAAACAGTCGCAGGGCTTTACGCTTTATTTTTTTAAACGGAGGCAATGAAAACCACCCTAACAGATTCAGAAGGATAAAGGGTCACATTTTACATTTTACTTGTTTGAAAAGCTGACACAATGCCCCTACAGAGGTGGAGTGGGGGCAGCATGAAGAAACATTTGACACCTGAAACAAACAAGTTGGAATAAAAACAGGTTTTTCCGTCAGTTAAAAGCCACTCCCTCTGTAACCTCACTTACATACTCAATTACACACCTGAAAGCAGATCAATGCAGAAAACCAATCCCACGCATTCAACTCATAAAACACATTAGCCTTTCACAGCTAAAGCACAAGGGCATTTTCCATGCTCAAACGGTCAGATGCACAATGACCTACAAGAGATGAAAAGAAGTTTCCCATGGTTATTCTACGGATGATTATTGTGGCTGTTTAAGCTGGGATATAGTGGGGGGAGTGGGGTTCAGCAGGGTTTGATTACTGAAGCAGAGAGCAGGGCAGAAAGGGTCACTGATCCTTCACTACATGAGCTGTAGTGTCCACACAGAGAGGACAAGAGATGTGAGCTGCTCTGTGACATCTTAATTAGTACCAACATTTTACTTCATGTTGCTGTGATGCTTCATTCAGTACAGAGGATACTACAGACTTTTCCAAAACCGTGTCTTACACTGTGTCCTAACTAGGCACAACAAGGTCTCCTGCATGTAATTTCTGTCCACATTTAAAGCCAAAATACTACACAATGAAGCACATTTACAGTCAATCAGAACATATTTGATGTCGATACAGCTACATGAAGCAGAATTTTGGACCAATGACATTTTACAAAACCTCAGAATAATATAGAAGTTATAGCTTTCATTGTGCCTCATCTTGTTATAAATTTGTTAAACTAACAAGTGCCAGTTAAATTGGAACAGTTTTTTTCTATAGACAGCTAAAGCATCATTAGATGTTGGACAAAAATAACAATGTCATACCGAATCATCTGAGGCAGAGGCCGGCCAGCCATCCCACTGCTGATGTCTCACAGGAATGTTTGTCAGGTCTGAAATATTCCTCTTCACCTAAGTCAAACAAAACAGACAAAAAGAACAGACAATAGTTACGATGAGCATAAACAATTAACCCTTAAACATTCATTTTCAAAAGGCTACTTAATAGCCATCATTGCTTTTATTGGACACTTTCAGAACACAATGCGTACCTGTCACTATCAGCAAGATACAAAGTGCCTTCAAAAAACAAGTCAAAACATCAGTCAAAGTGCCTTTTACTCTGAAAATGAGACAGCATTTCCCTTCCTCCATGCACTCCCATGTAACGGCACTTAATAACATTGCATGCAATTAAACAGTTGACGTTGTCCCCTCCTACACCACTGCTGGTCTAAACCAAATATAAAACTCACCAATATAATATAATATAGTTCATATAATGAAAGAAAAAAAGATAAGGTTTATTCACTTAGTGCTTTTGCATGCTTTTTAAGTTTAAAGTTTAGAAATCCTAAATCCCCATTCACTGCAACTACATGGAGCAATCGATAAATTTAAAAATATTCTGTTCTATAGAAGATAGAGATACAGATTAGGAACAACATTAGTGACGAAAAGAGTGATTATTTCTGGGTAAATTATTACTTTAAGCTAGAATTGTACAGATCTGTGACCAAAAGCAGTTTCTGATTATCTTGTTTAGGCACAAAACTAATAAAGGGAAACAAATTCAGATATTGACAAGATTACCTTATGTCGACTGAAGTCAGAAACTACTCCATCACACACATACACGCATTTCAAACACTCACAAGCCCACACACTGGGCTGTGCGTTTTTCTTATTGACGCAAGCAAGGGTCAGCTGGGTTGGCCACTGTTATTACAGAGTGTAATATCTGTTTGACCAGAGAGCTACAGGAATTTGGCTGCCCAGGTAGCGGTGAACATCAGCTCATGTCAGTTTAGGGTCAAATTTATTTTTTTGCCCAGTAGAAAGTACCATCATCACAGAGAAAAGCATTCAGCTGTTACAACAAACCGGCTTTTGTGGGACTTTTTTCAGCGGTTAATTTTACTGTATCTTTAATATGAGCGCTGGCTGCCCTTCTGTCAATTTACCCATAACACCCTGTACCCTGTCTGCCAAACTTCAACACATCATGACAAACAACTGTAGAGAAGCTACTTACTGTTATTTGACAGATTTAGGTTTATTAGAAAATGAAGATTTGAACATTTTTGGCGAATAATAAAACTACAATTGCAAATTAAACTGAAGCAATTCATTTTTATTTGACTTCAGTCAGGTGGCTTGGAGGGTACAGATGAAAAAATTTGGGGGTAATAGAAATGGTAAATCACATTTTCACAAAACAAACCCACCGGCAAAGAGAAAAGCGCAAGATTTTAGTTTATATTATGGGGTGGCAGGGTTGGGTGAGGTGGCAGACAGCTCCTTCTGCACCCACTGGAAATCATAATTGACTTTTGAAGAGAAATCCCCACACTGCGGCTGCATTCACAAACACAAGCGTTGTTAATTATGAGCTACCGCTTCCCCCTCTAAACAGTCTTTCTATCCTTTTATCCTTAACCCATTACATACGTTTATTTACGACTGATTCCTGAGGGAAAGTAAAGAGAGTTTTGAAATCTTCTGAACGGCTGACATTTGTTCTGTCTTTCTCAAACCGCCGTCCATAAGGTACTCTGAGATTTCATTAAACAGTGAAGAGAAAGACAGTCCTATTAAATCATGTTCTACTGACATTTCATTTTAAATGTCACAATAGAGTCTTTAGCATCAGGGAACAGGGGGATAAAAAACAAAACAATACAGAAAACGATGACATTATATCAGAAAATGCTTTCAGCTGCAGAGATGAAAGTATTTCACGCAGCATGAAACGGCAGCTTTCATTCTGAGATTTACGCTCATACAGAGCGATTCAGCACCAGCAAGCTGGGGTAAATAAGTCAAATACTACACATCAACTGTAGAACAATATTTCCAAGGTGTCAAGATAACTCTCAGCTTAGTATATGAACTGTGCAAAACACAGAGATGTCACAAATACTGTCATAATACAAACAGACGGTGTTCTGTGTGTTGCTGCCCCCTTACTGACAAAATCTGAACTGCACATTTCAATTAATGCATTGACCTAAATAACATCTTCTGATAGAGAAACAGACTAAAGAGGGGAGGATGTAACTGCTTCACAGACAGAAGACTAATTATATAAATTATAAAACTGAGTAAACAGTTTTTTTGCTTCAGCAGACAATCTTAAAATTACTATCTCCTAATATCGCTATAAAAAAGAAAATGCTTGATCGGTCTGCGCAACGAAAAATGTAAAACCTTTCAAATGAAATTGTTGTCTGAAATAAACAAGCCTGCTCTCGCAGACAAACAGACGTGCACACGAATCAATGATCCAATCTTTCTAAATGCCAGATACTGGTAATCCCTGTCTGGCGGGAAATCAAAGAGAAGAAAAGGTGTCTGTTAAACAGTCACAAGCTCTTCAGCACAGATGCCTTTCATTTACATGCTTTTACTCTCCGTCCTTCTTTTCTTCCTCTCCGTTCATCTCTCCAGCACTGCAAAAACAATCCCCGGGACGGTTCGTCTGGTCACAGATGGCAGAGCCCTATCAGACGGCCCAATTCTCCCCTCCACTTTCCTGACAAACATTTGCTCTGAGGCTTAAGCTCAGCCCTGCACTCGGGTTTGGGAAGGCCAATCAGAGGAGAGCAGGGCCCGGGACCGAACAGAGGAAGGCTACGTTCCCTGGGAGCCTTGAGGCAGAGCAAGAGCCTTTGGCAAAAACAAACAAGACAGCACTGAGGGACTCTCTCTCTCTCTCTCTCTCTCTTTTAAGCTGCTTCTATTGATATGCGCAAGTAGAAAAGCATCAGCCAGTCTTCAGCAAGACAAAAAACATACTTAGAAAAAGTTTGGAGAGGAGATCTCTACATATGTGGCTGTGAGGGGGTGAACGGGGGAAAAGAAGCGAGATTGTGAGAGCTCTCTGTTGCTTTTTTGTTGCATTTTCACACTGGCTTTCAGTCTTGAAGCCACAGCTGTAAAACAAAAACTTGGATAGTAACTTTCTCAACGAGACATCAGCGAAGAAACGCAGTGGATCCCCGCTGAGCTTTTCTTTCAGTTCATGTGTTTATTTTCTGGCATTATTGACACAAAAGCGAAGGCTTGAACACTTTCGCATTTAGTTTGTGGTAAAAAAAAGTTCCCATCCTTAACGAGAGAAGATCTGCTCTCCAGAGCCAAAGCAACCAGTGAACTCTCCAGCTAACTAAATTAACTCTGAGAGCCAAGATGCAATGAATGACAGAAAAAAAACATTGCTTTGTTTAATTCATGTTTGAATCACATGCAATTTGTGTCTGATAAGACGACACATTTTCTCTCTCCAACTCGCTTGCTCAGAATGCCAAGGGATCAGTCAGTCAGGCCACAGCGGTTTGTCTGATTCAGCTTTGTCCAGTCATTCACACCCTACTGTGCAGACAGCTTCGTTTCCTGCTTCTCTCCACTTCCCCGCAGGCCTCAACTCTCCTGCTGCTGTAATCCTGACAGAAATACTTCAGGCTCACAGCAGGTGCTCATCAAAACCATCTGCTGAGGAAAGAGAGCACTCGCCCGTCTTACTTTAATCTCTTCAATTAGCACCATTACAAACCTGTCGAGCAGTCCGATTACTGGAATGGTGACTAGAGGCATCAAAGCCGCGATTTGCCGAGAAGGGGATTGTGGGATTGCGCAAACAAATATGAGGGAAAGCAATTCCTTACCAAAAAAATGTTAAAAAGGGGATCCGATGCAGATCTACCTTAACATATGAGGCGAAGCACTTCCAACACTACTACTACTAAAAAAGATATAATAATAATATTAATAATAGAATCAATTAATATCTTTAAGAGATAGATCACCCAAAAATGGCAATTCTTCCACCATGTCATTCCAAACCTGTGTGACTTTTCTGCTTCTGAGAAACACAAAAGATATTTTGAAGGACGTTGGTAACCAAACAACAGCACCCTTTGACTTCCATTGTATGAACACAAAACCACTGAGACATTTCTCAAAATAACTTCTTTTGGTTCACAGAAAAAAAGTCAAGTACAAGTTTGGAATGACATGAGAGTGAGAAAATGACTGGAAAATTTTTGGGTGAACTATCCATTTAAGGAGCTACACAAATAAATTAAAATCTGTGACACATTGAACAGTCAATTATGTTTTTTCAACAACAGAAGAAAGGTCTCAAGTTTTAACACAAAACAAAAAAAGAACAATCACAGACATCCATTTCTTACTAATGACACAGAGCAGTCCTGACACGACTCCCCTAACTCTGAGGAAGGGGTTTGAGTGGCAGTCAGCCCACAGGGGGCTTGTTACACTCGATGTGAAGCATGCTACCTGCTGTGTATATAATGGATAATATGTAATGGAGCCATTTCCAGGAAGCCATGTGGAGGTTACTCAGGCAGGCTGACGGGAACACGGGGGGTGGTGTGTGTACGGAATAAAGCGTTTGGGTTTTGTGTCCCACACAAACCACCTTAAACACAACACAGTGCAGTTAAAAGACGAGGGGTGACAGGAAAGGTGTCGCGCAGGCCTGATGGAAGGAAAACAACAAGCTGATGAGCAACAGGGGAGTTTGTGCTGCTCTGAACCAATGCAGTAAACAGCAGAATAAACAGCCTACAACCAGAGCAGACGATGCATTAGCATAAAATTAAAAGATGATGCAGAATTCCAAATGCTTTCTGCCATTTTTACATAAAATAATTGCTCTATGTAAAGGGTGAATTTACATTTATATTTATGCATTTAACAGGCTCTGTTACCCAAAGCAACTCAGTGGATTTAATTTCACAACAGTGGATTTAATTTCACACTGTTTTTAATCTGTATGTGTTCCATGGGACTTGAACCTACAACCTTTGCGCTATTAAAGCACTGATCTACCAGTTGAGCCACAGGAACACATTGCCCAACAATTCTCTCATTTTACTTAACCTCACAAACCTAGTAGGGCATTGTGTTAGCAGCGCAAAGGTTGTGGGTTCGATTCTGAGGGAACACACATACTGATCAAAGGTATAGCTTGAATGAACAGTAAGTTGTCATTTTTGGAGGACCACCAAAATGAGAACTATTATTTTAGCATATAATAATTATATTGATGCCCACCTTTAAAAGAGAGAGTGGATGAGGAACTCAGTAGAGGGACAGGCAGACAGACAGCAGGTATAGACAGACAGACAGGTGTGTGGTGATCTCACCTCCTGGATGGTTTTGCTGGCAGGGAAGTTAAGGCTGTAATCTCTTTGTGCTTCGCGGTGGGTAATGACAAGCAGGAAGTTCTGATTTGACGACCCTTGCTGGGCACCGCTAAACGGCGGGAAGGACAGAGAGGTGGGAAAAAGAGAAACAGGAAGAGCATTAGAGTTCAGCCGTGGATGAGCTGGGGCTTGTCTCCCTCTTTCCTAAGAACCTCTGGGCTCAGACAAGCTTGTGCCACCCCACTGCTCTGCATTCACCTTTACAGCCAGCAGGAGAGCAGAGTAGAGCCACGGGCCCCAGCGTGGCCCCGTACACCTCCACATCAGGGCCATCTGGAGGTTTGCATGCTGTTATCGATCAAGGCTAAGAGTCATAAACGTCACACAATAGGATAAGAAAAGCTTGCGGTTTTCGATTGTTCCGCACTGACCTCAGAGCAAGGGTTCGAGACTCATGAGAGGCACGCTGTAGGTTTGGAGAGGAGTTGTCTGCGTCAGATGGCAAACAATGGGGGTTAAGTAGAGCTTTGAGCAAACCCTTCATCTGTGTGTATGAATATGAATCAACAGCTTAGAGAGAAGCCTGCTGGCTAATCAGGGTACGAATGAAAGCAGCCAGGAAGAGGAAAGTCAGGGAATTAATATGTTACGTGCACATTAATTATGCTACCGGTTACTTAATCTGAGCTTTGGACAAGCTTAAGTTAACAGAGGACCAAATTTACTGTAATGGCAGCTTATTTACATTGACTAAAATGGAGAAATAAATATGTAAATGTAATGTTTGTTGTAGCTGGTGATGCAGATTGACCGAGTAGTGGATGATGCATATGTGATGATGTGACGAGTGGAAAAACACAGCTAAGACAGTCACGAATACAAAGATATAAAGAGGAGTACATTCCCTGGGTGTCTACTAAATTAATAAAGACTCGGGTTAAAAGTGGAATATAATCAAGAAATCAGTGGTGACACCTACATGAAATATTATTTTGATGTTCCCTTCTGAATAAAACAGCTAAAAACCAGGCTACCATCTTAGGCCTGTTGTTTTTCAGCAGGATTTGTAAACTACAAGTTTAAGTCAAATAAAAATTAAAAGTACAAATCAAAAAATGGGAGTGTGCATTTCAGAACTACAGTAGTTAAACCAAATCATTTCATCTCTCAGGTATTAGGCTGTTCTATGATAAACCATAAAGTATCAAAAATAAACCTGAATAAAAAAATTACACCATGAAAAGCGTAGCATTGAAAAACTATGAACGAGGTGGGAAAGTATAAGTTTTTCTGCAGAAGACTTTCCTCTCACAGTTCATCTGCAGGAGTTTAACCAGCTTCAGCTCTCTGTGGTCCAGCACACCTGGAGCTGACCCCCCTAAACTTACACAACCTAAACCACCACCGGACCCCATGAGACACAGGAGTCAGACAAGGTGCTAAATAACAACAAACATAAAAGTGTTGATGTGTTTTGGGAGGCTCTGTTAGTTAGTTTACAGTTTACTTCTCTGAATGTTTTCACACTCTGAGTACAGTGTCCACACACACAAGCCGACAGAGATGTCAGTTTACACGCCAAGATTTACAGCACTGATAATCAACACATAATTACACCCACAAACACGCATATTACACATGCATCGCTTTGCAATGCAAGTTACTTTCATTTATAACTTTAGAATCGCAACGGCAACAAATAAAATCTCTCAAGTGTATATATACTGTATTGTACTGAATATACCGATGTTGTAAGTGAACGTAACAGTGGGCTTGCGGTGCAGTCTAGTGGCGAACAAAAATCTTCTCAAATCCGTATAGATCCTTTGTATAAGGACACACACACACACACACACACACACACACACACACACACACACACACACACACACACACACACACACACACACACACACACACACACACACACACCTGCTGTGACTGGTGCTGGCTGATGGTGTGAGATCAGGAGTCAGCACATACAGGCTGTTGTTTTTAGGCAAGTGCAAACTCCTAAGAACCATCTGAGAGAGAGAGCGAGAGAGAGAGAGACAGAGAGACAGAGAATGTACTATAAAAGATACATTACAATTATAGATTTGTACTTTTCTTACTGCGTCTGAATGCAAGTTTATTTTCAACAGCAGAACAGTCTGAAGTTAAACTTACACTGTCTGACACATCTCCAGTTTTCCAGCCTTTTAACTGCATTTTAGACACGGGCACCTGCAGCTCAGTCTCCAAGATCTCTTTAATATCACCTGCAGAGAAACAGAGACGGCAAGAAGAAGATTACTGTTAATAACAATTTGATGTGAAACCACTAGAGGGCAGCACATACCCAGTCTAGGTCTTAAAGCTAATTCAGAAGCCAAGCTAACACATTTCTGACATTTTTAGAAATGTCTTCTTTCTTCATCAGATGTTTGCACATCGTAACGTGTCTACCAGTAATACTAGTAATGAAGTAGTGAAAGGTTTGTATTATTCTTGTATTATTAGTTGTTCATGTCTATGTTTGACAATTTACACTTGATGTGTAACAAACTTCAGCCTAAACTGATTTGTTTCTTATAGCCAGTTGTCAGTCTGCTAACAACTGAGACAGATAAAAGCGTGCTTAAAAAAACATTTAACAGAACAATTTGTACAAAAAAACCAAAACAAATTTCATATTTTATTTTCTGTTTCCTGTCATAATTATGAAGTAAAAAAAACACAACCTTAAAAACAAGCTTCTGTTTCAATAACTCAAAACAAAACGTACTGCGAAACATCAGAACGTCTGATATCTCTTGCAGATGACATCTGAATTCATAACTAACACGCTGCAGTTCTTTTATCATTGTATTTTTGTCTTGCTGCACGAGTGGCACCTGCAGCCGAGCCCATGGGGCTCTTCCTGTTGATTTCTCAGTGACATTAGATCTAACTTTCATTCACAGTACCTCTTTCAAGAAACAGCTTGTGGTTCAGTGGCTTCAGTGGCCATACCAAGAATCAAAGCTCAGATCTGCATTTACCAAGAAAACGACTGTTTGTTTTGCTGAAGCTGAAGACAGATATGGTGTCTCCAAGAACTTCTGAGAAACAGCAGCTAATGAGTCAGCATTGTGCATAACAGAGTCCATTCCACTAGTCGCTCTGTGACTCAACATAATGTGTTTCTAAAACACTGCGCTGTTTATTTTGGGGTTAGTGTTCAAAACAGTCTAACCTTAATCACAACTGTAAGTTTATAATAATGATTTATATTTTGAGCTGTCGAGTCATATCTCCAGGGCAATGTCAGTTTGGCTTCATTTGTCTTCAGTTTGACATATATATATATATATATATATATATATCATATATATATATATGATATTCTACATATATAAATGTATAACATTTTAGCACTGTTTGTGTATAACATTTCACACTGTCTGTTGTGCTATGGACATAATTATACTTCAAACTTGTGTCCCTTGATTTTTTAGAAATTTCTCCCAAAGATCTTGATTAGTTGCTTCAGGTGTGATTCATTAGGGCTGGAGATAAACTCTGCAGCTCTGTGAACCTCACTGGAGATCTGTGGTCTTTTGTCATGTGTCTGCGAGTCTCTGTGCTCACCCACTGTGCTGGCCTCATCCAGCACCACCTCGACGGAGCGCTGCCTGTACTCCACCCGGAAGTTGAGCATTCGCGACTGCCGTTCCACGATGGGCCGGGAGGGCAGGGTGGGGCAGAAGGCAGGGTTTGAGGAGTGTGGGGGCGGGGAAGATGATTCTGCTAAAGAAGGCGGGGCTGAGGGCATAGACGCTGTGGCTTCTGATTGGCTGTGAGGTCCGTAGGGGTCGGTCTGAGACGCTTCGCTGGAGAAATTACTGCACAAAAGAGATACAATTATTAAATACTTGATAGCACAATTATTACTATTCAACCTGAATCTAAACTTGCAAAAAATGAAGGAACACAAATAAACAAATAAATCATAATTTAAGTAACTGTACACCAAACATAACAAACCACTGTAGTATATGCCTGCTGAATCCCACTCCAAATATCAGCCCTGCAATATAATGTTTGTCCTTTTTTGTGAAACAACATGTCCTGCCTCTATTTACATTATTTTATTCTACACTATTGGCATTAAAGGGTCGAGGCAGGAAAGAGATAAAGTGAGAAGGTCAAAGGAACAAGAAAAACAAAGAAAGAAAGAGAAAAATGCTCGCATCTCTTCTACTCGGGCTAATTCACAATCTGAGCAGGGCTAAATCTGAAACAGCATCAGACTCAATGTAAACAGCCTTTACAGGCATTACATGGGCTGTGCCCCATAACAACATGGGCTGGGCTCAACAGACACTCGATAGTTCACACCAGAGAAGTGTTTCCTTTACATTGATCCAAGCAGTAAAACACTGAAACAATACAACATCATCAAGCAAGTAAACATGACAGAATTTCCAGTTTTGGGTAGACTGTCCCTTTAAGTGTCAAAAACTGAAAATTGATGAGGCTTCCCTTATACTGACTTACACAAACATCATTTGTAAGATCCACATAGTAAAAAGAGAACTCCACCTTGAGACAAAAACGAGACACAAATGAGACGCCTAAAATAATTTACAGGACGAGTCTCTGTTCTGCAGTGAAGAGTTAATATAGTCTCTTCTTTATTCACCCCTTTCTCATATTTCTTACTTATTTTTACCCTTTTAAGCTCTTACCTTTTGGTGTTTTATTTTGTTGTTAGTTTTATTGTTTGTGTTTTGACACCAACAGGGGCAGAGCTTCTAATTTGGTTTTATGTAGAGCTGTGCAATGACAGTAAAAGTCAATGCTATTTCACTACGCGCCTCTAGATGGCAGTGTACACACGCGTTTGACTTGGCAGAAGTGCGCGGGTTCGAGTTCCAGCTGGCAGGGGCCTCAGTAGAGGCACTTGAGAGAATCGTGCCATCCCACAGCCGCAGTACTGTGCCAAACAGCCACTGAACACACAGGCTGTTAGTCACTGTGCTCTCCATTCATAATTACATGCCTTTGAGAGAAACATCCTCAAGTCCAAGCCCTTACATTTATACACCCTCAAAATAAACCCCAGCTCAGTTCTAGATTGTAAGAACGTTTCCCTTACATTTCCATTAGGTAGCAAAAACATTAAAGGTTCTAGGAAGAGTCAAAACGTCCAGCTTCTTTAAAAATTAAACCTTCCACTAATAACTCAAGAAGAATGTTTTTATATAATGTTAAAACGTTCCTTTTAACGTGACTGCAGGAACCTTTTTGATTACGTTGAGAGAACTTTTACAGAATGTTAACCACACTCCGTTCTGAATGCATTTGTTCCTGAGACTCCGGAGCATTCGTGAGCGCTGACCGTTGAGGAAGAAGAAATGGACGAGCGGATACAGTGAGCGTTCACAAATGCCTTTTGTTGGTCAAAGTTTCAATTCCTGTTATTGGATCAGATTAGTGCATGTCCGTGTCTGTCCAATTTTGCCTTCTTACGGGCTAGAGCGACTAAGGAAAATCTCAGTACAGCTAAATGAGTAGTGTAACACTTTACAAAACCTCCAGGAACAGTTTTCCTGTTTGTTGTTTGGACAGACCAAACAACAAAGAATAGTTTGTGTTCTCAACTGTGTGTCACTGGTTTAGTGTCCAACGTTGCCAAGTTGGTTGGCACTTAACAACACCTTAACAACGCTGCAAAGAGCATGCAACAATGAAAGCTGTCAACTACTTTTCTTACCCACAATGCATCTAAAGAAAAAACAGACCATGCTAAAGAAATTAAACTCACATGTATGAAATAGCAGTGTGCTTTCCTGATCATAAACACAGTAATAAACAGTATTTTTGAGGCCCTTCTGTTGGCATCTGTGCTCAGCCCTGAAAAAGCATGAGTTTGTTAGTTGTTCCCCTCCATTAACAAGGTCATCAACAAACCACTATGAAAATCCCACAGTAAACTTGATTGTGTGGTTTCCTGTGACTCTTGTGTTAAAATGGCATGAAGGAGAGCAGGGAAATGAGATGACGGCCCTCCCTTTGTCCTTTTTTGTATGTTGCAAGTTTTCTGCTTAAAGGTGCAACAAAACAGGCAGTTACACTCTTAAAAATAAATGTTCCTAAAAGGTTCTTTATAGGTCTGTATGGTTCCATAAAGAACCTTTAACCTACACAGATCCTTTCTGTTGCACAAAAAAAAATATTAAGCACTTCATTTTTAAGAGTGTGTATCATTTATTTATTATCCAGTACAGTGCCGCACCATGAAACATGAGAAAATATGCCAAAATCACCACTGAATCTTTTGTGGGTCTTACTAATTTCATAAAATTCCTGAAAAGCAGGATTCCACTGTTTGTTTTCTGGTTTGTCAAAAGTTACAGCAATGTGTTCTGATTAACATTTCTTCTGATCTATCAGTTTCCCCTGATTCCTCAACATCCAGCAGTCACAGCTGGACCTCATCATAGATGAATGCCCTTTCAAGATGAGGCTAGTCTCATTTCCCATGAAAACTGTAACCACCTCATTCAGCACCCCTAGTCAAGCTTGGCTGAGTCTAGATTCAGGTAATGTGTCGTCTTTGGATTTCTTTCTGTGTTTTGAACGGCAGACTACATTTTAAAACACAGTTCAATGGAGCATGAATATTCAGAGTAAAATTTAGGTATCTACCTAAGTTCATTAGAATCAACACATACCTTTGCAGGATGCCGTTTTCTTGTGGTATCACTCCGTTGATGGCTGCCTGAAGAGATGAGAAGCACAAAAATACAAGTTTAGTAGTTTAGAGTTGAATAACTACAATAAACAACCACTGTTGGCTTCAGTTAAGATCAAAGGTCAGAACAGGTAGTTTAGGTAGAGAAACAATGTCAACCTTGTTTTATTTAAAGAGATAGTTCACCCAAAAATGAACATTTTCCCACCCTCAATCTAAACCTATATGATATGAGAAATATCTCAGTGGCTTTGTGTTCATACAATGGAAGCCACTGAGTGTCACTGTTATTTGGTTACCAGCATACTGGAAAATATCTTTTGTTGTGTTCCTCAGAAGCAAAAAAGTCATTTAGGTTTACAATGACATGAGGGTGAGTAAATGATGTAATGAGTAAACTATCCTTTTAAAATCATCATTTATATTACATTTACATAACTATATATGATACTCATACAAGGATTAGAAAAATGACATTTAAAGTAGCTAAATGTAGCATGTCAACTACAACCCAAACACACAACAAGATTCAGAGTTTAAATACAGTGGGTGAGATTTTACATGGAAATCTCAGTTTGATAACCCATCACAAAACCCAAACAATATGTACAAGAATCCAGCAATGTGCATCTCTTATCTCATCAGAGTCCAGAGGAATGCCCAGAGATGAGACTGAGATGTGTTTGTGTCTGTGTGGATGGGTTCTGGAGCCAGACTGCTGATAAGGACACTAACTCAGTGGATACAGATCAGAAAGAAACGTGTTCTGGGCTAAACAGACAGAATGTTTGCTATGCTGCGTGATTTTTTTCCATGTCCATACAGGCCACAAGACTTTCAAAACAAAATTCTTTGTCTTTTAAAATAAAGACAGATCACCAGGCATTTGTGAGAGATTTAGCAGCTAACACTCGCAAAAAAAGGTCCGCGCTGGGCATCTGATTTGAAGATTTGCTCAAGTGCCGTTAAATCAAGTATATTCATCACATATTCTGACACTGAGTGTGTCTGGGGTATTCAAACACTCGCTGGCTGTCTCATCTTGAAGATCTTTATTTTTACTCCATCAGTCTAGAAACTCTGAGCAGTGTCGCAGTCACCAGATTCACAGGTGCATTTAACCACACGGCAGGCCACAGCTTGCTTTCTCTGAATACCTGCCAGCACACGACCAGCTTCCTGCTAAATATAGTAAAACAGCCCCACTTTTAAGATGAAGAGCGATATTGTGGAGGCAAAACCACAATTTCTTGACTCTGAAACGGTCGTCTTAGATCTGTCCTTATTTAAACCATTAACACTGTAAACATGAGAGATTGAACCCTATACCTGCAGACGTTCAGAGTGAGCGCTGATTACAACAGTCCCTTGTGCAAATGAGCATTATGGAAACAGGACACACCCTTTTTAGCTTCAGCCAATCAAAACAAAGCTCTGCTAGAGACACTCATCTGTCTTTGCACCTGTGGTGCAGCACCGATTGCAGCAGCATATTTCTGACACACTGCGGGAGGTGAAACATTTTTTTGCGATGGAGTACGAGAGGAGGTACTGCAAACTACAGCCCTCCAGAATGCATGTTAAACAGCAATTCAATGACAATATCCACACCATGCAGCCAAAAAACAAGGACCATCCCTTCTGACACGGGAGTTTTAGGGCCGCATAAATGAAGTGTTTGAGGCAGATAAGCTGAAAGGCTGTAAAAATACAACATCATTTTCTAGTCACATAACATTATCAGTTAAAACAGACACCTCATACCCTCAGCACAGCAGATTAGGGTTAAATTTAAATAAATAAATAAACAACAGTACTTCACCATTCATGGTTTGATATACATTTGTACTGCAGTTCATGTCATGTAACAATGCCTGTAAAACATAAATATTTGACTGGATAATAGACTGAATAAGCAGAATAAGCAAAGCGTCAGAGAAAGACCAGAGAAACAAACGGCAGATGAATTAAACAAACAAAAGGCCAAATCTTAGTCATTTCCATTATGTAACCTAAACAAAATCTAAAAAAGGAAAAAGAAATTAGAGATTGTAAGGATTTTCCACTCACAGTTTTGGGGACAGTACTGCCTAAATCTCTTTTAATTTTAAATGCATCTTTTGTGACTAATGGTGTTTACTAAACGCCAATGTACTGCAATGATATTTAACAAAGACAACAAACCTGTTCATGTTCAGATCTGTTCTCTACATATCACATAATTTCACTGAATGAACATTTTACTTGTAACACGACAGTGTGGTGCATTTGCAACTTAAAGTGCAGTTAAAGGAAATTTACTACCAGAAATATCACTAATATGATTGCTAATGGCAGTATTAAAATGTGGTTCTCTCTTTCAATCTCAGATCGCAAACCAACCCAATTATTTACCCATCCAAACTGAAACAGTGATCACAAAATCATTAGAAATTTGAACACACATTTTGTAAACTGTAAGACAAAGCCTAATAAAGGCTGAGCAGACATGCAAAAAAACGAGAACCCTCAATGCATTTATGAAATACAAACAGGACCGAGCAGCTTCAGTTAATAACTATGCAGAGATTTAGCTGCTGAGAATCAATACAGCTGACAAACGGAAAAGCTGCTGCTGGAATGTTCCGCAAACAATGTCCCCATTAAACAGTGTGTTTGTGAAACACAGTGACTTTGTCCTCAAAGCAACACCAGCAGCAACAAATAAAAAACCAAAGCACATAATCACACACACTGAAACAGTTCGCAGTCTAAGACTCACCTTATATGTGTGTTTAAGTCTTTTAGATTTAACATAAACTAAATGCACCCCTTCCAGACCCCTACAGTCAGCAAAAGAACAACGCCTTGTAATACCCTCTTCAAAGGGCACACAATCACTTGCTCGCAGGTTCATCTTTACTGTCCCTCACTGGTGGAATGATCTTCCAAACTCTGTTCGGTCTGCTGCATCCCTCACTTCTTTCAGGAAACAGCTAAAAACCTGTCTCTTCCATGAATACCTGACACAACTATAAAAAAAACACTAACCTTTATCTCCTCTCTCCCAACAGCTATCGCCTCTCAAGCACTGAAATATTGTACTCTTGGTAAAAATTGTGTATGGCTGATGTTATTGCCTCCCTATGATTTATCACTTTGGATAAAAGCGCCTGCTAAATGTAAATGTAAATGCATCTTACCACCAAGTCCCAGTTGTTGAGTTCTAGAAGTGCGATCGCTTCAGCAATATTGTCAATGCCAGTACAAGCCTGAAATAAAAAAAACAGACATATTAAAAAAAATACCATGAAGCACAGGTCATATTGTATGTATGCATGCATGTGTATGTATGAGTATGTATGTGTATATATATTATATATTTATTATTAGTGTTCCTGCAGCTCAGCTGGTAGAGCATTGTGTTAACCACACAAAGGTTGTGGGTTCGATTTCCAGGGAACACAAAAACTGACAAAAACGTTGAAAGCACTTTAAGTCTCTTTGAATAAAAGCATCTGCCAAACAGAAAAATGTAAATGTATGAAACTACAGAACGGCTAAAATACAGGCAACACAATCTGCAGAGATTTCCTTCCAAATCATTTAAAAACAGACTGAAGTTTTCATATTACAATTTGGCAAGCTGTAAACCTTCCTGTACTATTGTAACATATAGAAGCTGTAAACCTAACTATACTATTGTATAGTTAACCTTCCATTCTCACCTGATTATTAAGTTTGTGTACTCGTGGACAGTTATCACACTGGACATGAGAAGTTAAAGTGACACGGTCATCACGCTGGACATGAGAAGTTAAAGTGACACAGTCATCACACTGGACGTGAGAAGTTAAAGTGACACGGTCATCACGCTGGACGTGAGAAGTTAAAGTGACACAGTCATCACACTGGACGTGAGAAGTTAAAGTGACACGGTCATCACACTGGACATGAGAAGTTAAAGTGACACGGTCATCACACTGGACATGAGAAGTTAAAGTGACACAGTCATCACACTGGACATGAGAAGTTAAAGTGACACAGTCATCACACTGGACATGAGAAGTTAAAGTGACACAGTCAT
Organism: Chromobotia macracanthus; assembly: GCA_036877525.1. Classification (NCBI taxonomy): domain Eukaryota; kingdom Metazoa; phylum Chordata; class Actinopteri; order Cypriniformes; family Botiidae; genus Chromobotia; species Chromobotia macracanthus. The sequence goes on along the minus strand of JAZGTH010000004.1, from coordinate 1,993,120 downwards.
CACACTGGACATGAGAAGTTAAAGTGACACGGTTATCACACTGGACATGAGAAGTTAAAGTGACACGGTCATCACACTGGACATGAGAAGTTAAAGTGACACGGTCATCACACTGGACATGAGAAGTTAAAGTGACATCACACTGGACATGAGAAGTTAAAGTGACACGGTCATCACACTGGACATGAGAAGTTAAAGTGACACGGTCATCACACTGGACATGAGAAGTTAAAGTGACACGGTCATCACACTGGACATGAGAAGTTAAAGTGACACGGTCATCACACTGGACATGAGAAGTTAAAGTGACACAGTCATCACACTGGACATGAGAAGTTAAAGTGACACGGTTATCACACTGGACATGAGAAGTTAAAGTGACACAGTCATCACACTGGACATGAGAAGTTAAAGTGACACAGTCATCACACTGGACATGAGAAGTTAAAGTGACACAGTTATCACACTGGACATGAGAAGTTAAAGTGACACAGTCATCACACTGGACACGAGAAGTTAAAGTGACACGGTCATCACACTGGACATGAGAAGTTAAAGTGACACGGTTATCACACTGGACATGAGAAGTTAAAGTGACACAGTCATCACACTGGACATGAGAAGTTAAAGTGACACGGTTATCACACTGGACATGAGAAGTTAAAGTGACACGGTTATCACACTGGACATGAGAAGTTAAAGTGACACAGTCATCACACTGGACATGAGAAGTTAAAGTGACACAGTTATCACACTGGACATGAGAAGTTAAAGTGACACGGTTATCACACTGGACATGAGAAGTTAAAGTGACACAGTTATCACACTGGACATGAGAAGTTAAAGTGACACGGTCATCACACTGGACATGAGAAGTTAAAGTGACAACTTATCACACTGGACATGAGAAGTTTTTTTCACTAATAGAAGTTAAAGTGACACAGTCATCACACTGGACATGAGAAGTTAAAGTGACACAGTCATCACACTGGACATGAGAAGTTAAAGTGACACGGTCATCACACTGGACATGAGAAGTTAAAGTGACACAGTCATCACACTGGACATGAGAAGTTAAAGTGACACAGTTATCACACTGGACATGAGAAGTTAAAGTGACACAGTTATCACACTGGACATGAGAAGTTAAAGTGACACAGTCATCACACTGGACATGAGAAGTTAAAGTGACACAGTTATCACACTGGACATGAGAAGTTAAAGTGACACAGTTATCACACTGGACATGAGAAGTTAAAGTGACACAGTCATCACACTGGACATGAGAAGTTAAAGTGACACAGTCACCGGGAGACGTCATCACACTGGACATGAGAAGTTAAAGTGACACAGTCATCACACTGGACATGAGAAGTTAAAGTGACACAGTCATCACACTGGACATGAGAAGTTAAAGTGACACAGTCATCACACTGGACAAAATGAGACACAGTCATCAATGGACATGAAGTTAAAGTGACACAGTCATCACACTGGACACGAGAAGTTAAAGTGACACAGTCATCACACTGGACACGAGAAGTTAAAGTGACACAGTCATCACACTGGACACGAGAAGTTAAAGTGACACAGTCATCACACTGACAACATCACACTGAAGAGAAGTTAAAGTGACACAGTCATCACACTGGACATGAGAAGTTAAAGTGACCAGTCACACAACATCACACTGACAGGAAGTTAAAGTGACACAGTCATCACACTGGACATGAGAAGTTAAAGTGACACAGTCATCACACTGGACACGAGAAGTTAAAGTGACACAGTCATCACACTGGACATGAGAAGTTAAAGTGACACAGTCATCACACTGGACATGAGAAGTTAAAGTGACACAGTCATCACACTGGACATTGACATGAGAAGTTAAAGTGACACAGTCATCACACTGGACATGAGAAGTTAAAGTGACACAGTCATCACACTGGACATGAGAAGTTAAAGTGACACAGTCATCACACTGGACATGAGAAGTTAAAGTGACACGGTCATCACACTGGACATGAGAAGTTAAAGTGACACAGTCATCACATAGAGCACACACTGACATGAGAAGTTAAAGTGACACAGTCATCACACTGGACATGAGAAGTTAAAGTGACACAGTCATCACACTGGACATGAGAAGTTAAAGTGACACAGTTCCTACATATCACACTGGACATAGAATTAAAGTGACACAGTCATCACACTGGACATGAGAAGTTAAAGTGACACAGTCATCACACTGGACATGAGAAGTTAAAGTGACACGGTCATCACACTGGACATGAGAAGTTAAAGTGACACAGTCATCACACTGGACATGAGAAGTTAAAGTGACACAGTCATCACACTGGACAATACACTGGACATGAGAAGTTAAAGTGACACGGTCATCACACTGGACATGAGAAGTTAAAGTGACACAGTCATCACACTGGACATGAGAAGTTAAAGTGACACGGTTATCACACTGGACATGAGAAGTTAAAGTGACACAGTCATCACACTGGACATGAGAAGTTAAAGTGACACAGTCATCACACTGGACATGAGAAGTTAAAGTGACACAGTCATCACACTGGACATGAGAAGTTATATCATCACACTGACATGAGAAGTTAAAGTGACACAGTCATCACACTGGACATGAGAAGTTAAAGTGACACAGTCATCACACTGGACATGAGAAGTTAAAGTGACACAGTCATCACACTGGACATGAGAAGTTAAAGTGACACAGTCATCACACTGGACACGGTATAAAACGAGTGACAGTCCTGTAATGTATGTGCTTTCAAGATAATCTGATGGCATTAGATGATGCATTTTCAACTCGATATTCTCACACCGACAGCTGCTCATCTCCAGACATGTCAACAAAAACGAGCGACTTCACTAACAGTTAACCGGTCAGCCCTCAACCACAGACCTGATCGAAACCCACACACCTTATTAACTGAAGATGGCGTTTATTTTAACGAAGAAGCTCACCTGAAAATCGGCCAGGATCATTTCTCTGTCCATGTTGCTATCGGAGGCCATCGCTTTGACAGGCTAACGACACATGTAAATGCCCCAAAATATAAACCTCCGGGTTCAGAAGAGCAGCAGGGGACGCGGATGTCGGTGTGAGGAGGGCAAATGGGGTATAAACGCTGCCCTTCGAGCCCGTGTTGGCAATGTTTAGCAGATTTCAGCTTTTCTGTTATCGTCACTTTGCTGTTCTGGGTCGGCGTTCAGAGCAACGGAAACGTCATACGGCTGCCGTAAAGAAGTGTCGCGCACTGTCGCGATACCGATATTAAAGGAGCAGCAGGGCCGCGGTGAAGTTTCAATGTAATGCCGGGGGTGACTTGTTTAAAATGACTGCTTAGTTAAAACAAGACAAAATCTTTGCTGAATGAAGCGTTTTTATTTAGCAAAACAGTCTGGGAGCTCTGTTGGTAGATCTGCTGAGTGAAGTTAAACTTAGTGCGGCCCCTAAAACGAGGATTCATTTATTTGCTTAAAACTGGGAAATTACACGTCACTGATTCATAATAAATCGCTTGTTCCCTTGCCAAACACAGGTTAACCATCCCAAACTGGTTTGCTTATTGTCGGTAGTCTCCCAGCAAGTTAAGCTGGGTCTGCCGGCTGGTTCACAGCACTGGTGCATCAGCTGTTAACCAGCTAAAACCAGCTGGTTTATTTTCCATTACTGCTGGTACTCTGTGTAAACCCACTGACAGACTTTGTGTCCTATCACTCGGCTGGCATGTAGTGAATATTATACTATAATATTACTATAATTAATAATATACTATATTATACTATAATTATAATAGTATACTGTCACTACAGACACGCATTTTCTTGCAAACGAAATGCGTTTCAATAAGTCACATATGTTGAAAGTGGACAGATATTGAAAACGCAGAAACCGAAAGGGTGCATCACATGACTGATGTATAATCGTACATTGTTTAATGGTGCATTACTTCCTCCGGTCGTGCATTTCTGGAGATGGCGTTTCGGCATTGGCAAGACTAACATCGCGACAGGGCAACCCAAAAAACGACCCTTTTGCGTTACAAAACGGTGAGAAAAAGTGCCGATAGCGACCGGCTGTACGTCGAGTCCCGCCCGCTTCTCGTCTGTTAGTAAAGTGGGCGGAAGTGTCGGCCCTTCATTTCAAAACCCCGAGCGATGTCACACGACAGCGGCAGACGTCTTGCCAAAGTCTCCGGTCTACGATGCGTATCCATCGAGCAGGTACCGACCAAACGCGACGTTGTGTTTTCATGAATCGATGAACTATGACGTCGTACATCATCGGAGGAATCGTCACCGTTTGTCCGCGCCTCCGATCGAGCGCACAGATCGATTCACACGCACGGATCTGATCCTGAATCGGTTTCTCGCAGAATAATAAAACCCGTTCAGGGTCATTTCTGTGCATGTCATTTCTGTATACTTTGCCCCGGGCTGGCGGAGCACCGTGCGCCGGCGGTCCGTTCTTGAATCGGCTTTCACCGGCTTGGTGCGCAGATCAAGATTTGCATGCGACGCTTAAAATGTTCAGAGATTTCCTCCGTTCAAAACGGACGAGAAGTTATAATGCAGCTTTGCGTTTTTCGGATGGATGTGTCTGATTCCCTCTTATTGCCCCGGTGTGTTTGTGTTTCAGAGGTCGTTTGGAGACGCCGATGCACCTGCACGCCGTTCCCATGAGAAGACTTGTGAAAGGGCACGGCGGAGACTCACGTACGGGCGTTTTTAACCCAGACGGAGGGCTGCTGTTTTCTGCTTCCCATCTCCAAAGTGCGTGAGATCATTTTTTCCAGGAGTTGTCCGTGTTTTTGTCGTGCATTACGCGGGGAGGGAGACGTTCGCGTCTCCAAACCTGCAGCCGCTGCGCGCGCGCGTCGTTTCTCTTCTCCATCTCAGCGGTTTGGATCAATGAACGTCAAGGCTGGACTTTTATCTCCAATAAATCCGCTTTGGGGAGGATACAAGAGCACAGAAGAGCTTCATGTCATACGGGGAGGAACTTCTGACGGAGTTCATATAAAAGAGGATGTGTCTTTTGTTTCTCGTATATTTCCATTATAATCGATGGATGGATGATGTGACATCCCTCTTTTCCGAGCTGGTTCCGATGCCTTCGGTAGGACGATATTAAGGTGGGCGGACCTTGGCTCGTCTCCAGCGGATAGTTTTTGGGGTGGGCTGGAGGACCGGACTATTTACTACGGCTTTGTAGTACGTCTCGTCCCCTGCAAGAGTTTTCCACAGACGCCGACGGAGATCTTTCAACGCAGAGATCAGAGACACGGTCCATCTTCTGCGCGTCTGTCGGGATATAATGGCCGAAGCCACGGCCGTGGACAGGCTGAGCACCGCAGCTGCGAGAGGAGATCTGACGGAAGTTGAGACGATGTTACGAAGCCCCGTTAACGTTAATGAACGGAACAAGTACGGCAGGACCCCTCTGCAGGTTAGACCCAAACCATAATTCACTGTCTGCTTTAAACAACGATGTTTACTGTGGATAATGCACGACAAAATGCATCGTGTATTTTACTGTAACATGCATGATGCATGCTGCATGCATGCTGGTTTGCATGTTAACCAGCTCGTATCCATCTGTTGCCAATAATTTAATTTATAGTTTATTTAATAATTTAATGTAACGTTTATGTCAGCTATTGGAATTGAAGTGTTCAATGAGCAGGCCCCTTGCATGATACATATGTATTATATTATTTATATTATCATAATTGATCAGATATTATGTTAGCCTATTTGATTGTGAAAAGTAAAAAACTTTTACATAACACTTTAGCCAGTGCTCTGTTAGATTGAACCTTTTAGGCTTGGTCAGCTTTACTCTGAAATAATGAGTGAAATGTGTCATAAATATTTTGACACAGCCTAAAAGACTGACAACAAAGTTCAGAGTTTTTCATGGCCGCACATTTTATATTTTGCAGGCAGCAGGTGCTCAAAGTGTTTATAGGTGCTCATGTTAATTATTTTGTGGACTCACCTAAAATCTCTTAACATCTGAAGTTTAAATCTTCAGATCAATAAAGCTGAAAGTTTATTAAAGGGGTACTTTTAAAAAGGCAATGCACTTATGAATAAGACATTTCGATTTTGAAGGAATAACACAATACAGCTGTAAAATTGTGTTTTATTTCTGTCCGCATGAAATTTAACAGGATTACTCATGAGTCTGTCATATTCTCACAATCAGTGGTAGGTTGCTCACTGGGTAGTCCCCACTTTCTACTTGTATGAGCATCATCCCAATTTCTGCTACAGATGCAGAGAAAATAATATATATAGAAAATAATACTTGGGTATGTAAATGTTGCTGTGATGACTGGTGAAATTTCCACGAACACAATCCACTCTATGTGTGGGATTTTTCCTGGTAATGTTGAATATACAATAACTCAGTGATTATAATATAAGCATCATTTAGCAGATCTAATTCAAGTATTTGATATCGCGCATGCTGTAGATATGTCACTTAAACTAGGAAGTTACTTTTCTATTTGCATAATAGCCATAATGAAGTCTCTATTAAATAATGCACAGAAAATGATCTTATTTATTGTTCGTAACCACATGCAGTAACAAAGCACGATTGTTTTGGACATTTTCAGTCCATTATAAATAATGCATAAATAATGCATACATTTTTATATATAATATATATATATATATATATATATATATGTATATGTATATATAAAAATGTATGCATTATATATATATATATATATGTATATATAATATGATATATATATATATATATAAATCTATATATATATAGATTATATATATATATAAATCTATGCACAAATATTGAATTGATTTATATATTACTCACATTTGAGAGAAATATAATCTTTCTCTCTAAATATACAAATATGAAACCATCGTTGTGGTTTGATCGATTTGTCTGGGTCGCATTTCAGGTGGTGAAACTTGGCTCTCCCTCCGTCGCCACGGCCCTGCTTCAGGCGGGCGCCGACCCGGACGCGCGCGACCCCGTCGGGGGGCTGACCGTCAGTCACGACGCCGCGCGGGACGGCTTTCTGGACACGCTGCGGGTGCTCGTGCAGCACGGCGCCGGGGTCAATCTCCATGACGACGACGGCAACCTGCCCCTGCACCTGGCCGCGCGGGAGGGGCATCTGGAGGTCGTGCGGTATCTCGTGTCGCACTGCAACGCGCCGCCTTCCCAGCGCAACGCGAGCGGCCAGACGCCGCGGGACCTCGCGTCCGTGCACCGGCGACGAAAAACGGCGGAGTGGCTGGAGAGCGTCGCGCCTTCACATTCAGCATAGAGATGGACCGATGGAGATGGACTGATGGAGGATGAGGATAAGGGATGGGGATGGACCGATGGCGGATGAGGATGGACCGATGGAGGATGGACCAATGGAGGATGAGGATGGACCGATGGAGGATGGACCGACAGAGGATGGAGATGGCCGATGGAGGACTGATGGATGGAGATGGGGATGGGGGATGGACCAAGGATGTGATGGACATGGAGGATGAGGATAAGGGATGGGGATGGACCGATGGAGGATGAGGATGGACCGATGGAGGATGGAGATGGACCGATGGAGGATGGGGATGGACCGATGGAGGATGGGGATGGGGATGGACCAATGGAGGAGGGGATGGGGATGGACCGATGGAGGATGGGGATGGACCGATGGAGGATGGGGATGGACTGATGGAGGATGGGGATGGACCGATGGAGGATGCGACCGACCCACAGGCCGGTGTGATCTGCCATATGTCACAGAGGTAGCAGAGAGATGCTGAACCAGAGATCTGTTGCACTGAAGAACATCCAGCTACCTCTTATTGCAATGTAAAGTTCTGGCTCAGGGAATGTGTGTTGTGGGGTGAAATAGTATTTCAATTGTCAATATTTAAATGCATATCACAGTGTGGATAAATGCCCTTTATTAACTGGCTTAACATTTTTTAGAGAGTGTCTTTAACTATTTCTCTGTACTCTGGTATGTCACTTCTGCATTTAAGATTTGTAGATCATTTCTTCCACTCACTTTGAAACATTACACAAAGCAAGTCCCACCTTTTCCGTAAAAAGAAATATCTGCGTATTGAATTGCATATTATTTGGATTCATTGTATGAAATGCTTAAAAAAAAAACTCTTTTATTTGCACTATAATGGTCAAAACATACCGTGACCGCTCTAATGTCTCTCACATTTAGTGTCAGAACAATGAATTTGCAATTTTGCTTGTAATTAATGTATTTTTAACATTTTATCATCATGCTTTAAATGGGAAAGGCTGTCTTTAGTCGCCTAGGGAATAGTCAATCTTTGCAAAATAACCAAAGAACTGTAAAACGGTTTCAGTATGTTTTCATGATGTGATTTAACTCTTCCTCGTATCATTGAAATACGGGCTGGCCTGGAAAGCATTTATAAAACTGTAATAAAAACAACAACTTCGATTGCAATGAAATATATGACTAAACATTGTTTATTACTGCTGTTGAATGTTGTGAAATGTTGAAAACACACAAATAAAGCTTGGATGATGTAGTGATGTTGTATTCTTTAGTGTATTATTGTTACAGAAACATCTAGATCAGATGAACTGTGAAGTTTGTGATAAATTGCCGTCTGTCATCCGTGCAAGCAGAAATAACCTCACAGATGGCAACAGACGCTTAAAACTGCAGTTTTGACTTTCTTTCGATGGATGAAACGAAACTAAATGAACATTTCGTATTCCCTGCATTTCTTTCACTTTATAAATAGCTGATATGTGCTGCGCAGAAATGGATGCACAAATATAAATGCTGGCGTTTGGAAAACACAAACGCAAATCTCTGTGTTTTCAGGCACCATCTCAAACAAATATTGTGATTGTGATGTGTGTGGTGGTCCTTCAGTTCAAAACAAGAGCAAGACCCGGGGAGAAGACACAAGTTCAACCCCGAACCCGCACGACGCGCCCGGGTTCACCTGGACACGAAATGCGCCTTTGTGCGTAAAGGCTCTTGGGTTGCGAAGCTGAACTTGGATTGCTATTATTATGTTTCTATAATAGCAAGAAAGAAAGCCATATATAATAAAATGGTGACTGTATGTGAAGGTTTTCATGGCCGAGGAGGCAAAAGTAGCAGCAAATCCGTCACACGGAGGAGGAAACAGTCTGGTTGCGCAGTGCCAAGATGTTCAAATGTAGGAAAACACGTAAAAACGAGTGTGTTTCTCTCCAAAAAATCACCGTGCACGACAACACAGTGTGTGTCACTTATAGGGACTTATCCTGCTTTTTGTTAACGCAGTTTTGACGATTTATGAAGATGTCACCTTGATCTTCTTCCTGGTTACGCGGCATCGCGCGCGCCGCTTTCTCACCATTATTCTTCATTATTCTTCATTATTCTTCATTATTCTTCATTATTCTTCTGCATGAAACGAATAACATTTCTTCATTTCTTACAACGCCATTTCTCTCAGCACGGACATTTATCTTCTGACGGCGATGAAAAAAGGTAAACAACGTCGTAATGCGTAAAAGTCACAGTATATGTTTTCAGACACGTCTCCACCCGTGTAATGCAACCAACCCAAAAAGAAAAAGAAACTGCTTGTGTTTCCTGAGAGACTTGTGTGTGAGTTACAAATAACAGACATTGCATGATGATATTAAAACGAAAGTCAATGGCGAATTAAAACCACAGTTCAGAAAGAAATATTGCAATAAAAACAGTTTGAAGTGCAAGCAAAATGATCCATTACGCAAGGCAGACAACATGGCCATGTTATCGGAGCTATTTTGTAGCTATAAATGTTCTGGCTACAGTACAAGCTTGTTATAAATATGATTATTAGTGATAAATTTAATAGATGGTATTATATCCATGCTAACAGCATCAATAATGTGATATTTGTTTAACTGTGCTGAGGTCTCCACAACTGACCTTTCCAAAACAGTTCTGGCATTGAAACACTTGCTTAAATGGTCTTCTGTTTAAAAACATTTTCAGAGACATTTTATAATATTTTAACACTGGTTAAATGAATTGGGTCAGAGTTTATTCTGCTTACAGATGCCCTCTGAGGCAGATCTGTCCATCTCATCCTGCTTTTCAAGTTCAAGTGGAGATTATTGTCATTTCAACCACAAGTACACAGTGAAACGAAACAACGTTTCTCCAGGATCAAGATGCTACATAAATACACAACAACACAGAAAAACAAGGCTACATAATTTATACATAAAGTGCACAAGTGCAAACGTGCAGACAGTATAGTGACTACTGAGACAGACAATGGGCAATAGTAAGTCCCAGTGCAGCGCAGACCAGTACACAGTTCTGTTTTAATGTAATACTGGTGATAATAAAAATATAAGCGTCAACATCAGTGTAAACATACGACTATGTGCAGTATTTTCACACACATGACCCAGCTTGGGCCGAGAGGTTGTGATGTATTTTGCAGTCTGTGTAATTGCTCAGCTGCAGTATGTTGCTCTGACCCAGTGTCTTCATTAAATGTTCAAAAATCTTTCTACTTACACCAGCCAAAATATGTAAAAACAAGCAAGTTATTTATATCTTTTGTTGTAGTGTCAGTAGGAATTATAAGTTTACATTTACAAACATTCTTTTTGCCATTAATTGTAATAATCCAGTGAGATGTTTGTGACTGACGACAGCCAGAGAGATCTGATCTCACAATCATCAAGTCTGTCTGTGATTACATTATGAACCAACAGTAAAAAAACTTGAAGAAAACTGCCTGCAAAGCTACCAGAAACGCGTGTGCATATTTACCAAGGACAAAAGAGGTTTTAACCAATGTGTGTTTACACAAAATATTTATTTGATTTAGTTATTAGAAGTAAATAATAAAATTTATTTATGACATTATTTCTGAGAGCATCCCCACTTTACAGCATTTTTAAACAAGTGGCTAAAACTTTTCATAGCACTGTAGCTTTGCAGGCAGGATGCTGCCACAGTTCTTCTGGATTTAGTCGGTCTCAGTTTTTTCTGTTGGTTCATAATGTATATAAATAACTTGCTTAAAACCATTTATGGGTGTGAAAAGACCTTTTCACAGTACTATATATATATATATATATATATATATATATATATATATATATATATATATAAATGATGCTGCATATCACACTGTCATACATGTTTTCAGGACAAGTGTATTCTGATATCAAGTTTTCCTATCACTCACTAACTAGTAGGCCACAACTCCACAATTCCAAAAACAACGGCTTTATTTTTTGGTTTCGTTTGCTCTTTCATAAAACCTGTTTTATACTTTTCTACGCTTTATTTTCTACATTTTTCACTGTTAAACCCTTGAATAGACTAAAACACATTTCAAAACAGGTATGTTGTGGGATGCTTTTTTAAAAGCACTTCTAAACATCTGTGTCAGTAAACAGCAGGTTTCCATTGTGCCCACTTACCCTTAAATCTAGATGTGTGGAGTTTTCTGGCATCAGCTGGGCTTGGCCTGCAACACAAGTGACTCAGCAGTTCACATGCAGGACTAAACGTTACCGAGCGCCCCCTAGTGATGCCACACGGTACAGACAGACCCGATCTGTGATCAGCAGGTCTGCAAATAAAGTGACCAGCAGGCCATGAAACGCGTGACGTGGCATTGACGTCATTGCATAATTAACAAATGGGTATAGCTGATATAAAAGGTGATATTTAAAATACTATGATTGTTATATTACTTATATAACTTCTTCATCTATTGCAATATACACCATGTGATCTTTATGTTATGAGTTAATTGTATTCATGAAAATGAGACACTCAGATTACAACTCAATATTAGAAAACCTCAGTTTAACAAAGATAAACACACTGACAGTTGCATAGCTTAAATTCTATTTATTACTTGCCTGTAGTACATGTAAGATGCATAAGTTTATATATACATGTATTTATGCATATATATTCACAGACAGACAATCAGAGACTCTCACACACGTGTCACACACAGACTGATCACAGATCATGTCCTCCAGCACACTGAGTTTCACGTATGTGGCTGCTTTGATGACATCTCTCAGCAGCATTTGTGAACCACAGGTCCATCAGTGATTATGTCCAAACGTCACTCATCATTCTGTCCTTCCAGTGCTGGTGTAGAGCCTCTGTCAGCTCAGGACGTCCAGCCAAAAGCCTCCTGCTTGTCTGGTCTAAGGCAATGAAGTTCCATGTTTGATGGAGGCCAAAAATGGACAAAAACTGTAACTAAAGTACTGTGCAAAAACAGGTCAATGGATTTTCTACAAAGCACAATTTCCCACTTCATTACTTACAGTATACACATACAGTCACTTCACACCAGGCATGTTGTTAAGCACGAGGAAAAACAAAGAAAAAAATCTTTAATAGCAGCCACTAACCATGGTACATTGTTTCTTTCTATTTGTGTTTTGAGTAAGAGGGCAGATTTATTGCCTTACAATTATAATATTAAGCAAATAGAAGAGGCCCATACTGCCAGTTCTAATCTGTTATTTTATGTTTATATAAAATCTGAGTAAGAAAAATAGATATTCGTTTTCAGTCCTCATCTGTGCTTTCCCTCTTTCTCTCTGTGGCTGTTACAGAGAGAGGACATAAATCCACCAAAGAGACAGGCAGAGCACAAGGAATCATTCATATGGAATAAATAAAGATCAGATAATTTTGCACATCACAGGCTGGGTGTGATGATCTACTGCTTTCATGTCTGCACACTGCCAAACTACCTAGCCAAGATTTAGAGGTCATGAGAAAACCTTTCAATCATTTTTCCTCTAATAAAAAAAAAAAAAAAACATGCACACATATATCTTTAACTGAATCGAAAAGAGGATTCAGATGCATTTATTTTCGAAAGTAACAAGTCCTTTATGATGTCGTAAAGGCTTCTTTTGCTGTTGGGAATTAAAGTAAAAGACAGCACAATACATATAATTGCTCTATGTACAATAAGGTTAACGAAACACACAAGTGCACAAGCAGACACGCTCTTAATGAAGGTGAAACTAAAATAAGTGGGTTTGCACACTCATTTGTGTACTTTCATGAGTCACAATGGCCTGTATCACATAAATCACGCTAATATCACACGTGACGCTCTGTGTTGACCTCTCAGCAACCTGCAGGCTTTCGATGACTTCAGTGTTTTCGCATATTAAATACTTTGTTTTACACTAACAGTAATGGTGAGATTAAAACTAGAGGAAAAGAAAATTTACAAAATCAAAAACAACAAAACATTTCGGCTCACCCAATGTGTGAGAGCTGTCACCATCCGGTGTTTTACATTTTAAATGTAGCAGTTTTTTAAAAGAGTTTCTAATTGCAGTTTTGGCGCTTTACAATAAGAATACGTTTGTTAACATTAGTCCATGCATTAGCCACCAGGATCTAACACGAAACTACTGATACTATTGTTTGTTTATTCAACCTTCCCGTCTGCTGATAAGAGTCCATCTTTTCAGCCCACTCACTGCAGGGAAAAAAGGACAAACTCTGTGTATGCGTCTAATATATTATTGTTTGTTCATAGTATATTAAAGATGTTCATTTATTTATTTACTTATGCAAATGTTTATAAGAAAAGTGCATTGGTATATGCAGAATTTTCCATTAACCAGAATTAATAAACGCTGTAAAAGTTGTTATTTTACGTTAGCTATTGAATAAACAAATGTTAACAATTTTAAACTTCTTGTAAAGCATTACCAGAAGTCCACGACACATGAAGTGATAATTGTGCCACTCAATTATCTGAGCATCTCACCATTTTTCCAACACTGTGTCCTACCACGCAGAGCTAACACTATTAACAAATCAGAAAGTATTTGATTTCTGTTACTGGTGAATTACTGTTATGTGGAATGAGATTTTGGAACAATAGGATTTCAGAAGCAGCAGTACAAACCAGCAAGACACTGCAAAAATAACAACCAAGCATGTTTTGTGGTTCACCGCATCTGTTTAGGACAGAAACTCAGATGCAGATGAACAAGATTTAATCGCTAGTTTTTTTCCCTCCCTTTATCACGTTGCGCCCAGTAAAGACACAGTGTAAGCGTGTCTGCGCTCTGCCTCACAAAACCGAATACTCAGTTTGGCTGCTCACAAGCACTAAAGTAAGTTCAGAAATATTACAATGTCAAAAAATTTAAGCATTTTTAAACAAACAAACATACAAACTCAAACTTAAGATAGTTAAATAAAAGCTGCAAGAGACGATTCCTGTGTGCATGGGATTATTTCTGTGTTAAAAGTGCAAAATTCACTATAGTATTTTTTTTTATTGTTTCTTTGTAAGTGTGTGTGTAAATGTGTGTGTGATGCCATTTGCTGCTTTGCTCCACTCCGTTTTCAGCAGAAACCAAACGAGCCCTTTATGGAAACACACACTAAAAAAGAAATAAATAGAGATGGAATTCTGAAGACATGGTGTTAATATTTTTTTTTACAAAGTCCTCCAGTATGTTTCTCGGTCTCCTTCCAGTGCAGGCGTTGCTACTGTAAAATAGTGTGTTACCGGCTTGTCGGTGTCATTTAAGAGACAAGTAAAGCAATCACATGATACAGTCATCAGGGTGCAAAACAGCTCCTGCAGGTTTACCCGTCCAGCAGGACAACGCAGGAGAGGTCAAAGGTCAGGTGATCAGGTTGTCCTCCAAGCTCCTCCTCTATCCCACAATGCCACAGGCACATGATTCCACAGTTTGTCTCTGTGGGCAATGTGAGACCAGGACTGGAGGGCTGACTGGGTGTGTAGGTTTAGTTAGTTTCGTAGGACGAGAGCAAGGCAGCGTCTACGGGCTCCATACAGGAAGGGCAGGTGAAGGACCTCATCAGCCAATCATCTATGCAGTCCAGGTGGTAGATGTGCATGCAGGGAAGGAACCGGATGGGGTCTCCATACACAAAGTCCATCATGCAGATCACACACCTGTGCACAGAATAGAGAAATTGGAATGTAAGAACTGGCCACGCCCCACATGATAATAAATGAGACTTAAAGGGATAGTTCACCCAAAAATGATTTACTCACCCGCATGTCATTCCAAACCTGTATTTCTCATTTCTTCTTTTTGTTCCACAGAAGAATAAAAGTCATACAGGTTGTATGGAATGACATGAGGGCGAGTAAATGAAAAATGAACATGTAAAATGTTCATTTATAGGTAAAATATCCTTTTAAATTCCTTCAACATTTTCACACAAGAAATCTGTGGAACAAAATGTGCAAGAACATCTCTCTTCAGGTCCTTGTTTAAAGTTTACATTTTATAAAAATGTTGCATGTTGTTTGTACCATTTTGAAGACTTCTAAGTAATATAAACTGGAAGCTTATTTTCTAAATATAGTGAAACATGCATATACACATCACATATTCATTTATATATGTGGCTTTATATATGTTTTATATTATCTTTAGGTATGAAACACTGAATCATGCTGACACATATACATCATGTGATCACTCACTCTCGAATCTTTTTCTCTGTGCCATCACTGCCCGGGTCGTACACTCCTCTGGGCAGATGCTGGATGAGTCCGATTCTCTGAGCGATCCGCACCTGCTCATCTTCAGTCAGTTGGGTCGCCAGCCGAGCCTGGCTGGGAGTTGGGTGGTACACCGGAACATGGATCTGCTCCTGAAAACACACACAT
The DNA here is from genome assembly GCA_036877525.1 of Chromobotia macracanthus. Classification (NCBI taxonomy): domain Eukaryota; kingdom Metazoa; phylum Chordata; class Actinopteri; order Cypriniformes; family Botiidae; genus Chromobotia; species Chromobotia macracanthus. The sequence continues at coordinate 1,977,379 of JAZGTH010000004.1, read as the reverse complement.
ATGGACTGAAAACATATAACAACTCACTTTAATAGCAGTACAGCCTCATATAACCTTCAAAAGAGGTTATATTTACATCCTTACTAGTTAACAGCCCGGGTCTTAACCACATTTAAATCACTAATTTAAATGAACAGCAATGTTTAGCAAAATTTGGAATCACTGAGTATTTGTGAGCTTTGTGAAGTCATATATGACCAAACTAATCCAGAAGTGACTACACAGTTGACTACAGTTATGAGTAGACATTTTCATATTTGAGCACTGGTGAAGTAAACCACCACTAGGGGGCGACCATTCTCCCCTTTTGAACTATTGATGAAACCAACATAAAAGGACCAAACAGGACCATACTGAGTCCAGGGGGTACTTATGAAGGGCAGAAATGAACAATAGCCCCTTTTTAAACAGCAGCAGCCTGTTCAGCATTTACTGGTGAAAGCTCTGTGTGTGTGTGTGTGTGTGTGTGTGTGTGTATTGCTACACACTGCTGAAAGCTGCAAATATTTAAATACTTGAATTAGAAAGATGTTATTAGTTCAGTAGTTCAGAGCTAAAGTACATGTATATGTACACAGAAGCTGACGGGTGTAAAATCAAAACCAATGGGTCCAATCCAAAAACAAAAAAAAAAAAAATCAAATTTTTTATTTTAAAGTTTTTTGGAAAGCTTCTCAGCCTAAACAGTCAGACCTGATTTCACTGCAACGTCACTGTCATTCATCAAGCATATGTATTATTATACAAAATGTGTCATGTTAACCAACATTTTAAATAAAGGACACATTGAATCTCATCACCAATTATTACTATCACTCACGTCACAGGAAATCAACAACTCTCGCTGAAAACGAACAGGCTGCTTTCACCAACTGCTGTTGGTGTGAACAGCCCTCAAACCTCATTTTAGTGCACTAGAAATACGGCAGTTAAATATACACAACATTACAATATAATAACATTAAACTACCTCTAGACCCAACAGTGTGTTTTAGACATCAAAGATTGTGCCCAGGAGTTCTCAACCTCTCTAAACCCAAATTACTAAAACAAATGAACGTTGTAAAACCGTTTTAATGAAATGTTTTATGCTTTATCCAGTTTTAATGACTGGATGTTTCACATTTAGCGAGGTTACAGTCTACAGAACAAATATCAGCACAGCTTTGCTCAGAACACACACACAGAGCTGATCTGCTGGATATGTTAACTGTTACGTAATAAATCTATAGCCCACATCCAGATATACACAAACATACACGACAGCCATTATGCAGGAGTAGGACATGACTCCACACAGGGGAACCCACAGGCAGGTGAGAAACAGATGCTGTGGAAACGTCTCCAGCTCACTTCTGATTCCAGAGCGGATTAAAGGTGAACTTTGAGATCAGGTTAAGAATTGGGTCGCAGATCAGCTCAGTACATAAACAAATTAAAAGAAATGTTGTGCCAGAACTCTCTTCTCAAACAAAGCATGTGTCAAAAACTGAAGGTAGCTGTCTAAGTATAGAGTCTGTCCACGACTTCAACACCTCAACATCACCCTCACCTACATCTGCCATGCCCATACATCAGCCATCAATAACACAAAGCTACAGACGTTGCAGTTAAAATGCTTTTTGAGAGCAAGAATAACCCCATAAGACACTCAACTGACGCAGTGGGTACAAAAGCAAGCGATTTGATTGGTTCAAACAAACAGACAAGACAAAGAGACGGAAAGAAATTGGAATAAATGAAAGCTGTGGAGCAAGGGAATTCTGTTCGGTCTGGTAGGTTTTAAATGCTAAACAAAGCATGCTGTCCAATATCCAGCCCTCCCTTATAACCAAAACACACAAACTATCCTGCGTTCCACTTTCTGCTCTCCTTCTCCTCAGTCTGTTCCAAGAAAGTCTTTCCCTCCCTCACCAGACAAAACCGCTCAAAACTTCACAGCATTATCGGCTTCTACAGTCAAGCACACAAACACAGCTCTACATCTCAAGTTAACTTGACCTAAACATATTCCAGTAAGACGCTCATCTTCATCAGAAATCAAATCAATGCCACCGCAGTGCTTTCACAACAAATACTGAAGCGAAGTTTTCTGCATGTGCCAAATTCCTGTTACTTGACTAGCCCGACACAGTTACAGGGCAGCACGAATCAGCTCACACAAACTGAACACAGACTAAATATGTCAACTGACTCATAGAAACACATTTGTACTGAACTACAAGACGTTAAAGACGAAGAACGTTTCAAGTCGGTGTGAACAGGAAGTTCCAACCAACTTAAAACATAAAAAAATTACGTGCGTGAATAAATCGTTTATAATAAATGCTGTGATATTCCATAAAAATAAGAATAGTGTATTCTGATTTCATGGTGACTTCAAAGTAGACATGTGACGAATACAGAAGTTTTCTTTGTCTTCTGAAATAGTTATCTGATGTTGGTGAAGCTACTTTGACAAGAACTTCCCAAGACAAGCTACTGTAAAAATACAGTACTATATAAAAATACAACTACATTTCTATTTTGGCAGCGTCACACACTGAAATCCTATTGGTGCACACAGCTGCATATCAAACCTGAACTATATTACACACATACACAGAGTTTGTCCTCTTTTCCCTGCAGTGAGTGGGCTGAAAAGATGGACTCTTATCAGCAGACAGGAAGGCTGAATAAACAGCTGCCTGACTGCTGTCTAACCAAGGGTGAAAAGACACCAGCTCAGCACAAAATCCACCACACAGGAACACACACATGGCTGCATGTGTGGCTATTTACTGAATACAGAGAGAATATTTCAAACATTTGGCTACAACTGCTTGTTTATGCACTAGAACAACTGCGTCTGCGTGTAAATCACAAGATTTTCTTTATGGTGTGCTGTATGTCACGCTGCACCACAGATTTAGGACATGGCTAGATGAATGGTTTCATTGTGCTGCAGATGGCTTTCCCCTCACAGAAATCAACACCTTTATTCAGAAGAAATCAGTCCTTCTGCCATTATTCTTCCCACACATTTACATATTTTAATACACTATCCCTTTAAAACTGCAACCATCTCTGGTTGAAATGTAAAATTACAGGTTACGAGCAGACTTATTTTCGTGATGTTGATGACAAATTTTAAACATCTGTTATAAGAACAAGCTACAAACACTGCATTTACAGACAGACAATTACCTCGAAATCGGCTCAGCTCAAATGATAAATTATTATTATTATAAACTTTCTTCTGTGAATCAAGGTAAGATATGGAGATCGTGCTGAACTCTGATCTGTGATGTTCTTGCTCAAAAATTGACTTTTGCTAGTTTTTAACTAAAAGCATCTTTGAATTAAAAATAAATACAAAATATATTTTAAAAAAACATCACCGCATCTTTTCCAATAACGCTCTAACTTCTAACGTCAAATGATGTAAAACGTGAAAATATTGTACATAAAGTATAGTATTTAAGATTGTGTGTGTGAGTGAGAGGTAAAGTAAGGTTAGAGATTGAATGCCTCACTTCATTTGTGTCATCTGGCTACTGTGTGATAAAACAGAGCAATCGACTGATGAGCAGAGAAGAAGGGAAACTATCAGGCTAAAGCAACTTTATAATTTCTAATGTCGGCTCCTGTCTCTCTCTCTCACACATACACGCTTATCTCACCATCCAGCTTTACATGAGTCAGCTAATGATGTCAGCTGCTACTCAAAAGACAGAGAGAGAGAGACGGCTCGTACTGCACGCCTGTCTCTCTCTCTCCACATCATCCCTTCATCTGCACTTCCTGTTCACACGTTCACTCAGATCTCTGACACAAAGCGTTAAACCAGCGCAGAGTTCAGCTTTACTGTGTGAAGTTACACAGTTCAGAGTGAATTAGTGAAAGCTGACCAGACTTTTTATGAATTATTATGAAATAAAGTAGTCCAGTGATGGATGTGTTAAAAAAAATCCAGGCTAAATCTACTGAGCCCCTTACACCACGAGCGCTCTCATAAGACATTAACTGCTAACGTTTCTTCCTATGGCTTCATACAGATGTTGTTTTTCAGTGTGAAAATGCTTTATCATATTTTATTACACAGAAACAAACAAATTATCATCGCTATCACTGCAGTGCCATCAAAACATTGCTCTGTTTGTTTAAGGAACCCCACCAGCTTGGTTCAGCCATTATTGCGAGTTTGGAGTACAACTATTTGTCTATCTAACTAGTAAAATGTTGTAACCACATTGTGATTCTGTTTGTTGTGCTACCTGCACGAAAATGGCACACTTAGAAAATCGCTGCTTAATCGTGTTTGTGCTCCAAAGAAATATTCACTGTGATCTTGCATGTTTTCACGACCTACACAGGAAGTCACCAAGTCATTTATAACTATGCTAAAACATTCATCTCACCTGCATTTGCTACTGAGTGTTTTAGATATCTCTTTATAACTTGGTGGGTTTAAAAAGATTTACATTTGCATAAACGGAGGCTTTATCGTTCACATGCTTGACAGCCCAATTTAGACTCTGAAAAAACATCAAGTATGTTTGGCAGGCGACGGAGGAATGCGCTGAGTTTGGGAATGATTTCTGTTTGTAAGTGGGCTGTGCATTTTTTCACAGTTGAACCAGACCTCCTGATTGTCCAACAGTTTCACAACAGGCTTGTCTGTGCCATCAGAATACTGCACACAGCAGCTGAGCTTAACTATGAAAATTACTTCTGTCTTAAAATCTAATACAAACAAAGAAAGAATCATTTATATTTAGAACTGAAGTGTTTATAGCAATGAGCACTATTATTTACAGAATATACAACTGTCCCAACAATAATAGGGCGTTTTCAATCAAGCTGACAATTACACAATAATGTCTTTCCATCACAATGTCATTTAAAGGGATAGTTCACCCAAAAATGACACTTCTTCCACCACTTACTTACCCTCATGTCATTCCAAACCTGTATGACTTTTCTGAACACAACTGAAGATATTTTGAAGTATGTTGGTAATGAAACAACAGTGACACTCATTGACTTCCGTCATATGGACACAAAACCACTGAGACATTTCTCATTTCTTCTTTTGTGTTCCACAGAAAAGTCACACAGGTTTGGAATGGGTGAGAAAATTATGGAAGAAGGAACTATCCCTTTAACAAAATACATCATCTGAGATGTGGTGGAAATGACAATGTGATGTTGCAGAGAGAACTGATAGTGAACAAATTAAACTCATGAGTGTGAGAACATGTATCAGTATACTGCACACCACAGCAGCTGAACCGGGTGAATTACAACCTGTTTTTTACAACCTCATCTGATCTTGCACCCAAGAGACTCAACTTCACAGAACAGCTGAGCAGTTTTTGCCCGTGTTCAGCAGAAAGATGAACAGTCTTCTCGAACGGCACAGACCCTAATAACACAAGATAAATGAGAGAGAGAGAGAGAGACAGACAGAGAGAGAGAGAGAGACAGAGAGAGGGGAGCATTCTCCCTTCAATTGAAATTCTGTTTGTATTTCAACCTTGACGTTGTATGCTGCGAGACCAAAAAAACTTTCAAAGACAAACAACAAAAGAGACGCTCCTCCTTCTTATTATATAATCACAAAATCTTTTATTGTACAGAGTGAAAACAAATCCCCAACAGCTATTAGTGAAGCAAGACAATGGGTTCTGATCTGGGATCAGCTTTTCTGTCTGACACTAAACACTAACTGAACAATGACATTTAAAAATGTGTATTTTGCAACAACACAATGTTTTGTAATCAGGGCCGGTTTAGCAGCCTGTGGTAGCTTTATTTTAAACTATGGGCAACCTCTGAGTCAAATCTCTTGGCCATCAGAACATTTGTGAAGTTTCCTCACATCTATGTTGAGAAGACATGACAGAACATCACCAGACGACAGTCAGGGCAGCTGATAAATGAAATGAGCACGAGAAACAGCAGAAAACATCTCAGCTTTACCTTCTGCCCTCACGGAGGCCCAAGAGCCAAATTCTCTAAGATTGGAAGGAACATTCAAATCCTCAGAAGAAGGTTTCAGTAACAAGATTTATTACACAACTACACAACTCATCTGATTACCTGTGTGCAGTCTTAAGACAAGAAAGAGTTTTCCAGCCCATTCAAGTCATTTCCAGCCGGATGGTGATAGCGGTTTAGTAAATGGGAAGACAAGATCTGATGATCTCTGTCTGTAAAGCTTTCCAGACCACAAACCACACGTACTGCAACCCTGAACACGAAGCTGCCCGCTGTTGCCCCTCGCTTGCCTGGGATAAATGTCCACCAGTTAAACAAAAAACAGGGCGGATCAACATGTAATCATGTAAGCCCCATGACGTCACGAGCGCAGAATTCCAAACAAATGGCGTCACAAGTGACGAAACGACACGTCATAGAGGCGAAAGTGAAACAACATGATGTCCATCTGTCTGGACTGTGTGACGTGCATCACACAGATTTAGTATTATATATTATACATTATATATATTATATATTATATATTATACATATTATATATTATATTATATATATTATATATTATACATTATATATATTATATATTATGTACAATGTAAGTGTTCATATTAAAAACATTCATACAACCTTAAACGCTTCTTTTTTGCTCGTCTTTTATTTTAAGGCCTCTTTGTTTGTTTGTTTTCATGGCTTTTCTCAGCGTACCTGATACGGAGGCGGCGGTTCTGAATCCAGATCGTTGCCGTCACCGAAGCTGGCTCTGTCGGACTGCGATTCGTGGAGCAGGGAGATATCATCCGAGGTGGGAGACTTGAGGCAGTTCCCCATCTCCCGTCCCGAGTCTGCGCTGTGTTGATGCTGAAATCCGTCCCCGATCGCCCCGGTCAGACTTCCATGAGATCCGGACGGAGGAAAACAAACAAAGAGCCCGGAGAAGCGTCCGGAGCACGGAAGCGATGATCGCGGCGTCGGCTGGCTGTTAAACGCGTCGTGTTTTCTTCTCGTTTTCTTGTCGTGGTTTCTCTTTAATCTCTCCCTCAATGGCGACGTTTTCTTTCACGAGTCCCGCCCCCCGCACCGTGAGGACCAATCAGCGGATCTCTTGTATTGCCCGGAAGTCGCTAGCGGATGCTCGTCATCCAATCAGAGCTCCGATTTAGAACAGCAACAAAAGAGGATTTAAAGCCTGTAAGCCGGACCCCGTTGGGCGTTTTAAAGCGGCAAAGCATCACTTTCCTGGGTTAAAAATGATCACAGATCAGTTATTGAGCGAGTACGTAACAGATCCGTGTTTAACACGGTCTCGTTATCTTACCCATGTTCCCAATGGTTAGTTTATTATAATGATTTATGATTTGAGCTGTCGGGTCGGATTTCCCAGGAAACGTCAGTCTGACGTCATTTGACTTCAGCATACGTAATTTAAAGTGCGCACAGCAACCTGCAATTTTATGTTTTGAACAGAGATGGTGAAAGAAGCCAAAGTTACGGACTGCAGCTTTCACTGTGTGGTTGCAATGCATGTGGGATCTTCTGCGAATCTGTAGAAGTGTTACAGATACAGATTTTATCCTGCATGTCTGCGCTGATTAAAATATGTCAAGCATAAATGATCATATATTAGCCTCTAAGATATTGACATTTAACTGAAATATTGGTCTGGGTCTTTGATATTAAATAATGATATTTGATGACTTGAATGTCAAGAGTGAAAGTCAGAACAGTGAAAACCGTAGTAGTCAGAAGAGTGAAAACCGTAGTAGTCAGAAGAGTGAAAACCAAAGAGACCGGGAGTGTTATTATATTATTTAATGTTAAATTAGAAAATGTAAACTTGGTATTTACAGGAATGTCTGTTTTCACAGTAGCCATGCACCACATACAGGATCTGAATCAGTATGAATGTTCAATGAGAGAGAAACAGTTACAAAAATATTCACACGTTTTCTTTACCCTGAATGAGTAAGTGTGATTTGTTTTGCTGAACGTTGTGACTGATATGAACAATTGATGCAGTTATAGGCAGAAAAGGCATTTAAATGCAGTTACAAGAAGGCTTTTATAATCAAACATGCAGTTTCAACAGGACCTGATAATTGCTTTGGCTTGATGTAAATCTGACTTTGTTAGAACTGCATCACATAAACAGATAATGTAAAGATTACACTGCAGTGGGGGAAATCCTTTAATTTAATTTTAGCTGCAATCTGTAACTTTCTTGAGTTAAAAATGAACAAAGGTGCATAAAGTAACCATCGATTTTAAGTTTCAAACAGTAGAGGGGCAAGTTAGGATTGCAGCTTTAATTAATCAGGGAGAAATTAATAATATAAAACAATTTAGAACATGCCTTGTCATAACGGTCTGTCTAATAACAAGAATACGCTGCATTTGAGAACAAAATTGCAACCATGTTGAGCAGTCTCAATTCCACACTACGGTGAAAAGCACCATCAGGTAGCATTCATATATTGAACAATACATATCCTCTGTCCTGAACCAGCTCAAAGTTTCTCTTTTTTTGTAATGTAAGGCTATAGTGGTTATCAATGCATCCTTCACGCTGGTTGAAACCGGCATGCCAGACTGTCCTGCATGTATCTCAAAGACTTATTTGTTTGAGCTCAAGTACGATCTGGAGCAAGTCCACATGAAGGAGACCGCCTGTCTAAAAGACACATTCAGCTGCCCGCTTGTGAATAAATACTAAAAACACTCAGCTAAATAAACCCACAACAATTCCAGTCTACATTTTAGACTCTTATCTGGTATTAAGAAGATGCATTTTAACACAATGCTACACAGACTATGTACACAGAAACACAAAGAAAATATTACATTCAAATAACGTGAAAGGGCGAATCAGGCTCATCCTGTACATGAGATTTGACAAAGCCACAAAATACCAACCAAAATCATGATATCACAACATAGTTATGATATCAACACTTACATGTATGGTTTTACCCTGGAGTATACAGCAGGCTTGATTTTATGATCTATTAAACCTCTAAAGATTACAAACTGAACAAACATTTGTGCACCTTTAAAAACCAAATTAAACATGTTATGATTGGCCAAAAGGCACAGCCATGTCAGGGCTCCTAATGTCACATGGTGATTAAAGTGTCGATGGAGGTTGTGGCCAGCATTACCAATACAAGTTACGATGGCAACCAAAATAACCGATAGACAGCCTTTGTTTTTGTCTTGTAGCTAATAATGTTCTTACCCTTATTTACCAGTATAATATTATTCTGGTTGTAGTGTGAATATTTATTATCATCATTACCATAAACAAAAACAATACATTTTCAATATTATTGTTGACATTTCTGTGCCTTGACTGAATTGAACTGCACCTTGTGTGCCATATTCATGCACCTGTGGTTCCATGTTCTGTTTAATCTGTTCGTGTGTGTTATGAAATGAAGATGATCTGTGTAGAAGTTCAGTTCTTCTCTAATTGGTCATGTGCTCCTTTAGTCCTTTCAGCATGTGTCAAGCCCAATTACAGCTGCACTGGTCCCAGCAGTGACCCGGGCTGTTAAGGGCTGGAGGGTGAGCAGTGGTCTCCGTTCTCGGACGTGCCTCGTGCCTTTTGTAGTGCCGCCTGGATCCGGAAGTGTGTCCGTGATTCCATAGAGTAGTTTTTGTAATTGTGCCTAGTGGCATGTCAAAGAAATGATTGTTAACAGTGTTAAGCAGTGTTATATACGAATATATAATTTATCTATAACTTTAGGCTGTATTTAGTAGCATAAATGTTTAAAATACACTGAGAAATTGAAATGCAGATTGTACTGAACTCACTTGGCTGTCTCCAGATGTCTTATGGCTTCTTCTATTCTTCCCTCCTCCAAACACAGTAAGCCATGTTCCAGAAGGGCATTGGGCACCAGGTAGTGGTCATATTTGATCTGACTTTCACTGTAAGCACAGAAAGAGAGAGAGAAAGAGCATTAACAATTACTCCAATCATTTGAATCAACATTTAAATCTTTTTTTTCTATTATCCATGATATGCTGGAGATTTTAAATAAATAAAACTACATTCTGTGCTTCAGAATCACACAAGCGTGTCATTTTCCCAGTCCAACTCTTCTAACTGGATATTACTGGATGTTTTGTACACGTCTGTCAAAGTTAAAACTAGGAAACAGGCCACGTTTCCTTAAGACCACACAGTAAAATGAAACGTTTCGCTTCATTTCACTGTGATCTGATGAGAAGCAGCAACAGATTCAGACTGACTTGCAGAGGACCAGAGTGAAGTAATGCTCAGCTTCCTCCTTGTGGCCCAAATGTTTGAGACAGAGTCCCTTCAGCAGGCTGACAACACACAGGTCATCTGTGGTGAACTCCGTCCCTTAGGGAAAACACGCAACACATTCACATTTTAGTAAATAAACTCATAGTTTCACACGCAGTGAGCCTGTGCTGTTGATTATTTTCGGTGAAAACAAATTTAGACATTTTTCTTTACAAAATCCTTTCCCATGCAGTCTTACAGTGGCTTCGACTGATTCATTAAAGGTGTAGTCAGCCTCAGAACTGGCCTGGCTCAACAAATTTGTATTTATTGTGTGGAGGGAGATTTTACTTGGATGTTGCTCCAGCTTCTGCTGGGCCTCGTTCAGGGTCTGCAGCATGCCCTCTGTCAGGTCCTTGTGCTTCCCAATCACTGTGTAGCCGTTCCAAATATACATCATTTCCTGTTGTGTAAACACATCTGCACAATGAGCGAGAATCTGAGAATGCATCGCCAAGGTGTTTCCCTTGTTTGTTTTGCAGAAGGATTAAATCAAGACAGTTTCAGTCTGTTTGTCTGATGCATGTATAAACGGTTTAAAAACAGCACAGACAGAACACAAGCACACGTCCTGTCAGAACGGCTCTTAAGACTATTTATATAAAGCCAGGTGCACACTCTACAGTTCTGGCCAAGATTTTTGCAGTCTCAGACATATTTAGGGAATCGTAAAAAATATCTTGTCATAAAGCAAAATGTGCAGTCGTAACAATTGTAAAAGTAAAAATTGTACAGTGTGCAGCCAGCTAGACACATTTAATAGATGCAGACTGTACAATCTCTGTAACTTAAGTTACAACACAGTGGATTCATTTAGTTCAGGAACTGACCAATGGCGGCGCAGGCAGTGGAACGTGATTATCTGTATTATAGCGTCGTGCTTTTCTGATGGCGAACTTCTCGGTGGGCAGCGACTTTCCAGCGATTTTCTGCTTCAGACCAGGAACCTGCCTAAAAAGTGTGAAATGGATCAGTTCTGTATTAATTAAAGACATTTATGATAAACATTTATCTTGGCAAGAAGATTACAATATACTTCATTAAAGATAAAAAATCAAGATCGCTCACTTGAACTAAATGACATTACAGTATATTACCACTGTGGCTGTGTGCCAGAAAAAATAGATTTAAAGATAAAAATTTCTTTATCAGAATGTCATGACATCCAACATATGGATTTGTATTTAATCATGTCATTATAGCCTCTCAACATGCAAATATGTATAAAAACATGGCCCTTTATACACACACACAAACAAACACACAATTCTTTTGGCATTACCTAAACAGAGCCACCTCGCTCTCGCTGAACGGCTGGCATTCCTCACGACTCAGCATGCTGAGGTAAGCTCCCTTCATATATGCATACATGGCCTGCAGACAAAGTAAGTGTGTGTGTGAAACAGAGTGTTGTATTTAAAACTGCAGAGCAAACACAAATATCCCAGCTGGAGATGACTTGTCTTCAGGCTTCATTCACGTTTTATCAGCACAGCCTCTAAACTCTGGGCCAAATCTTCTGTTATACAATTTAACACTTACAATTTAATCTGATGATATAGACACATACATGTTTTTGTCAATCCAGTAACTTCCCATAGTGAAACACAGTGTGTGTGTGTTCAGTGCATCAGTAAGCTGTGTGTTTGAAGGTTTCACCTTGGACCAGGCGTTTTCCTTGCTGAGCAGATCTGCATAGATGTAGGCCATCTTCCACTGTCTCTTATATGTGAAACACCACATGAGTTCCCAGTAACACATGTGATGAAACTGCTTCCAGTGCCGCTGAGCTTCACAGCACTCCTCAAACCGCATGATGGCCTGCAGGACAACAGCAGGCGTGTGGGAACACGAGAATGCACACACGTCCATCTACTTCCTTACAGGGGTCAACCAAAAGTGCTGGAGGCCCTCCCTGCTGTCTCAGACTGAGGCAGGGAAACAGTGGCCACACACACACACACCTATTCACACTCTTACATCTTCAACCAGGTCAGAATCTTGAGACTGGGGGACCGGGGAGCAAGTACCTGAACGAAACTCTGCATGCACACACATGCCCCTTGCAAATCACATGATTAAACAGACTCTTTTATACTTCAGTGTAATGTTGATTACTTACAGCATCTATATTTCCTTTGATTTCCTCTATTCGTCCAGCGAAGAACAGGAAAATAGAGCTCTAAAATACACGCAGCAATCCTCAATCTCAATTTTAATTAAATCATGTTATTATGTTATAACATTCAAACAGCTTGTATGTCAATCTGAATATCTGAAAATACTATCAGTTGGTTCTACATGCCGTTTCTTGAACATGGGATCGATACCTTTGGATACTTTTTTAAATAAGGCTGCAGCAATTTTTCAGCGTCTTCCACATCTCCCTCTCCAGTGCCTGAATCCGAATAACACAATGTTAGTACTTCTGCTGTAAGTTCTACATCTGATTATATTTTTGAACACAAGCAGATCAGAGTTTATGACGTCACCATGCTGGTGAAAGTCTTCTTACCCAGAACAAAGCTCATGAAAGTGTGGTAACAAAGTAACAACATGGTGCATAGAAAAGACCTAAACGTGTGTTCAGCCGAGCCCTCCTGAAGCTGCTGTAGACCAAACTCCTACAGCACACACACACACACACACACACAATGTGGGTTAAAAGATAACCACAACCAAACTATGCCTGGTACCACACAATACTCACTTTGTTACCAGAGATGCCCACAAATTCCAACAACCTGAGAGTCCTTGTTGGCAAAAGCGACAACATCTGAGAGAAACAGGTGAGGGTTGAGAAAACAGCTCTGTACTTAATGAACTCGATGCTAGGATTCATAAAGGTTCAAGGTTTGATTCCTGTTCAATTTAAACAGGGCACTAGATTGTTCCCTCTTAGTTCTATTAACATCTAGGACGAGACTAGAGGTAAACACACTCACCAGATTAAAGGCCCCAACCCCGAGTTTAACACCTCCTTCAAAATGACCGTGATTGTCCCCGTTAACATAACCTGAGGACTTCAGCACAGTATGCAGCTCCCTAGACACAGACACACATAAATAAACTTTAGTAAATACACATACTGTTCATCAACACAGGATAATTATTAAGCAAAAATATAAAGCAAAAATAAAACTGTGTAGTTTTTCTTCTAAGAAGTTATTTTTTCACTTGATCTGCAACTGCCGCTCATTGGGGTAACTTACTGGTGTAAAAACTGTCATGTATGAACATGATTAATTCATAAAACAATATTTGTAACCCCATTTAGTTAAATGTAAGCACAATAAAACTATTTACAGTGTTCTTCACTTTAACACAAACCCTTAAAATGTATTTATAAAAATACATTTTTAGCCCAGAAGCAATATTCTGGTTTAACATATATAAACCTAATTCACATTAAATGGGTCAAATATGAAAGACAGAATCAGATCAGCAGATCTTACTTGTATATCTGATAGCTGTTTCTCACTTTCATTCCTCCCTTTATGAAGCTGATCATGTTTTCATCCTACAAAAGCAAATATGGGAGAGGGACATTAAATCTTTAAACAGCTCCTGAATATAAAAAATGTGAGTAAATCTTAAACAAGCACTCCACAGTGAAGAGCTTGAGGACGCACCTGCAGGAAGGTGAGTGCTGCCCTCTGCAGAAGGCATTCGGCGTAGCACACTTCCGCATGCAGCTCCTCTGCGGAGGACAGAAACGCAGGTATAGTTCAGTGTGTCACAACAAAAAAAGTGTTTGTCTTAATTTTGAACCATATATCTATTATGATCTATAAATTCAAATCTTTAAAAGCTTTTGTAAATGTGTGCGTGCTATATTTCTTTAAAATTAAAGTCACTTGGTTTAACATTTTGTTATAATGCAAAAATGTATTCATACATTTTTAGGTATGGCATAATCGTCCAAATAATAAATAAAAAATATAAAACGCAAACATGACTTCCTTCTTTATCAGTCCATTTTTTATTTTCAATAAACATTTTGAACATGTGAACAGACACTCACCTTCTGTCACGTTTTTGTTGAAGGAAGACTTTTTACGGTACCTGTAATGACAAACAGTCTCATCAACCCTGTGCTAAAACAACACAATAGCCCCTCAGTAGTGAACACTGAATAACACACGCTGGTGATCTGTCGATCCACTCCAGAGTCTGTCTGAACTGACTGAGATCCATGTTACTTTTCAAGGTTTACAGGGTTTGTATTGTGACAGAACTGACGTGCCGGCTATTATCACAGACAGTGTAAGTGAGGTACAGAACGGTAACAGTGTGTGTGTTTATCAACTGCAGTCGCAGTCCATCGCTGAAGGGCTTGTATTACAGAGGGTGTGTGTGTGTGTGTGTGTGTGTGTGTGTGTGTGTGTGTGTGTGTGTGTGTGTGTGTGTGTGTGTGTGTGCTTGGAAACACAAGCATACAGCAGATTTTTACACCCTCCCAACACAGTGTGTCTCTTTCTGCTGGAATTGCTCTGTCATGTGGTATGTAGTGAGTCGGGACAGCTCTGGAGCAGCAGCATTCCGGGATTACATCACCAATACAATGTGACGTAACCAATAGACAACATTACATTGTATTTTAAAACAATGCACTATATGTTGTGACATCATTAGATATTAAAAACAGGGAAACACACCTCTGACACAGAGCTTGTGCTTCTTTCATAGTGTTTCCTGCTGTCAAGATATCTTCCGGGTTAAAGGTCATCATGGCCTGCATTTCCAGTATGATGGCGTACGTGAGTGCGTGGTACATGCTGTCTTTATTCCTGCCACACAGCGCAAAGGAAGACGGTGCTTTAGATCTCAGTATAGAACAGAGAAGATGGTGTGACTCAGTGAGTGCAAAAAAAATGAATCACTGAAACATATAATAACATTAAAAAGAGACAAGAATGAAATTTGAAAGGGAGGGGAAAGCGTATTGACAGTGAGTGACAGTGTGACAAGTCCAACAAGCCGTAAATAAAATACAGTAAACACAGAACCAGGTGCTCATATGTTACACGGTAAGATGTTTTTATCACTGTTTCCAGAGCGTTGTCTGTTCAACTTCAGTACCTTAACTGTTGTGGTGGAAAAAGTGGAATTGGCTTACAAATGCAAATGCAGGTTGTAACATTGACACATTCTTTTACTTTTACATTTTACCTAAGAGCAGACGTTTTTCTGTGACGTTTTAAATCTCAGTCTTTAATTTTGCGTTCTCGGTTCTTTCAGGAGCAAGACAGAATGTGACACTACTAGTCCAACATTCCTGGTTTGAGCGTCTAGTTAAACAGGTTTACAGCTAGAATGAGACTCATGTTGGTGTGACAGGCTTACAGGAATGCTGCGAACGTCTTTGTTACATTCTCGTGATATTTTACAGTCTCAAAGAAATAGATTCCATTGCTGGTGGAAGACTAGTTAACTAAACAACTATGCTTACCCATCCTTAAACAATGCATACCAAAGGTATACCACACAAACATGCAAATCAACATGTACCTGCTTTTCATGAAACAGAATCATTATGTGCATGTATGTGTGCTATAAAATAATGTGCCACTGTTTGTCATTGTTTCTGATGTTTTATAGAGAATCAACGTCCCAAACTCCTAGCCAATGCATAATCTTCAGATCTTCACTAAACTCTATCGTTTTCAGCTGTGGACCTGTTCAGGCATGGAGATTTGTTTTCTGATTCATGCATGTCTCTCTCTCTCTGTCTGCACATCTCTCTCTGTCTCTTAATTTTGCTCCTTCTCTTTATCTATTTGTAACTTCCTTTCCCCTGTACACGTGTTTCTGTCATTAACTCCACGCCTGTAGCGGCCGAGCCCTGCGGTTTGGAATGGGGTGGGTCGCAAATAAAACAAACCCATTCGGTAAATCACAAAACTGTGACTTCACTATGTGCAAGTTTAAACAGTGAGCAGCTTCAGTGGTACAGACCCTGCTAACAGGGAACGTTCTCAGAACATTGCCTAGTATTCTCAAAAAGTTCTTGCAATTACACTAGTAGTAACTTTATATATCATATATCTAAAAACTTATTTCTAAGCTGTTAGTGTAATGTTACAGAATTAAAAATGTTTGAATAACATTTTTATAACAAGCAATAATGTTAAAACAATGTCTAAGAAACTGTTTTGAACACTAGAACATTCACATATAACAATAACATTTTTTACATTTTTGTCACTTAATGGAAACGTTAATTCAAGTTAACTGATATTTATAATATATAACATATAACATTAAAAACATTCTACTAATGTTACTTGAACACTTTTTGATAACCCTAAGCAACCTTTAGAGAACGTTCCCTGTTAGCTGGAAAGGGAACAAAGATGGGGCCTATCAGAGAAATGTTGTGATGATATCATATATTTCATAATGCACAGAAACACACACTCATCCACAGCTGTGAGTAGTGAGGACAGACATGAAATGATCTCAGATCCAGCACACATATGAAAACGGGTGTGATGTGAGAACAAGGACAGGTTTAGTGGTGAATCTCGAGAGAGCTGAACTCATTCGTCGTTCAGTTTAGGGTTTTGTGAGGTTTAAGGGAGAAACACCCATTTAATGATGGGTTGTGGATAAATGGTCCTCACCTCACAGGACAATGGGACAAAATGTTACAAGAACAGCCTAATGTAGATTATGCAATATAGTTACACAAAGTTGCACATGTAAAAAATAACAGAGACCAAAATCAAGTGAGCTGTAACAATGACTCCTGCCTATATAAGTAACTACCTTCTTTAAGCGTCCAAACCATCATGGAACCTCATAATTGACCGATTTGAAACACTTCAAGTACGTCTTACCTGCTCCTGAGTCTGGTCAGAGCCTCGTCAAATTGATTTTGCAGAAACAGATCCAGTGCCATCATGCAGTCTTGAAGAGCTACAGACAGGTCCGATTTCTCCGACCTAACACGCACAGAGAGAGGAGAGGGACGGATCATTGCAAAATGCGAGATGGAGGGAAAGAAAAGTTATAAATAACTGCTATTTTTCAAAGAATCTGTTTTAAAGAAACACTTCAGCTGCTAATAAAAATAATTCTGTCATAAGTTCCTCACCCTCCTGTCTTTCTAAACCCGTGTGACTTCCTGTATTCAGTGGAACACAAAAGCTAAATTCTGTAACAATATTCTGGCCACTCCTGTTTGTGTAACAAAAAACACCATAAAGGCATCATAAAAATAGTCAATATAATTCACACAATATATTCCAAGTTTCCTTCAGCTCCACAGAAGAAAGAAACTTTCCAAACTTTGGAACGGCAAAACATCCTTTCATGTCATTTTAAAGCTTTTTCTTGTGAACACATTGGGTTTAGAAGTAATCCTATCAGAGATCTTTACTCCTGCATTTCTTCACTGTGAGTTTTCTGATACATCTGAAAGTCTCAGTGCAGCCATGAGACCAAACAGCCCATAAAACACTCATTACAATCTGATGAATCACTTCCTCAGTGGATCTGATTCCTGCTAATCTGAGAAATCAGATCCTTAAGAAATAATAACTGCTTGATTTCAGAATTTAAGTTTAGAGGACGGATGGATGGATATTGCCCCCAAACAGTTAAAGAAAGAGTTATGGCAAAACTCTTATAAGCTCCCTAAGACAGATTGATGGTCCTTAAACATCCAACAAATAAATCTAAAAATGTTATCACCAGCTCATGAAGTTATAATTATCCCTAAAGATTTGGTGAACAACCTTGAAGGGAAACATTTAAAGGGACAGTTCAGACAAAAAAATAAGAAACAAATCTGTCGTCATTTACGCAAGACCATGTCATTCAGAATCGGTAAGACTCTTTCTCTTGTGTGGAGAATGAATGGTGACAGCTGTCCTTGCTCTCTATCCACTTTCGTTGTATGAACATTCTGTTTGATAACATCCACACAAGAAAGAAAGTCAGGTTTGGACAGGTTTGGAATGACATGAGGGTTTGTACATTTGGGTGAACTATCCCTTTAATTTTGTGATAAACTATACTCATAAACATTACACTTTTTTAAATTCTGTAATGTTTTTAAAACCTTATATAAATGTTTTTGGTATTTGTGATATATAATATTTAAAAAGGTCCAACATTACTGCAAGAACTTTGAGAGAATGTTAGCCAACGTTCTGTTAGCTGGGTGACCTCTACCTTGCCCTACTGAGAGTACAGCACGCTGCCTAATCTAATAATACCCAACAAGCTCTTACATACAGTCTTCCATCCTAAAAGAACCTGAAAACAACCACTTACAGACCCTTTCTCAATGCAGACAAATCAGCTGGGAATTCAGACCTTGTGAGACAATGTCTCTGGCCTGTCTCTCCTGAGACAAATCAAATCATTAAGTGTGACTAAACAAGCACCATGTATTTTCATTCCGAACAACAAGAAACACAAGGCGTTTTTTGTGTCAGGATCGGCCTGGCCAACAACAGTGTGTCTGATGGGTCAGGCTACTGTCGGACCTGCAGAACCAGAGACCGGTTTGGTTGTTGGGTCTCTCCACCTTCTCATCTGGGTAACAGTGGGCAGATGACTTCTGGGTCATCTCTCGTTGCTAATGGAGTATGGCTTCCTTCTTAATCAACATAATCATAATCTGCCAGAATTTAACAGGTAAAAGCTGCACAGTTGTCCTGTGTCTGAATGTGATTTGGTGCTGTTTGCTTTTTCAACAGGAGTACAATTCAACAGGTTTTTTATATGAACTTTGTCTCAGATGTTTCTCTTAAAAAAGACAAAAACAGACCATATATAAACATTGTTGGCATATAGAACATAAGAATATTATATTTAAATAACTTTGATGCATTTGGCAGCTTATACATTATTTATCAGTATATGTGTTCCCTGACAAATGAACCCACAACCTTTGCGCTGCTCACACAATGCTCTACCAGTTGAGCTACAGGAACATCTATTATACATTCTTATGTAATACTATACATTATATAATAAAGTATATAAAGAGCATAAAGTTATAAAATGTTCATATTAAAATATCTGACTGTTCATTACTGATTTTGAAGAATTTAAGACGGCACCTGAAACTCTAGATAAGACAAAGAAAATGTGAAAAACATGAGATTTAAGTCTCCATTTGCTCTAATTTTCATCTCACCGACAGAAACAACTGAGTCTCATAAACACCAGATCTTAACTCCAGACCCCACAAACCCCAACACAACACGACTCAGATTTCTAATGTAAAACCAGATTTCAGTCAGTAACAATCAGATTTATGTATCTCACCACCGGAAGAACACAAGAGAAAATGTCCTCTCTGACACTGATCTGATATCAGAGTCATTCGATGAATCAAATGCAGTACATGCTGTGTTGAGCGTTTAGCACGAGGAAGTGGTGTGAGGTTTCTGTTCTGTGCTACTGCACAAGTAAAATCAACCACGAGCCTTTGCTCTCCATGAACCATCTGTGTAGTGCTCTGCAAACCAGCTGTGCTGATGCTAAGCGATCCTACAACACTGATGTCCGGCCTAACTGCAATACTGAACATTATCACCAGAATGATGGACACAAACATCATCCACACCTGCTCGTTCACAATGCTAAAAAAATCTGGTCCGGTCCGTCTCATAACAATTACAAAAGCTGTTCTCTACACACCACAAAAAGCTCTGAAAGCAAGGGCATCCACAACAATCACCTGTCTAATATTTCCAAAACCTTCCCTGTTTTTCTGGTTCTGCGGCTTGTAAAGCACTCTGATCATGTTTCTGTTAAGAAAGCTTAAATAGTTAATACTTAATCGCTGCTGAAACATACATTTCATATCATACAGAATAGCAGGCTGTCAGCTGTGCGGCGTTCTTTCTTACCCATTTGACAGAGTTTCTGCCTCTCCTGACATTTTCATCTGGAACGGAGCGATCGAAGAGTGCGGTAAAGCGAGAGAGCGAGTTAATAGAGAAATAAAAAAGAAGAGAGAACAGACGCAGAGTAATTTACAGTGTGTGTGTGAGAGGGCCTTTGTGCTGGCTTCTGTCAGCAAAGCAGCAGCTTCCCTCTGGCTACAACACACACACTCACAAGCTGCAGAAAAGACAGCAAGGCAAGAACACAGAGCTTAATAAGATTATCACACTGAGAAAAAGCGAACGTTCTGATTGACAACCTCACTGTCTGCCCGCCTTCTAACAACACACACACACACACACACACACACAAACACACACACCAGCTCCTCTTCTCAGTTTCACACTCATTCTATACACTGCATCCTGGCCTCTGATTGGTCAATGGTGCAGAGGGGGCGGTACCATTTCCTTAAGAATCCACCCCAAGTGCCAGAGATGTGCGACAGTCAGAGGACCAAACTTCATATTATTGAACAACACTAGACAAAACAACAGGCCTTAAATCAACAGTGAAGAGAGAGATCACAGGATGAAGAGGACAGCTGAAGACCACAGACAGCACAGAGAAACAGCCTAACAGAGAGAGAGAGAGAGAGAGAGAGAGAGAGAGACAGAATAAAAACTACAGAGAGAGACAGAGAGAGAGGTTAGAGGGACAGAATAAATTAGCATAATAACTACAGAGAGAGAACAAATATTCAATGTAGTGGCACTTGGCCGGATCACCTAGCTGACAATTTTAGGCTGTACGAATGTTTCCTCAATGTTTCCATTAAGTAAAAATGTTAAAATGTTATTTTGAATGTTCTAAACAGCCAGACATTGTTATTGCCTGGTAATGATAACGTTATTCAAATGTTTCTCAAATCTGTAACATTTTTAAAGCACTAACTAACAACATGATAACATGATGGAGCTATATTCTGTTCATTAGCTGATACGGATGCCAACATATCAGCTTGATAACAACATGATAACATGATGGCCAATTCTGCATGCATCGGATGCCACAATAGCTTGATAACAACATGATAACATGATGGAGCTATATTCTGTTCATTAGCTGATACGGATGCCAACATATCAGCTTGATAACAACTGATAACATGATGGAGCTATATTCTGTTCATTAGCTGATACGGATGCCAACATATCAGCTTGATAACAACTGATAACATGATGGAGCTATATTCTGTTCATTAGCTGATATGGATGCCAACATATCAGCTTGATAACAACTGATAACATGATGGAGTTATATTCTGTTCATTAGCTGATATGGATGCCAGCTGGAGTGAACCTTTGAATAATTCATGCAGAGGATGGTGGGAAGCTGCTCTTTATGAGAACGATCATTAAATTCTTCTGAGGCGATAACCTCCAAAGATTCAAGGATACATGTGATGCTAAGACCTTCTGTAAGGCTCAATAAATCATCTGTGTTACTACAACATAAAAATACAATTGATGCAATGCATTATGGGAAGTAACATCATAGCACCATCTTATTTCCTTGTTGAGTCGCACGAGTGAGGTTTATCAGCAGGTCTGTATTCATGCTCAGTTATGCGTGAATACTCAAGACTCACTTCAGGATCACTTTTCTTCACAAAAACGAACACAGCAGTTCATAGAGAACAATGGGGCTTTAAAAAGAAACTGGAACCTACCCATAATCACTGATGACAGGGTCCAGCCCATCCCTCTCTATGACTGGAGACCTAAAAAAAGAGGAAACAAAAACAGAGCTTCTGTAACTGTTATCAGCTGAAAACCTCTCACATTTCAGTGTCGGATAGATAAGCTACTGATCCTAGATCAGAACAGGAAGTGGAGATGTGTAAACATGTTTCAATGCCAGAGTAACTGGTGACAGAGTTAAAGAGACCAGATGTTAGGGCTCATTAGAGGACAGACACACTTTGTCCCCAGTAGTCTGTCCCCATCCCAACAAGACACAACATGTATGTGACACATGAAGGTAACACACGTTGTTATAAAGTGTCTCAGACTCACTCTGATGGACAGCTGGGGCTGGCCAGTGTCTCTTCAGTCGTGAGCGGATCCCTAAAACAAGAACATAATGTGAACAAAATCTGATCTCGTGTGCCTTACTGACAGAAATGACATTATACAAGCAGCGATGATCTTCTTATATCAGTCCTGTCTTGGGAAAAAAAGCTTGTTGTGATGTTTCATCTCATCTGAACTGTATCCTTTCACATGTTTGTTAACTTCAATTTTATTTTTCCCCAAAGGAAAACCAATGAATACATTCACTTCATAAACATTTCTCTGCTTTTCATGGCCCTTGTTTTACAAAGAAAACGTAACAAAATCCACTCTGTGTCATTAAACAAACTGTTCAGTATTAACATCCTGCAGCAGGGAGGCGTGGCCACAATCGCAGGTATCGTCCAATCAGCTCGCTCCAAATCTCATACCTGTGTGACATCACCGGCTACGTTGTTGTTGTTGACGTTTGGGCCTTTTAATATCTACGTCACGTGACGTATTGATGTGGCTCACATTATTAACTATTATTACACGACAAAGATCTCACTCTAATGAATTAATTCTACACAAAATAACACACAATCTACACAAAAACAATTCAATTCTACATTAATGTCAGATGCTCTGTTGTAAGATAAGAAAGTTTAATGCCTAATGTAATAAAACCGTGTATTAATGAATGACCATCATCACCACATTCATTTTCATTTTACATGTTTATTTTAAGAGACCCTTTACAAAGTGCAGCAGAAAATGGACATTGTAGGATGGTTTTACACAGACTACACGACCATTACACACAGAACGTCTTTAAACGTTGTTTCAACGTTATTGCTTGATTATAAGGGCGTTATTTAAGCATTTCTTCATCCTTAAAGTTTCTTAGTTTGTCATTTATTAATTCTGTATCGCTTTTAAAATGTTTAGGAGAATGCCTGGGCATAACGATTGAGATATTTATGATGTATAACGCTAAAACGTTTCAGTAACGTTACCCTAAGAACCTTTTAATAACGCCTGAGAAAACTCTCAGTGAAAGTTCCCTGTTAATTAAAAAAAACCTAAAATATGATCAATAAAGAGATAAAATCACTCACTTTTTGTCGTCATTCCTCTTGTTGCGTCTCCAGAAACTCATGCCAGACGGGAAGTTCAGACGACTGATCCGGTAACAAGCGCTCCGAGCTCCGGTGAGCGCTGCGCCTGTCCGCCCGCCTCCCGCGCCGGAGGTGTGGAGAAACCCCGGCCCGGTCCCTGGTCCTAAAGTCCTCCAGTGAACATGCATAAAGCAAACAGATGATGTGTGTCGTACGGTGTCAATAGGGCCATGATTTCCGGGGGAGTGAATGTTTGAAAAGGTCATTTCTGGAGGCCAGTAATCTATTCTTGATCAAGTGCAACCCTAAAGATACACACATATATAATGCATATAAATAATGCATTGTGTCTCTGTCTCAAAAATCATTCCAGTGCACTGAAGCGTTCATAAAACAATCCCACAAAGCACCACAAAAGCAGGGAGCGTCCATGTTTCTTATGGTTGTAATGAATGCCCTAAACAGGAACAATATAATGAGGACAAGACAATAACAACTGTGCCAGAGCAGCTCACAAAAGACAAACAGAGTCACATTATGTAACAACATCATTCTTGCAAAGTTATAAGCTCGAATCGCTTATAAAATTGTACAGTTGTGTGAAACCGTACAATTTAAGAGGCAGTACAGTTGTGTTACCTCTTTAGGGCATGATGGAAATACTCTACTGTTGATACGAAATAGCATGATGTACAACTTCATATAGATCAGAAATGAGCACAAAATAGTCACGCTTGACCTTTGAACGCTTTAAAACTCAGCAACAATTACAGCAACACTATAAAAAAGTTTAAAGCGGCTATAATTATAAACTGAAACGGCAGCTTAATTTCTTTTGTTTAAAAATCATTCCAGACGATCTAGAATTTATCCAAAAGTATTTCTAAATGTCCAGAATGTTCATTATTAATGTTTTCACACATTACTGTATCCAGCATATTGATCAAATAAACCATACGAATCACCATCATATTAATAGTGTAGTATTTATTTGTTCATTGTAATTACATGTTACTCAACATATTTAAACGACTGCCTCCAACAAAGTGAAGTTAAAAAAATAAAATACAACTACTTGTTCTTAAAAGGCAGTCAGTGGCCAACATATATAAGTGGTTTTCTTCTGGAGGCACACAAGCATGTACATAAATACATATATGATTAACAATAGAGCAGAAGAGGATATTTTAATATACAGGGCAAATAACAGACAGCAGCCACACCAAAATCTAAAGCGTTGGTTTTAAAATGCAGAGTGTGACTGTTTTGTAACGCTGGCTAGCCAAACAAAAGTCCTTCTGTCTGTTGTTGGCTTTATTTCTTTTTTGTTTTACCTTTCTAACATATTTCTTTGCTCAAATCCAAGCAAGTGTCCAAAACCCAAAATCATATTTATGTCAAAGGGCAACACTGAAAACATCTGACAGAGCATTGAAAACAAACCAGCCTTTCTGTCCTGCCTTTTATTTGTCTCATCCTGCCGTCAGACGCTTTCATATATAAAATCTGTGTGAAAGGACGCTTTTACAAAACAAATCTATTGTATGAACTGGAAACAGAAACCAGCCGTAGCCAATGAAGAGTCCAGATAATGCCCACGAGACAGAACACAGAACACAGGTTGTCTGACGGGCAAACAGTGCTGTGTTTGAGTGGATCCACCTACTGGTCAAACATACAGCTGATGGACAGAACAAAAGATCTGATAATGACAGCTCTGGAGTCCACATTGTGCGCACATGAAACTGTGGGCCCTGATAACAAAAACATTAAGAGTGAAACTATAAGCAACAACAAATCATATTAGTTTCTCACTGAGCAGTTTTTCTCTTCCTGCTATTAATATTCACGGCAAGGTACAACAGACACTTTAAAAGACATTACAGTCTGGAGAAACATGGCCTTAACTTGTGTATAACTTTACTCATCACTTCATGGAGCTCAGATAACAAGATTTGCTCCACTTTTGTGTCAGAATAATGTAAAATATTTTTTATCCTATTGCTTCAGCGTTTGTCAGGAGACAAAGAGACTTTTTTTTCTATTAGGAGTGTAAAGCTGCATTACAGCTTTACTGCCTGTATTCTGCATTTTACAGAGACATCAATAAAACAGGATATGATATGAATATTACCAGCGAACAATTTACAAATATGTACATTTGAATCATTTAAAACAGCTATTCACCAATCTGTACATTTTTCAAATAGTGATTTTTTTTAATAGTTTGTCAAGATATTGATTCTGAGTCAGATGGACAAACGGTGGTTACACTGTACTTTTCTAAATGTCATCGAAGTTCTCTTCAAGAAGTGCTGTAAGGAGAGTCAAAACTCAATTCCAGTAGTGGTTTACAGAAGCTGATGGAATACTAATCAAGCGCTTCATTTACAGCTGAATTTTTACAGAATTGAGGTTTTATGGCTTATGGGAAATTTGAAAAGTGGATAAAGCTGCCCGGTTTGGTTGCTTGTAAACGTAGAACAAATATCAAACCTAACACCCGGAGTATGTTCGTTGTGAAGTTCTTCACAGATGATCTCAATACATTCACTGCATTGCAATTGTAAAATAAACTAGATGGGGACAAATTTGCTGTTAAACACATTCAGTTACACTGAATTGGACAGACGTTAGACAGCCATACAACAGGCCTGCACTGATGGGTCTTTCAAAGTTGCTTACAAGAGATTACTGGAGGTCTCTCATTTCGAGGTGATTTAAAAAAAACGAGGGAGTCAAATGAGAGATTTCAAACCAAAAAGGTTGCAGTGAGTCTGTTACCTCCTCCTCTATCTTCACTCTGCCTCCATACATTTTCCCAGCCAATCAGAAACCAGGAGAACTCAGTGGACATACAGAGGAAGCTGGAATCTTAGTTGATCATCAAGCGGATTAAGATGGAGGTGGAACCAAGGGTTCTGCTAGTAAAGGTGGTTAGTTAAAGATCTTCCTCCTTGATGGGGTCAGGACAGCTCAGACTTGCTGAGGGCTATCGCCAGCTCCAGATCTTCCTGCTCTTGCTGGGTCAGACGAGCCACTCGCTCTCTCTCCTCTCTTTCACTCTCCCGTTTTGCCCACTCTATCATGTCCTCCTCCGTGGGGTACTGCTTCACAAACAAACACACACCAGAACCCCATCAAAAGCTCTGTCGACTTACACTGACACTTCTGTGTGCTACCAGATCAATCATCATTCTAAAAGATGAAGAAGTCATGCAGTTATCAGAGCGAGCGTGAACAGTACATTCCTACTGTGTTAACTATAAATCTGGGGGAATAAATTAAGCCTTGTCTACAGATTCACAGAGTAACATAGTTGGGCTAATGCTGTAACACCTAAACAACTATACAAAGGAGGAAGAAAAATTAATAACTAAATGCCCTGAACTCCACGCACAAAATCTTCACACTAAGCCACATAAAATGCAGTTTTGCACAATGTTTGCATCTGTAACAAAGCTAACATAATGCAAATTTCGTTTAAAACAGGTATTTCTTTAGGAGACACTTAGACTGGCATGTATAAGATACTGCAACTGATACAATGATGTTCTCTTGTAAAGTGGGATAAAGTACAGTTAGCCGTCCTGAACATCCTGTCTGTTTATTTCACTATAACGACCGGATGACCATTCATTATCCTTCATTTAACCATTTGTGAAGGACTGATGATAATATCACTGATCTTCTTTCATGAATCTGAAATCTCTTGACATACAGCAGTTTGTGTGATCACCAGACATGAAATGTTTTGGGTGACATTTCTCTTTACAGGGAATCCTCTGATATACTTGTGTGTTGAGGCCTGGATGGTTTATACAGCACGTTATGCTGGACATGCAGACGTTTCACAGAGATGTGGATGACAGTGGATAAAGATATAGTTATAACAGATACAGCTGGTAAGCATTTTAACACAGAACACCACACAATGAAAACTAAAAGCCTCTTGAGGACAAGAGTTTTTAAATTTATCATAAAAGTTTGTCATCATAACATGTTGTAAAGAAAGATCACAGTGGAATCTAAGAAATTCTTTAATTATTAAAATAATACAAATAGGAGTCAACATGTAATGTTGCACCTAATTCATTATTTAGCAAATTTTCTGCATGAAAACAAAAACGATTTATCTTTAAAAGGAGGTGGTGCAAAGAGTTATGGGATGTAGCTGGAATATCTCTGCAACCAGGACGTGCTCAGCCAATGAAAAGGTCACATAGGAAGGAGAATCCCAATCAGAGAGGTGGACATACGTAATTAGCTCGTGCAGTGCAAGTTAAGTCAAGACAAACCAGTGAGTAAGTACAGACAGCCAATGAACATGCAAGATGGAACTGAACCTCAACCAATAGTGGAGCACATGACAAAAGATCATTGAGAAAAGCCAATAGCAAGCAGCCCTGCCTCTCCTTCCACAGCCAATGAGAACTTCTGCGTGGTGTTAGCAGTATTGTGAATATGTTTGGTAACATTTATATACATTCTTCTTGTAAGTTAGTTGTTACTTGTAAGTCTCAACAGGTAACTTGTTAACACTGAACCTGTTTTAGTAGAAGCAAAAGTCTTTCAAAGCTCATTAGAGTAGTTAATTATTTCAATTAGAAGCTCATCTACATAATATTTACAAAAGACATTAAATAAACAATGCCAGCTGTATATAACTGTAGTCATACAGCTCAGCCTATCAGAAACAGAGCAGCGATATACTGGATGAGGATGGATAATGGATTTCTTTCCAACACAAAAAATAAGAGTAAGAATTGGCTGTGAGGGGGTCGAGAGGTCAAAGCTGCTGCTCAGCAGAGGTGAAAAGTCAGAGGTCACACTACTCAGGTTCAGGAGAGGGAGAGGAGCTCACTTTGTCAAAGCTGGTGCATCGGGCAGGGTCACGCGGGGCTTGGAGGGGTGAGGAAGGGGTGAAAGGATCTGATATGGGATCTTTAGCTGGGAGGGAGGAGAACTCTCCGGAACCCTGCGCTTTGGACAGACCATGCCTCTGAAATGACTCGGATGACTCTGATCTGTGGATGTTGGACCGCTTACCTTAAAGTACACACAGACAACAAACCACCATGTGGGCTACAGAGATCTGATCTGCTAATGATTTAAGGTTCCAAATGGAAGAACAAAAGTGCAACACATTCACAAGCAGGAACCCAGAATGTTTTAAAGACTCACCTGGAGGTGGAGGGGCCGTTCTGGTGGGGGTCCCGGTTTTGGGCGGTAATGCGGGGGGAACATCTGACTGTGTGTTCTCTTGAAATATATTTATGTTCGTACTGGAGTCAAACCGATCCCCATTAGACTGAAAGGCAAAGGAGAAGATCATCATCTGACTGAAATCATGTAAATAAATGGATTATAACAGGCTGGAAGGCCTCTCTTTGTATTAAAAGACACATCATGCTACTTTGTGTTGTGATTCTTACCTTCACTAAACTGCTGAAATCTGCAAAACCTCCGACGAATGTCTCGTTGCCAAACACTGCAGCAAAGGGATCTGAAAGAGAAACACACAAACAGTGCAGATGAGAGCACACAATACTGAACACTGCTTTCTGATACAGTTAACTGAACTGGTGAAAACTAGAGAGAGCAAGGGAGTTGAAGTTAATTAGGAAGAGTTGAGTAATTAATCTGTTACTAATTACTAAACTAATAAAATATAACTCAAACTTCACAAATAAATTTTGCCATGACTTCAGTTCAACAAAACATCACAGCTGTGCATTAGAAAAGACAGCTCACTTTTAAAACAGTGGGTGATAGTCAGTCAAGGTGTTTGTAAACACCTTCT
Organism: Chromobotia macracanthus; assembly: GCA_036877525.1. NCBI lineage: Eukaryota > Metazoa > Chordata > Actinopteri > Cypriniformes > Botiidae > Chromobotia > Chromobotia macracanthus. Next base: position 1,948,258 of record JAZGTH010000004.1, on the reverse strand, counting down.
TACTGAAGATCTTACCTGGTTCTGAGTTAGTGGCTACTGAACTTCCTCCTGGAGCAAACGGATCATTGGCTGGTGCTGGCCCATCCCTCTGACAAGACAAACATTCAAAGAATCAAAATGAGCTTTATTTGAAATGTGTGCAGACACACACAAGGAATTTCTGGTTTCCAGGACCTCTGAGGACGTCCATACATATACATACAGATAACACGAGAAATAGAAAGAAAAACTAAACACACAGAAATAAAATAGTTTAAGATCAAATTAAGATCAAGTCAACCATTAGACCCACACTACTTCTGATAAACATAAAAAAAACAGACATACTGTAAAACAAAATATTACCATCAAAATTTTATATCAACAATGTTCTGTTTTTATACCAATATTCAGTTTAATTTTCCTGGCAGTCGCTTTTGTAAAACAAAAAGAATCCTTTTAAAGTTTTTACAAAGTTCATAGTTTTCATTTCAAAGTCATTTTAAACAGCCAGAGTTCAGCTGCACAACACTTACTGCAGGAATCTCCGGACTGAAGAATGGGTCGCTGGTCGAGCTAAAGAAATCCGAGTCTGCCAGTGCATTCATGTTGGATCCAAAAGGATCTGTGTCTGTGACATTACTGCTGTTAGAGCAGAATGGGTCTGGTGCGACTGCACTGCTGCCCTTGGATGTGAATGGATCGGACTCTTTTGGGTCTGTGGTGGTTCCAAACAGGTCAGACGAGCTGAAAGGGCCTCCTGAAGGGAAGCCAGCGGAAGACTGTTTGAAGAAGTTGTCTGCCCCAAACGGGTCTGTGCCTTTAAAGGGGTCGCCAGGAAACGGATCTAGACAGAAAGAGAACGAAGTGACATTAAAAACTGATTTGTATTGTGAATGATTATATTCGTCATGTTCCTGTAGCTTAAATGGCAGAGTGTTGTATTTTCCCAGGAACACACATACTGATAAAACAAAAGGTTTAACATGAGGGTATGCACTGCTAAAATAAATAAGGCGCCTGCCAAATGCACAAATGTAAATATTACAAACACATTGTACGACGACATACTCAAAATACTCACCAGAAATGTCGACCTTTGAGAAATGGTCATCGGTGAACGGGTCACCTGTTAAAGGTTAAAGGACAATTAACAAAGAGAATACCTACAGTAACTTGGTATTTAATGCCACTCACAGAACTCGGATCAGAATTTATCTCTTCCTATACGGTTTAAATACATCCTTTCAGTTACCAACTCAGATCTTGCAATAGGCTACACCACAGAATAGAACAGAACAGAATAGGAATCCTTTATTGTCATTGTACAGCTCTGCATACAATGAAATTAGGAGCTCTGCTCTTGTTGGGGTCAAAAATAAACTAAATAACAACAGAATATAACAAGTAAAAAAAATGAGATAAGTACATAAAGATAAGAAGATGAATTAAGAAAATGGCATGAGGAACAAATAAAGATGATGAATTGGCATTAGTGTTTATATGTTAACATGCTGTTTTGGGGTTGTTGAGGATGTCACGTGTGCAGATCTTACTGTCTGTGAAGGGATCAGACTGGAAAAAGTCAACGGCAGCACCGGTGGGTGAGGCCAAACCTGGCTGGGTAGGTTCCTTCTTCTCTGTCTCCACAGCTTCAGCCTAGAGGTCACAAAATCCAAAGCTGTGAGTTTTCATAGAAGTGTATACAAACAATCAAGCACCACAAATGAATGAATGAAGGAACTCTGCAGTGGAAACGTGCTGCTTCAGAAACCTTTGGCGTGCAGTTGGAAGACTGCTCCTCTAGCTTTTCCTTCTCTTCTTCTACATCACCCTCCTGCTCCAGGCTTGTTGTGCCTTCCTGAGATCAGAACCAAGACAATCATAAGAAGATCTTGTCTATTTGTCATATGATCTTCAAACAGGAAGTGATGTCTCACCATGTTCCCCTGAGGCCAGCTCACAGCAGTGGATCTGAAGGCACTGGAATAAATGTCACTGCTATAAAGATCAGCTTTTGGCTCCTGCTCGTCTGGGCTGGTGGACGCCTCCTCTGCTTCTGATCCGGGCTTCTCCTCTGTGACTCTGAGTTCCTTCGGTTCGCCTGAGGATGCCTGATCCTCTTCGTCCTGGTCTTTGCTCTCTTTGGGTTTCTCTGGTGGAGATGGTGTGGGCTGAGGCCACTGCAGCTGCTCTGTTTGTTCAGATGAGGGCACTGTTCCGTTCACAAGTGCAGGCTCCTCCAGGATTTTCCAGGTGAGCCTCGCTGTCACTTCTCTCTCCTCCTCTTTGAGTTCGGCCAACCGCTCCTGTTCCTATCATGAACGCCAACAACAAACAGTTAGTAACACTGCAGGAAATAAAGCTCAGTCTAATGGCAGACATTTAGTAAGAAAGCATGAGGGAGCAGGCCATGTTTCTTTAAAAATGTCACCACATTTGTAACAGAAACAAAAAGATGCATGTACACACAGCTATTCAATTTACATTTATTTATTTAGCAGATGTTTTTATCCAAAGAGACTTAAAAATAAGAAAGCATTTAACATTTTGTCTAAAAAGCCAACATTAAGCATAGTCTACGAAGATATGTTTACAAGTACAAGGAACAGAGTTGAGGCTAGGGACACACACACACACGTATTTATCTTAGTATCTATTAATACAAAAAATAATCACATCACTTCTCATCACCAGTTATTTCACATATATATGTGTAAAGATATTTCAGAAGTCAGTGTCTAAATCATCTGTGTCAAAATAGTTTTAGGCCAAAGACAGATACAAATCAAAAGCTTACTAACCCGAGCAATTTGTGTGTGTGACTGTTTAACCGCGTCCTCTAGAGGGCAGAGTTGAGCACGGGCAGACTGGACTTTCTCTCCCAGGCGGTGTGTCTGGTCCTGCAGACGGAGCAGCTCCTCCCGGGCCCTCGTCAGCTCCTCCTCATAGTCACCAACTCTCTGCTCCTGCTCACAGTGCTGCACCCGCAGTGACTGGATCTGGAATCATGACAGAATTATCATTTTTATAAATAACAACGAATCCCATGGAAGTCAAGTTATTTTACAAGCATTTTTTGTTATTTCATTTATTTTTACTTAGAAGTGTTTCTACATGCTCTTCCACAGCAAATAAACAAAACTAGTACGTAAGATTGTACAATTACAGGAATGTTGGAAACTTCATGGGAATTTACAGGTATCATACCAGTTGGCTCTCCTGACTGCTTTGCTGCTTTATGAGTGCGAGCTGCTCCACCAGAGAGAGTTTCTGCTCATCCAGTCTCTCCAGCTTCTCCTGCACCTCCTGCCGCTCCACCTGCAGACGGCCCAACTCCTCCGACCCCCTCTGCACCTCCTCCTGCAGGTCCTGAGACAGAGAGATCAGTGTCTATCTGACACAATGAAAATTCTTCCATCATTTACTCACCCTCATGTCACTCCAAACCTGTGTGATGACTTATCTTCTGAGGAACACAAAAGAAGATATTTTGAAGTATGTTGGTAAACAAACAACAGTGACACCCGTTAACTTCCATTGTATGGACACAAAACATTTCTCAAAATATCTTCTTTTGTGTTCCACAGAAGAGAAAAGTCATATAGATTTGGAGTGACATGAGGGTGAGAAAATGACGGGTTGAATCGGGTGAAATATACCAACAACACAAGACACAAAGCATTGACTAATGCAACATATTCATTAACAGTGACGAGAGCAAAGAGCTGATACAGCTTCCTGACAGAAGTGAGAAAGAACATCTAATATAATGCTTGTACTTAATTAAAAAAAATCAGGGTCTTTAATATACATCAAACCCACAACACTTAATGCCACTGTGGTGGAGATCCAGCATATCTGACTGTTCAAAAGAGGAAAGAGAAGACAGGCTAAAAATAAAGAGTCAGATCAAATCAATTCTCAAAGCACAATCTATACTGATGGCGAAGGGACGGCCGTGTCATTTCATTTCTACCTTTCAGCACCATAAGAACGCTGGCAGACTGCGAGTGCTCTGTGTGCATGTGCTAAAAATAACAGGTCTACAGCCGCAAAGCTGTTCATGGTGAAGATGGAAACCTTCACAAGTCTAATGCACCAATGAAATCCACCAATCAGAGGCTGCACTGGAAGCCGACCCCCCCAAAAATAGAACATATTCATCATCCCGGGGTTTAATTAAAACAGAGATCCAACATTCAACGAACATTCAATTTAAATGAACAATTCACCAAAAAAAGAAAATTCTTCCATCATATACTCACACTCACCTAAACCTGTACGACTTTTTTGCTGATATGGAACACAAAAGAAGTTATTCTGAGAAATGTCTCGGTGGTTTTGTCGATACAATGGAAGTCAAAGGGTGTCACTGTTGTCTGGTTACCAACATACATATTTTAAATATTTTCTTTTGTGTTTCTCAGAGGCAACAGAAAGTCACACAGGTTTGGAATGACATGAGGGTGAGTGAATGATTGAGATTTTACTTTTGTCTCTGTAATTATTCAGTGTATGCATCTGCTTATTGTCTTAATGTTTCACTTTTGAGTAGGTGAGCTTGTTAATTAAGATTCTTTTACTGGATCATGAAGATCTTTTTTAAATAAGGGCTTCTGATTGATTTTAACATTTAGGATTAAAGACACTTATTAATTAATCAATTAAATTAAATTAATCTGCAGATGTGCAAATACATATCTGGCATTTAAATGGTGAAAACGAGAGGAATTTATATTTTACAATTTTTGTAACTATTTAACTATTTCTTTCTGCACTGAACTGGCAGCATATATTTATAAATGTCTCTGCACTGACTATTAAAGGTGTCACATATTCAGATCCAAAAACGCAAACACAGAAAATCAGGAGAACAAATGGAAGAGGAGAACCCTAAAGAACCAGCTGTCAATATGCTTGTGCACAGATCTCCATCTAATATCCATACACACACATAACAGGCTGCGTTCACTTCCTGTATGCTCACACACACAATTGCTCTTCTAGTTCATTAGTTACCCATCTGTCAATGCAACACCAGTGTTGGCATGCAACACTCTGCACTCTCTTAACACGTAATCATATATTAACATAATAACCTGAACACAGAAATCCTATTGAAATATCCTGTACAAGATAAGGTTTCAGAAGACAAAAGGTTATTCCAGCCTACAACAGTGGCTGAGTCTCAGCATTGTGCACAGGAAATTGAATTAACAGAGAGGAGCGCAGATCACTGTGGAAATGAAACACACAAATTAATGAGACAGGAAGACAGCATAGACACATTGCTTCCTTCAGCTCATCACTGTTTATCTACTTTGTCCTGTCCTTTATTGATCCAATAATAAGAGCCGATAAGTTCAAAAATTCTGGTAATATACAAAAGACTCAACATAACATAGCTTTACATATAGAAAACGCTCCAGGCAGTTAGTGTTACCAGACTAAGAGTTGTTTCATCATATACTCACCCTCACAATGATCCAAACCTCTATGATGTCTCTTCCACGAAACCCGACGAAAAACATTTGAATAATTTTGAATATTGTTTTCATACAGAATGGCGACTGACACTGTCAGTCTATAAAACTGAGCCAAAAAAAAATCTCAGAAGAATGTTGTGTGTTTGGAACAACATCAGAATGAGTGATTTTTTTTATAAACTAACCCATAAAACGGGATTTTTTATATAGCACTTTTTTATATTTCTAATGTTCTATATTGTGGATTTATATTATCACAGCATTATATAATCTATACGTCATTCATGCATAGATTATATGTCTAGAATTTGTCAGCATCATCATCCTCATGTCAAATAAAAGCACATCTCTGTTTAAGGTTAATGTCATTGGCTCACTCATACCTGCACTTCACTGGTCCTCTGCTGTATTGATTCCTCTTGTTCTTTGATTTCCTGTTCCACTTCTTTTTTCTCCCTGAAAGAAGACCAGCACAGACAGGAGTGTTTAATCAGAGAGATGACGGCAGACACCGAGAGCCAGCCGGCAGGAGCCGAGTGAACAGCATCTTCCTGTAGAACCATATTTGCATCTACTGCTGGAGCTCCAGTGTGAGAGAGATGAGTGTGACCGTGTGTGTGAGTGTCAGAGCTGCACATGAGCAGACGGGTTTATAAACGTCACGAGGAATGGGAGGAGGGAAAGAGAGAAAGAGATGGGGAGGAAGAGGGGGGAGGAAGAGAGAGAAAGAGCAATAGGGAGGGAGGAAGAGTGAGTGAGAGAGGAAAGATGTGGGGCTGGAACAAATTAGATACATGTTTCACTCATCCTTGAGTCTGTATCATTTTGAGGTCATGGGGGTTTAATTTAGCAACGATTCTGTAATTCACTCTCTGAAGAAAACATGAATCATTCCAATCATCTGAGTGGTTGCTAGGGCATTGCTAGGGAGCTAAGGCTTACTAAGCAAGCTAAGCCCAACCTCAACACATCACCAAGTCGCATCATTTTGCTGTAAAAAGCTTACATCTCTGGTTATATTCTCCGTCAGAACATTTTTATAAACCCTGGAGTATACAAAACTGAATCTAACATAGACTAGACTAATTATAATTACTTTTTTGCAGTGTGGAATCTCTCTACGATTAGAAGTGTTATGCAAGACTAAAAGTGAATAAGGAAAGTGAAATATTTCATTAAAGCAGATTAGTACACAATGATCAGAAAACCAACAGGACTGATCACAGAAAGACTATGAAGCACTGACTCAAGACTCTTCCCATATTCTGAATCTTTATGAGTTCATGACGCAATCTTCCCATCAACAAGAGGGAAACTCACATGTACCCGACCAGGAGTCAAACACACACACTGAATCAGAAACTCCCAGGAGATAAGAGAGAGAAAGAGAGACTGAGACAGTATATAAGAATAGAAAGTTAAAATGGCGGTTTCTAATAACAGGCATATGTCCATCCAAAGACTTCCCAGCATGCATCAGACAGCCCAGATCAGCACAAAAACAACAACAGAACATGAGTCCGCCGAACAGCCTATAATTTCTCCTCTGTTAGAAAAGTCCGCCCGCATCATTTTAGCAGAATACAAAAGCCCATCGTATAGTTGAATGTTTACATTTTCTACTCCTCATCACCTCTCTTCAAAACTCTTTCAAACTGACTGATTATCAACAGCAGAGATCGTCGTCTGTCAGCAGTAACACTCAATGTGCGTGAAGCAGAGATGGAGGGAAAGGAGAGGTGTTTGAGTTGTGTGTGAGAGCCCCTCCTCTCCTCATCTGTGGGGTAATGCTTCCCATCACAAAGAGTGTAAACCTCTGGAGACTCACTTCTTACAGGAAGTGATCTGAGCCACCTGCACACATGCAGAACTGAACATCTAAATTCTTCTCATCTGTCACACACACACACAGGTAAATTCACTAAATAGTTCTACTACACATGGCACTGTAGCGAAAACACCTTTGATAACCATCACGTATGGATGTTTGTATATATGTATGGATAGACAGTTAGATAGATAGACAGACAGGTAAGACATGTAGACAGACAGAAAAAGAGATACATGTGTCTGGATGAAGTGACAGTATGCCAGATCATGGTTGCCTGCTGCATAATCCATATCCTAACACTCATAACTGACCCATAAGATGGTATGAAAAATGTCTACTGTATAAGTTTAGATGATCCAATTCATTTATACCAGTCTCGGACTAAAACATCAGGTTCACTCTGGTTTTGCTTTCACACTGTCTGTTTTAATGAATCTTATCAGTAACTCACTTCTGTAAATCCATGATTTCATTACTGAGCGAGTCCAACACTTTAATAGCTGAGAAATCTGCAGCCTGATTGGACATTGCGCTGCTCTGCTCAGCAGCATGGATGGAGGGAACATGGAAAAGAGAAAAGAAGAAAAAGAGGGACAAAATATTATGAATATTAAAAATTTTAGGTGCTACTATGCAGGTTACTAACCCATTGGCCAGCCTACCTGTCGTGCCAGCCTGTCAGAGGGAGGGATCATTTCCGGAGACAGTGTTTGGGGCGGGTCTATTCCCTTTGACAGCTTCTGATTGATCAAATGGAGGGCCAATGCAAACTGCTCTTTCGTCAGCTTTCCGATGTCACTGATATCACATAGCTCCCTATTCAAATGTAAGTGCACACAACAAGTTTTAACAAAGATGTGTCGTTACAGTACAATAACTTATTAAACATACGGGACTGAACGGTTTGGTCATATCAAGAGATGGATCAGGTCTAATCAGCTCTCCATGAGCATTTATGGAAAATTTTAATCGCTTATGGAAATTAAACACAGGGAGTGGCAACTCACCAAATGCGTGCCAAAGTAGCAGAAGGCAAACCAGTCTTCAAAAATATCTCTCGAACCTCAGCACCCGATACCAAACCATCCATATCACCGTCTGTCTTAGTGAATAACTCATCATATTTAACTTTATCTACAGGAAATACCACCCACTGTACACAGACAGACAGACAGAGGTTAAGGAGGCTCTATGATAAGCCACACGTCAAGTGCTATAGGCTGATAGTATGCAACTATAGGGAATGTAAGATAAACAGTACCTGTGGCGGTGTAGGTTTCGCTGGCAGTGTTGTAGAGCCAGAGTGGGCAGGGCCTCTCTCTTTAGGTGGTGCTGGTAGGAGGGGCATCACAGGGGGTGGGGTCACTTTATTCCTCTTTGATGGGGGAACCAGACCAGCAGGCAAAGACATGGGAACTGGTTTAGCCTCCAGGGCTCTGTATACTAAATACATGGCCTAAAACACAAACATCTGCGATTAAGTTTGGTCACCATTTTCAGATAAAGGCTGTTAAAAGCTTAACATGTGAGTGAGACTTGCAGATCACCTTCAAGTACAAAAACTGTACAAAACGTTTAACGCGTGTAACTTTTATAAAGCCTTAAATGTCGAGAACAATTCAAACTTTGGCCAGATAAACAGGGTGACATCACCCCTGAAAAGGAGACATGGAAAAGATTCCAAAAATAAACAGATGTGTCATTAATAGCAGATGTTTTTATTTGGAGTTGCGATGAGGTCAGGATTAAGGAGCAGTGTTTGGAAATGATTTGCTATTTAACTTGATTTAATGCAAAAATTGTCCACAGCAACTTTAATGCAAACAGATAACTGCAGCAGAAATGAGAAATCATCTGCTTGGGGTAAAATTTAAATTGAGTCACACAGGAAGTCAAACATCATTTACAGAAATAACTTAGCTGTAACTTACCTAGTTTCTGTAGCTGAGTTTGTGAGATAACTGAGCAGAGGACAACACTATCCCAGCTAACAAGGAATGTTTTCAGAAAGCTGGCTAAATGTTCTCTCAATGTTTTCAAAAATGTTCTTGCAGTAACGTTAGTAGAACTTTTTATAAATGTTGTTTGAATAAGGTTCTTGTAACCAAGCAATATAATGTTCCTAGAACATTCAAAATAACATTTTAACACGTAAAGAAAACAATAGGGAAACCTACAATTGTTAGCTGGGATATTGCTTTACCTTTAAGACAATGAAACCAGATAAGCAAGCAGAGACACTGAAACTGCCACAACATGAACAGCTCCAGACTAGATTGCTTACTCTGGTTCTAGACTCACCACAGCAAACTCATCTCTGTCCAGCATTCCATCTCTGTCAATGTCACTGAGTTCCCAAACCTGTAACATTCATTCCCAAAAAAAGATCAAATCAGTTTGGTTTATAAGTCATTTTTAAAAACATTTAGTACTGATCTGTAATGTTATAGGCTATCACTACAGCAGTTTGACCAAAGTAACTTATAACTTGTTTTGACAAGACTTAAAGATGTTAGTTTTGGTTTACGTTTCAGTGCCTTCTGTTCCCTAACCTCATACGCATGACACAGTATATCAGTACGCATGACAAAGTGACACACTTTATACTGGATGCATGAAGTTTGTTTATTAACTGCTTAAATCACAATATTTAGCATTGAATTACATTAAAACAGAAAGGTTAAGAAGCTTCACAATTTAGAACGACAAACAAACATTTTCCAAGCAACCATTTGATTTGTGATCCACATGAAACAAAATAAACAGAATGGTGTGTAACTATTAAAAGCAGCCAGTCTTTTCCTTTTGATAGAGCCCAACATGACCAAAACACACTCATGTTACGGCTCAAGAGTGCAGCTTAGTGATTAAACCTACACATACACGTTGGTACAAGAGGTAAGGTAGACCTTGTACCTGTTTTACCCCGTACTGCCCTGCCCAAACATCTTACCCTGCCAAGGACATCCACAGCAAGTTTAGAATTGAGGAGCACTGGTTTAACCATGTCGCCCGTGAGCATGCCACCCACTGGAGAGAGGCTGTCAAAGATGGCATCGAATTTCAGCTTCTCTTCTTGCTACACGGCACACATACACAAATAAGCAATGCATTAAACTGCAAAATCAGTCTTTGAAGTCATTTATGAGCTTTACAAGTACTTCCAAACACATTGTTTAAACCTGTGAAAAATTAAAAAAATAAAAATAAAACAACACTAATATGTTGGTGATAGCTGACCTTAACTACCCATGGGCAGTCGATGGGCACGGATCCAAACTGAAGTGGACTGCTGGTGTCATGCTAAACAGGAAACAGAAGGACAGTCATTAACAGCCATTTCACACACTCAGCTGTTTTCAGTCACTGGAAATTAGGAAGTTTGGAAATGACTTACAAACTGTGGGGGAGGAACAGCAGCATTAAGGCTTTTAAGAGACACTTCGAATCCATTCTGGGCACACGCCACCAAGTGAAGGGCTATGAAAAATTGCTGAGAAGAGACGAACAAACAATGTTCGAGTTATGTTGCTCAAATACAAATGCTGTAGTAATAGTCTGGAAAATACCTGCTTGTTAAGTGAGCCTTTGTGTTCTGAATCTGCCAAGTCCCATATCTGTAGACAAATGAACAAGACTTGGTTATAGAACTGCACACTACTATATTATTCTTACAATTTCAACAGCATGTAGTATGAATACTATGCAAAGTATGCAAATGTCATATATCAACAGTGTAGCATAGTAGTGTTGAAACTGTTCTGTTTCACATATGCTTATATTTAAAATAAAAAATATAAAATTAGGCAGTATACCAAAAACTAGTATTAATTCTGAACATTATCTTAGTTCCTTAAATTAAATACAGGGTGCTAAAACACTGTATATGCATAACTTTTTACAAGACAGAAAGCTGCAGATTTTTATGTTTTAAGTTTAAGATTAAGTTGTAAGTTGCAGATTTCAGAAAAGTGAAAGAGATTCTATCAAAGTGATAACAAATGCAACAAAATGCAGAAAATCACTGCAGCAACACAAATAAAAGCACGGTTCTTTTAAAGTTATCTCGGTTTTTCCAGTCCTTGTCAATCAATGGAAAGATTTTCATTTCCAGCACTGCTATAATGGAGACACGCTGTAAAACTGGTGTTACCTTGCCAAGCAGCAGACCTGCAAGGCCAGATCTCTTTAAAAATACCGCAGCATCAGCAGCGGCCACGTGCCCACTGTTAGACGGATCTACCTGCAGTGAACAAAAGGTGACAGTCGTTACACACGGCATGAGTCTTCTTTTAATTGAGTTAGAAATTTCTCAGAAATATGTTAAACTTCAGAGCAAAAGTTTTGACGGCTCCTATTGGTTTTAAATATTACCACCATTTTACGTTACAACTGCTATTAAACAAACTGGTGTTAACGGTGTGTGTCCCAAATAAATTCATTAGTCACATGACTCTGAGGAATGATTCATCAATTAAGCACCAAAAACGAGTTTCTAGAAAAATGAGAAGAATTAAGGTGCAGTGTGTAATTTCTGTGCTATCAGTGTCACCGAACAGAATTGCAAAAACTTCCCATCAGCCACTGCTCGGCCCAACAAATAGCCCCGTCCAACTCATACCATTGTCTGAATGCTCAAACAAACAGTTTTATTAGCGCCAGTGTTTACACTCGGGGAAATCCAAACTACATTACATACGTATTATTCAGGGACATGAGCATGTTTTTAACACAAGAAAACATGAAACAAAAGACCAATGATTAGCTGGAGCCCATCACAGGAAAAGAAGGCAAACAAGATGTTAAAACATGTCAGTTCAAACAGACTGCTTCTCTCACCTTGTCCTGATCGGTTGCAGAAATCACTGAGATTTCTACTGAATATGACACACTGAGATATAACAGATGAAGTTAATGGAACCCTCACCTGTCGATAGTATTTCTCATAGACGGGATTCCCACTTGAAAGCTGTAACCAAATGAAACAAAACCCAGTTAGAAAGTTCAAACAGTAACGTAAATAAAACCTTTAATCAACATGTGAACAAGCTAACTGAACAGCGCAGTCTTGTACGTTGGATTCAGCATTTTGTGTTACATATAAGATGATTATATCAGCATGTCTGTGTGAAATAATAACACAGTCTGTCTTAAACACAGCCCTGGAGGCTTTCATCAGTATACCGTCATTCTCGGCTGCACACAGCGTAAACACGAAGATTTTCTCACATTTTGATTCGCAACAGTGGGGAAAAGTAATGCCCGCAAGCCAGCCCCTTAACAGAGTTTAGTTATGCCCAAAAGACTAATCTACAACATATGGACAGCTCAAATAAAATGAAAAGCATTACAGAGACCAATACGTGATTAAGATGTTTCAACAAAAACCACATCCATTCTGTCAATCTATCAGAGATCTGAACCATCACATAACACTGACAAACAGTCTGAATCATAATGCAGGAGCATCAGCTTGCTTTCTTGGCCATGTTATACTGAGTCCTGCCAGGTCGCAGCTGCTTGTTGGTTGTAGTTCAACAGCTCTCTCATCAGGTGGTTACTGGTACATGCTAATGTGATGCTGGCAGACGATATTTACTTGAGTGCCATCAGACATTGTCTTGGCCTTGGCGAGAACGGAGTGCGAGTTTGTAAAGAAGTTAAAGAACTTCGGCCTTACAGGTTGTTTTGAAACCACCTCGTCTCTACCCGAGACGTTCTCTGGCATGTTCTTTATTCAAACACGGCACCTCTGCAAGTCATGCATTAGCCAGCCACAATTAAACACAATAAACGATCCACTAAAGCCATCCACTAAATTAACAAAACACAGTTTTCAGCCGCATGTCATGCTAACTCGTCTTCAAAAATAAAAAATTGCCTCTTTGAACACCTACACATCTGCTTTATCTGTTCATATGAATTTATTATAATAAAATTTGGTTTTTAGGTTATGAAAAGAGTGAAAGTGAGCTAGCAAACAGCCCAAAACTTCCTGCTGTTTTACAATTACGCTGGAAACAGTTTGCATTTCTGTTTATTTCTTACACAACACACCAAACGTACATCATATGTTTCTATATGTCTCACATACACAAACGTACATCATATGTTTCTATATGTCTCACATACACAAACGTACATCATATGTTTCTATACGTCTCACATACATCATATGTTTCTATACGTCTCACACACATCATATGTTTCTATATGTCTCACACACATCATATGTTTCTATATGTCTCACACACATCATATGTTTCTATATGTCTACATCATATGTTTCTATATGTCTCACACACATCATATGTTTCTATATGTCTCACATACAAGTACATCATATGTTTCTATATGTCTCACACAAAGTACATCATATGTTTCTATATGTCTCACACACATCATATGTTTCTATATGTCTCACACACATCATATGTTTCTATATGTCTCACACACATCATATGTTTCTATATGTCTCACACACAAAACTCATATGTTTCTATATGTCTCACACAACGACATCATATGTTTCTATATGTCTCACACACATCATATGTTTCTATATGTCTCACACACATCATATGTTTCTATATGTCTCACACACATCATATGTTTCTATATGTCTCACACACATCATATGTTTCTATATGTCTCACACACATCATATGTTTCTATATGTCTCACACACATCATATGTTTCTATGTCTCACACACATCATATGTTTCTATATGTCTCACATACATCATATGTTTCTATATGTCTCACACACATCATATGTTTCTATATGTCTCACACACATCATATGTTTCTATATGTCTCACGTACATCATATGTTTCTATATGTCTCACACACATCATATGTTTCTATATGTCTCACATACATCATATGTTTCTATATGTCTCACATACATCATATGTTTCTATATGTCTCACACACATCATATGTTTCTATATGTCTCACATACATCATATGTTTCTATATGTCACATCATATGTTTCTATATGTCTCACATACATCATATGTTTCTATATGTCTCACACACATCATATGTTTCTATATGTCTCACACACATCATATGTTTCTATATGTCTCACATACATCATATGTTTCTATATGTCTCACACACATCATATGTTTCTATATGTCTCACATACACAAATGTACATCATATGTTTCTATATGTCTCACACACATCATATGTTTCTAAATGTCTCACACACATCATATGTTTCTATATGTCTCACACACACAAACGTACATCATATGTTTCTATATGTCTCACATACATCATATGTTTCTATATGTCTCACACACATCATATGTTTCTATATGTCTCACACACATCATATGTTTCTATATGTCTCACACACATCATATGTTTCTATATGTCTCACACACATCATATGTTTCTATATGTCTCACACACATCATATGTTTCTATATGTCTCACACACATCATATGTTTCTATATGTCTCACACACATCATATGTTTCTATATGTCTCACACACACAAACGTACATCATATGTTTCTATATGTCTCACACACATCATATGTTTCTATATGTCTCACATACACAAACGTACATCATATGTTTCTATATGTCTCACATACATCATATGTTTCTATATGTCTCACACACATCATATGTTTCTATATGTCTCACACACATCATATGTTTCTATATGTCTCACACACACAAACGTACATCATATGTTTCTATATGTCTCACACACATCATATGTTTCTATATGTCTCACATACATCATATGTTTCTATATGTCTCACACACATCATATGTTTCTATATGTCTCACACACACAAACGTACATCATATGTTTCTATATGTCTCACACACATCATATGTTTCTATATGTCTCACACACACAAACGTACATCATATGTTTCTATATGTCTCACACACATCATATGTTTCTATATGTCTCACACACATCATATGTTTCATGCTCACACACATCTATATGTCTCACACACATCATATGTTTCTATATGTCTCACACACACAAACGTACATCATATGTTTCTATATGTCTCACACACATCATATGTTTCTATATGTCTCACACACATCATATGTTTCTATATGTCTCACACACATCATATGTTTCTATATGTCTCACACACATCATATGTTTCTATATGTCTCTCATACATCATATGTTTCTATATGTCTCACACACATCATATGTTTCTATATGTCTCACACACACAAACCCTCGCCATTGAAGTCCTGCTGCTGCTTTACTTACAGCTGATCTCTGAACGTCTCATTGAAGCAGATGTTAGAAAGCTGTGCGTGAAGTTTTCACATGCAAACGTGGAAATCAACTTTATTTCAGGCTGACATCATGAAGTTACGCCCTCAGACAGAAACTTTTCCCTCAGCAAACGACTGAACCAACGCAAACCCAGTCAGACACACGGACCCCTTCACATGACGCCAGACTAAAGCTCGGCGGATCCGACACACGACTGGAAAGCAGGAAAGTGATGTGGAAAGCCTTATATTTGTGTAGAAAAGCGGTATTACCTGACTCAGGGACAGACTAGCAGCCATACTGTTTCGGTTCCCACTGGCTCTTCATGCTCCGCGATAGGCAATGGACAATAATAGAGGGATGCTGCAAAACCTGGCACTGGAGCACAGAGTGGATTGCTACAAAACCTGGAACTGGAGTTCTCAGTGGACGTGGAGGCATCACAGGGATCAGAGGTTTGCCCCTGCTGGACAATTCCGTCTGTACAGAAAAACCATGTATTGTATTGTATTATATATAATGTCATGTTTAATATTGATTTATGTCAATATATTATATTAATGTGTAGTGTTATATATGGTTACATTACAGTGCACTATATTATTATATAATGCACTGTAATATAATGCGTTCAGTTATTTTATTATAAATAATAATAAATACAACGCAAGGTTATTTAAAATCAGCGATCATGTCAATAATTGGAAAATTCATGACTCTTTTAGCAGATTGAAAGGTTAACCCTGCTTAAAAATACAAGTAAATAATTAAGGTTATAGATGTTCATCTGGCATAAAACGGGAACCCCTGGAACGGAGGATTGTCCGTGTAATGAAAAAAAATACAGTTTACTTGTTTTAATGGAAGTGCCCAGATTTCTGTGTGTAATTTATTTGGCATCACTGAGTAACAATCTTAAAAACTACAGTCAAGAGGCTGATACACATTCACAGATAAATTACTCTTTTGTGGCTTTATTATTGGACAACTTTCTTATCAGAGCTTTTCATGTCACATAAACACATCAGTCAAACAAAAAGTACAAAATATATCTTTAAAAAAGGTCACAATCGATTTTGCTGAGAGAAATATATGAAAGCAGTACAGTAGTGCAACATTTACAATGACTGTGAGGTCTCAAAGCAGAGACTGTGAAAATGCCATGACAATTTTTCCTTATAAAACCCTTGAAATCTCACAAGCTTTCATTTTCTCACTCCACAGTTTCAGTCTGACCCTAAATATAATTCATTTTCACTAAATTAAATAATATAGTGTTTAATAGGGTGGACTGAGATAGTGACAACAACCAAGTAAAACACAAAACACACACATACATTTGGATATTTGGTTTAGATTTGCCAAATGAGTAAGCCAAATATTTAGTTGGTCAGATGTGCAAATTTCACACCATTCAATACAGACGTTAACTGGACATGAATTACCAGGGATGAATCTGTAATAGTTTGCTTACTGACCAGGGACAGACCAAAACTAGTGCCAAGAAGCAAAGCTTGTGAGACCCACAGTGTTACAGGAAAATATACGACCAAAGTTTATCCCAATCACAGAACAAGTATCAATGTTGACCTTGAGGTTTGGGTTAAAACAAAACTAGATTCTAAGAAGATGCTTTCAACCCCAACACACATACACACAAAACACACACAAAATGCTTAAGCCTAAAATAAATGTAAATCCTTATCTGTAAATCTTACCAAAGCAGTTTATTCCCTTCATGAGGAATGAAATGAGAATAAAATTGTGACAGATTACTGTAGTACTGTACCTCAGAAACAGCACCTCAAAATTTCTCCACAACGTCAACAAAACAGAAATGAAAATATTTGAGGTAATAATTCTAGTGTCTGAGATCTTTAGTTATCAGTTGATGACTGTAGTGACTCAAGTTTCATGTCATAAAATTGTTCAATAAACAGTTTGTATTGGATATTATCTGACATCTGTAAACACAAGTGTTAAATTGGTATGGATCTCACTTCTCATGACAGACAGAGAACTGCTCCTTCAGTTCTTCCTTCATGCAAATGAAAATCATGAATAATTTAAACTATAATGAGATTTTGAGTAGTGGAAGCGGGAAACTGACAGCCAGAATCATCTGACACACTCATCTGAAGAGAATGTCCAGCATTATTCCAGCCTTCTGCCTTGTACCTCATTGGTCATGAGGTATGAGGCACTTCTTCACAAGTTCCTATTTAAATCTACAACTCGTCTTTGAGTTTAGAGTCTGTTTCCTCTTCTTCCTCTTCTTTCTCTTCCTCTTCTTCCTCATCCTCCTCTTCTTCTTCCTTATCCTCATCATCATCTTCTTCATCCTTTGCCTCTTCCTTTCTTATCTTTTCCTCTTCCTCACGGCTTTTTCTGTCTTCCTCTTCTTGACCTTCCTTCATCTTCTTCTCAGCATCCTGAGTGTAGACCAAACATCATTTGAACGTACTGCAATTACTTTGTTTTTGACATAAGAGTAAGAAATCACTGAACAGAAATGATTATACCTTGGTGGCACCCCAGGTCTCCTTACCAACCTCTTCTGCCAGCTTTGGATCATTGGTAATGAGGAAGTTGTCAAAAACTGTGCCAGACTTTACCTGTGAAAACATAAAAGCAAAAGGTGGCTTCAAGGTGGCTTAAAGCTTTAAGTCAATATTAAATCTCTTAAAACGGGAACTGCCATTGGGACATTGCGTTAAAAGCAAGAAGCTGGAGTACCTGCCACAGGTCCAGTCCAATCACTCCGATGCTGCTGTATTTATAGATCTCATTGTCGGGTGTGTACTCAGGGTTATCAATCTCAGGGTGAACCCATTTCCCTTTGTAAGCTGGATTGTCAATTTGGCGGGGTTTCCACTCACCCTTAAAGAATAAAAATTCAGTTTGGGAATAAGCCAACAAACAAACCTAACATCCACTATAACAAAGCCATGTGTTCTTTGTTTAGCATTGAAGCTGCAATCCATAACCTTTGCCTCTATACTGCCATCTATGTTTGAAACATAAAAGTGCAGGTTACTTGTGGAGGTAATTTCTTAATGTGTATGACAAGTTTACATTCTAAACAACTGCTGTAAGAACAAACTACAAACATTGCACCATCTACAGCACCCGGACATGTGATATAGTAGCCGGAATGTCTTTCTGTTTACAGATGGACGTTTCCTGGGAAATCTGACCTGACAGCTCAAAGTATAAATCATTATTGTAAACTTAATGTTGTGAATCGGGACGAGGTAAGGAGATCGTCCTGAACACTGATCTGTCATGTACTTGTTCAATAACAGATTTTTGTTCATTTCTAACCAAAAAAAAATAAACGTCTGCAGCTTTTTCAACCAGAGATAAAAACCTTGTATTCAGGATTGGTGACCATGGGTGGCTCCCACTCCCCATCCATCTCATCATCCCAGTCATCAGGTTTCTTGGCATCTGGATCAGGGATGTTCTCAGGTTTGTCCCAGTCCTACAGAAGCACACAGGCAGTTGAACACAGCTGACATTTACATAGGTATTACTACCATCTATGTTGTTATCTTGAGCTCTGCTCAAGAAGTTCTGTGTACTCATACTCCCTGGGCGTTTACAAATGATAAATAAACTTCTAAATGTAAATGAGCAGTGAGCCTGAGCTATGATTTAATATTGTAACTACAACTGCTGCCTTGTAGAAACACCCTGTTTGCTGGCAGATATTATTAATTTATTGTGTAAATACATGTGTATCTTAGATAAAGTTAGTAGTATTTGGCTGATCATTGTTTTTTTTCTGTTAAAAACTTCTTAATGGGAGAAATACAGAATACATTTTTAACGGTGTCATTGGAACATTAAATCATGTTTATGATGAACTAAAACTTATATGACTTCAAAAAGCAGAACTTATGAAAACTATGATGAATCTTTCTTACTTCCTGCAGTTGTGTGTTTGAGTGAATAGATGAATCTTTCTAACGTCCTGTAGTTTTAGGAGCTTGAGTGGCAATTAAAAGTTTTACCCCACTAATATTTTTCCTGAACAGCACCTTGTATAATCAGTTCATCTGTTTTGCAACAAATGAGGTAAAAGATCTTTCGCGTTTAGGCAACAAACACTCTGGTCTCACCTCTGGTTTCATGTCATCAGGGTCATCGATCTTCTCCCTCTCATCCCAATCCTCTGGCTTTTTCGCTTCGGGATCTTTAATCTTTTTGGGGGGCAGGAAGTCCCAGTCCTCTTCCAGAGATCCAGACTCCGCCTTTTTATTATCAATCTTGACCTCATAAGTGTTGTCAGGATTGACAATTAATGTGTACAGGTGGGTGTACTCATCATCCTGAACGTGGGATAAGAGTCTTTTAAAGCAAGTCTATTGCCATGGTGAATAAGAGTGGAGAAATAAACAATAGAATTACCTTGCATCTGATGTCTTTGTTGATCAAATGATTTTTGCCCTTGTAGTTGAAAATAACATGCACTTTCTTGGTTCCAGGGCCACAGATGTCAGGACCTGGAAGACACCGAGTCTGTTTTTTAAAAGGCTCTTGACTGTATACTTAATGACCACCTTTTCTGAAGAAGGCTGTCTGAATTGACTTTAGAGAATGAGTGACTATTTGAGACACTCACCGAACATGATGTTATACGTGGAGTCTCCATGCATATCTTCCTGCTTCAGGTCGGATGGGAAAAGCTTGACGTAGCCACCTCCACAGTCAATGCTCTGCTCGTGTTTAACAGTGAACTGGATCACAAGGGACTGGTCCGTGTTGCTGAAATCCGGGAATCGTGCTGACAGCGCATAGAAATGGGCGTCCTGACTGGTCTGAAGACCTGTGCATCCAAAACACGAAATAAAACGAAGATTCATACAAGATATGAGTAAGAGCAGCCAAATGTGGTCAAATGTTAAGTCGTAGACGTTGTTTTTTATTCATTAACTTAAATGCTGCTGTTGGTTCAAACCACAAAGCCTTCACAAAGCCTCCAGATGGACCCTAGATGTAGTGCTGGTGTTTACAGCACACGTGACTTCATGTTTTGAAGCAGTAAACGTCAGATGTGTGACGTCCTGCAGCTCAGGAGTGACGTCATAGACGGTAGCCCCTCCCCGCGTGTTATGCGGTGCGTAAAACGACGCAAACCAAAAGAAACCACAAAGTCAAACCTGAAACAAACCTGTCGCGATTCCCAAACAGTTTGTGCCCTCGAAACAAAGCACCTCTCACCTTTATCTTTCTGGGCATCGCCATAAAATTTGCCGGCAGAGAGCACAAATGTCCCGTAGTCGGATTTGTGCCTCGATTCCTCCCATCGGCTCCTCCAGGAGTCTGCGAGCACAGATGATCGACTTTTACAATGACTGACAAATTATTATTTATTATTAATTAAATGTGCAACGCGAACATAAAACGACAAGCCACGTTCAGCACGCACGCCTGCATATTAATGAGCGAAATGTAATGCAACGAAGCTTGACCATCATTTAGCTATGACATCTCGTCTTTATGTTATAAAACGATACGATTTGTTTTTTATTAAGGGTAAGATTAGTTAAATATTAGTTCTTAATGAATTATTTGTTGTATTATTGTAACCTGCTGTTAGTGGCAAACAAGTCTACAACGAAAACATCCCGTAATGCATGCGGTGTCTCCAATCACACGATAACAATAAATAAAGCTGGAAAGCAAAAAAAAAAAAAAAATCAAACATTGCACGACAACTTACCGCCGTCTTCAAATTGCTCTCGGAAATAAACAGACGATTCTGCCGTGATTAAAGCGACGGGCAAGGCCATGAAAAGCAAGACTAACGGTGTCATCATTGCACAAAACGTACTTTCTTATGAGAGGGCTGGAGAAATGAAATATAAAATAATAAAATAAAAGTGTTATAATAAGAGTGTGAATATGAGCAGCTCCGTCTGGTTTCGCATGTCGCCTCCAGACTGAGAACAGATGGCCGGCTCTGATTGGTCAGCAGCTGGAGACGACTGCGTCACAGCGGCCAGCCAATCAGATTACTTTGCGGAAGTCCTTTTGGCCAATGGCAGCGGACCACGCGTTTGACTCCCAGTAACTCGGCATGATTACTGCATGTGATCAGCTATTGACATTTCTCAATTAACCAAAAAATATAAATTTTAATATTAAAAATTTATATTAAGTGTTTGTTAGAAATATGCATCTCCTGTAACTTTCCATATATATATAAAAAAACCTACAGGCAATGATCATCATGTCACTACACAAACAGTGTGACTATTGAACCACTGCCTTTACTGTAAATGTGAGGCTACAATCCAACCAAGAGTTAAAAACTGGATGATGAGCTACATGTTGAACATCCAGCAGCTCGGCTGGTTGAGCATTGTGGAAGCAGCACAATTGACTGCCGGACAGGGCTAACAAACTTCAATTTTATGCACGTCAAACTTTTCCCTGTGTATGCATGCAGTCATAATTTCATATAGGAACAGACAGAGCATTGATTTCAACAACTTTAATAAAGACAAACTTCTAATGACAGTGAAGTAACAGCCTTTAAGAACATCAAAGTAACTTCATATTACATTTCTTAACGGAAGACACTTTTTACACAAGGAAGCAATAAAATACAATTTATAAAGCAATTTTCCATTTCTTTAGCAATTAAATTGTGCCTTTACAGGTTTATTATAGTCTCACTGATCAGGTCAATTCACCAAAAGCCAATCTGGAGCTCTGATGGGAAAAGGTCTGGTGTTTAGTAGAAGCGCCTGTACAGACATAAATCGCCAACCAGCTAGTCATGGAAATAAAGCTCTGTAGATGCAGATCTGTTGATGAAAAGTGAAAGTCAGGAAAGGTGCACAAGCTCTAACAATGCTTTCAATAAGAAAGGGCAACCTCAGACAAATGGAACGGTTGGGGTATAATCAGCAGATTCAGTCGGCAGAATCAGAACATCACGGGTCACAAAACAGACAGACACAGAAGGAGAAAGAGTCACACCTTAAACTTCTGTCAGGTCCAGAACTGCACTTGATGCAGATCCTCCTAGAAAGACATTATAGCTGGTTAATTTATCAAGTCAACATGAGTGCCAGCTAACAATAGCAGCTTATCAGTTAAAGATGGTTCACATGAAGTGGGCAGGTCAGACATTTGTAGAACATAACCAAACTGTTGGGGGGGGATATTCACAAAGAAGTCCAGAATTGATCTTTATTTGGCCATTAACATCTAAATCCCCATGTCAAAGACAGCAGTTTATCACAATGGTCATTCAAAACCTGTAGCACCAGACCTACAAATGCATTGACACTTACATCCTGAGGGTCAGTGGTCACCAGCAGGGCACTAGGAGATCTCTGCACAATTTGGTCCAATAAGCAGAACAAAGTTGCTCTTCACAGAACCAAACGGTCGCTGTCGTCCATCTCCAATAATGCCTAATAAAGAGCAACAAAAATGGCCATTTAATTGGTTCAAGCATCTTAAAAAAGAAACTTGATGACTTGAGTCTCAGTCAGAAGTGTTACTCATGTCCTCAACAAGATAGGAGACCTGATTCTAACTCATCAGTCTGAGACAGTGCTTCACTAAATCAGGGACACAGACAAAAGACTTACCCAGAAATCAACAGCTCTGAAGGCCAACGACAGATCCATAGCCAGATTTCAAAGAGCTACAATAAAAAAAAAACCCCATTAAAACTACAGCACGAACACAACCCAAAACAATTTCTGGAAAGTTGATGCATCAGCTAGGAGCGAAAGACAAAGCTCTGGGTTCTACATGGGTTTTCTGCTGAACTATGCAGTCATCACATGCATCAATACATGAAACAGCAAGTGACCCAAAAGAACAGCTTACCAGATTGCTGCACGCCCCAGTAAACTGCATTCTGCAAAAAAGACAACGGAGTAAGACACCAGAAGCAGCACCTAATACCAGATAAAGAACTGGAGATGTATCAGCTAGGAGCGAAAGACAAAGCTCTGGGTTCTACATGGATCTTCTGCTGAACTATGCGGTCATCACATACATCACAGGTAGGTACAAAATCAAAGGGTCTAAAAATCAATACCATGCAAAACCGAGAGCATCTTCATACATTGTTCCTTCATCCGTTCCTGCAAGAACAAAAAAAAACCCTTTGATACAGAGCAAAGATGAAGAGCATGATGTTGTAGTAAACATCTGCACCGTTTCAGTACACGGATGTCTTTCAGTCCAATTCAGAGAGATTCCCATTGTTTTAAAATCATCATTACAGTGAGCTCATTTCACTAATGTAGTTTCACTTGTAAAAAGCTTACCTGTCATTTCACCTGCATGCTCAAGTTCCTGTGAATAAAACAAACACGTGAAGGACGACCAAGAAAACACAAGCCGCAGTATTAAAGCTCCGAGCTTCAGATTAAGATTCTGTGGTTGTCATTTCATCAGTCTGAACTCCAGAGTAGCAAATTGATCACATGCACACAAATGTTATATTATTATAATATATTTTAATACGCTATAACTATAACTCACCAGGCTGGACTCCCGTTGCTCAGCTTAGAAGGCAAAGTCCTGCAAACAGAAACGCATTACAACAAAACAACATGCACCCCTAATATAAACCTCACCAATAAAAGAAAACAACTTTGCAAGCCTCAGAGTACAAAGTGCTCTCAGAAATCACTCCTGTCCACTACTCTTACACATCTGTATTCATCACAGGCTGTAATTCAATGAACTGCATGAGTGTGAATGAGAGAATCGTGCTTTAGTTACCGGATACCGACCGCCTCCATCAGCCGCACCTGAAAGAGACGCGCTGCGTCAGTTTCGTACGTAACTAGCGTAACGTGCGTGCGCGACACGGGCACACGCGTCAGAGCTGTTGGTATTCATCAATGTTCTCAGATGTCCCTACCAACATTGTTTTCATCATACGAGTGTGAATGGGGCTACGGGCTCTCAATTAAACATTTTCCAGTAACATTTATTCCACAATCCATAAGAGTGCATTGCATACAAATATTTATATAACATAAATTGCTTTTAAATACATTTACTCGCTGCCTAATCGAGACGTGGGTCTTAAAAAAACAAAACAACCAGCAAATCGCTTTCCGAACAAAAGGATAGTTCATACTGATTTAAAACGCACCGTGTTGAAACCATAAAGCACCCATAGATATTAAAATAAATTAAAAGAAACAGAAAAAGTACCTCTCCGGAAGATCCACAGCTGAATGAGACCGACGAACGTGTCGCGTTGCTTTTTATAGGACTTCAGCGCAATGACTTCTGGGAAATGACTTCCTGACATGCGCATTGCTGTACAGAATAAATATAATAAATGTCTTTTTAAATCCCGTTACATATTAAAGTGAAGAAGTGCATGTTCAGTCTTGTTGATCTGAACTCTGTGTGTTTGCATCTCTGAAACATTTACTGTTTGCTTTGTATGCAGCAGAGACAATTCATTACATACGTACAGATTGTACATGTTAAGATTTCAACACTGGTCAAACTGAAGCACTTGGTAATTCAACAATATAATATGAAACACAGTGCTGAGTGCTCAATATCAGTTACAATAAAGTAAAAAATGACTGAAGTATTTAACTTGGTCTCATTGAGATTTAATGTTATATTTTCATACATGGAAATCTGGTACAATCAGCTGTGGTCAGATGAAGACAATGTCTTTTGGGACGACAGACAAGGCAGCAGATAAAGGTGAACTGTCGGGCATTTGTCGAGGCCTTCATTTAAGATTCATTTATACAACATTTAGAGCAAATGTCTTTTTCAAGAGATAAGTTGTCTTGACCTTAACAGTCTTGCTCTAATTAAATATCAGAAAACAAGAAAAACAATTTGTTTCTGCCTGGTGAAATTATTATACCAGCTTTGGACATAATTTTCTGTTTTATACCAGAAGAAAACATGACAAATACCAGACAGATGAGAAGTCAGACTTGTTCCAAATCATGGCACTGAGTAACGTTTTGTTGTTTAACCTTTAAAAAGTTAAATATCACAGATTGTTACCATTGTGAAATTGGTAAGAATTTCAAAGACAGGCAAAAAAACCATCCAATCTCTGTAATACATGTCTGTTTAAAATGTGTATTTAGTTGGACTCAAATGTGAGATTGCAGGGCAATGTGATAATGCTGCTTAACCTCATCGGTGTAAGCACCGGTTTGTTAAATGGTTTCTTGTGCACCATTATGATTTCCTATTGGACAGTTCAACTTTATACTGTTGATAAATGATGTGGAGACTGAAGCAGCATTCTATAAAAAACAACATCCCCAAGGCTCTAGAGCATATCAAATCATTCCCAAAATACAAAAACAGATCAAAACAGACATCAGGATTTCAAACATGGCAATGACTCGTCTCAAATTTCAGCCCAATGAAGTAAATGGTAAACATTACTTCAACGTTAATTTGAGGTTGGGGTTTGCCACTGGTCCACCGCCATGTGGGCATTCTTTTATGATAGTGGAAACTTAATTCATTTGAGCGAACAGAAAAACTGCATCTTCTTAAAGGGGCGGTTGGTTCACTTGAAAATGAACATTTTGCTCACCAATTAATTATTTTATAATTACTAATTACTGAATTACTGACTTTATTTGTAGAAATACAACAGGAAATGTTCAGTCAAATATTCAGTCTCGGTCACCATTTACTTCCACTGTATGGATAAAGGCAACTGAAAGTGAATGGTGACTGAGGGTGTAAGTACCAACAATGTTCCCGAACAGCATTCCACAGATGAAAGTCAGCCATATGAGTTTGGAACAACATGAGGAGTTTTGGGTGATCTGTCTCTTTAAAACGTTGCTTATGGAACGCAAAGGGTTATGCATCAAGTATGTATTTGCGAACAGTTACTATTGCCCAAGAGAAGAAAAACAAGAATATATCATATATTCTATATATAAACAGCTATAGCTAGCAGTATGGGAACCAAGTTCTCAGATGTTAATTTTGTGGTTCCACCATTAAGGCTTTTCGAACTTCAGGAGATACAGCCTTCATTCCTCAGTCACTGCTTCCCTGAGATACAGAACGCTGTAGTTTTCCAAGTTTGTTCGATAAAAACACCTCCACCCCTCGGGAGCGGGAGAGACGCCCTCCGGGACCGTTCTGCCCTGTCCAGACGAGAGCGCTTGTTTGTTTTGAAATGCTAAAGGGCTGCTGATCACGTGTCTTTGTGGTGTTTGTGTCTTCGAGGGGTGGTAGAGAAGTGGAAGTATTGAACTAGCGAGCGCAGAGATTGTTTGTTTTTACTGGTATAGATTTAAGTTCATATTTTCATTCATTCATACTTCAAAAATGCAAAGCTGTGAAGGTTCATTCATCAGTCATTTCAAGGCTGAAGGAAAGTGGCTTGCCAGAGTTCTTTTCTTAGACTCTGTGATTTTGGAAACTGCATCAGTGTCGTTGTGATGCTAGTCGTTTCAGAAGAGGCTCATCGTAGACCCAACATTCACCGTCCTCGTGAAACAGCTGCGGGAAACAGAAGCAAACATTAACAAACTGACAAGAGAACAAGTCTGAAATTAAGCGGGCTTCATTTTGTTTAACTACAGGATATCTTTAACTCTGCCATGACATTGGCCTAAAAGCACAGTTCTGAAAGTAAGCCGACTTAATTCAGGTTAATCAGAACTCTTTTTGAAGCATTTTCTAGAATACATATAGAGAAACTAAATGCTAAACACATACTGTATTTCTGTACCTCAGACTGGATTAACTAAGCATCATGGGTAATGCTTAACTTTAGAACATGTTGCTTATAAACAACCAGAACAAATTAAGGTCAATTTATCACCGTCATATTAGCATTAATTTATTTAATATTCCATCTGTACACGTGTGTACTGCATATACAGTAAGCACACATACTCTGGTCTCCCACTGCATCTCTTTCTCTTTCCTCTCCCTGGCCTCCGCCCTCTGTTTCTCCTCCAGTCTGTGTTTGGCCTCCGTCGCATTATCAATGTCCTTCAGTTTCAAGTTGAGAGTCACGTCCTTCCACAATCTGACAGCCAGACAGAGCGATAACAGATCAGTTCATCTCACAGAGGTAAAAAACAAAACATCATTTCAGCAGATCCCCAGAGGAGATGACACAAAAACAAACAAAACCATTTCTGAAGTTCAGCAAACAAGTCAGATTAAAAAACCTACAGCAAACTAAAGTGGGAATAAAATGCATGAATACGTTCCGTATCGAGTGAGAAAATAAGAGCACTCGTATGGTAACACACACTCAGTAGATTTAACTACCGGGGGAGGGAAGTTAATCTCTCTACACAAAACACTCAGATGGGTTTTAAGGTTGGTTTCTCATGCCTTGCTATTAAGTCAAACTCAAGATTAAACAGTTTTCAATAGTTACTCTGCACTGCAGCTTTAGCAAAAACAACTTTTTTAACAGACTTCTTTGAAGAGCACATGAAATGCTACACACACACACACTTCTGGATTCATACTCCAGCTGGTCCTCCAGTTTCCTCACCTTCTTCTTAATAATTCCCATCTTCTTTGTGTCAATGAACACTGTATTTTCCTAGAAAGAAATCACACATGGTCTCTGCGCTGCTTTATTTTATTCTTAGATGCAATTTCTATTCCTGTCTATGTGATCTGAAAGTAAACGTGGAGTATTTGTCAATGTTTGGTAACCCATGACCTCTGCGTTTAACCCAGAGGTCACGGGTAACTGGGGGAAAGGTGCCTTGCTCAAGGGCACCTCAATAGTTTTCTCTCAGCATTGGGATTCAAACCTTTGACCTTTGGGTTACAAGTCTGACTCTCTAACCATTACGCCACAACTGCCCTCCCCAAAATATGTAGGGTTCACACTTACCCCGGTGGGCCACTTTGCATACATTACACCGTTCCACTCGCCCTCAACAGAGCAGATTGACTTCTTGTCGTTGGGGGCACTACACAAGGGAATATAATGAGTGTTTAATTCATCAGGATCTTTATGTTAACACATCCCATGAGAAATGCACCAGCAGATAAAACACTAGCTTGTTTCTTTGTCTGCATGTTTCATTAAAACTCATTATAACCTCTTTAACTATATAGCTCCAGAAAACATTTATTTTTTCTCTTGCAATGACAAACTCCAAGTTGTCATTGCAGATTTGGGTGTACTATCAACTGTGTGTGATAAATTGTGTGTGGTGTGATAAATTGTTTGTGGCGTTTCTTATTTGTAAGAAATAAGTAATCTAATCTAATGATTACATGTAAATGGTCACAGAATGTTCATATTTGGGTTGAGTTATTACCTTCGTTATCATAAATTGGACTTACAATATCTCAGCAGTTATCCTGTGTTTCTTTCCTCCGTAGAAGGGTTTTGTGTGGAAAACTATATTGGCACTGTAGCCGGATTTGGAACAGGAAATATTGCACTCGCCGCCAAGCTCCACCCACGGAACGGTGAGGATCGACCTATAGGAGCACAGTTCAGCTGGATGAGATGCCCCGCCCACTTTAACATACAACAGGCAATTCAAGTGATAGAACCAGACAACATTTACCTCCCATAACCATTGGGGAATGTAAGAATATAGTGCTCGTCGTATTCCAGACAAGACACACAACCTACAGCAGACAGGAAATGAGGATTAAGCATTACAGCAGCACTGATGTGTGATTTTCATTACAGGCTGATTAATTAATGTTCTCACCTACCCTGACCAATATTATGGACACCAATTGACATTCCGAGGAACTTTGATTTAGTCCATATGTGAGCGTTGAACTGGATTTTTTTACTGAAGCACTCGGCGTAAAACGCAGATACTGCAGAGAGACGTATGTGTTAGGAAATCAACATACACCCAAAACACATCACAAATCAGAAAACACTACAAACAGATTATGAGAAAAAGTAAAAACAGTGATTATTTTTAACTGGTTTAATACTGAAATTACCAAATAAACAAGTCTCTGAATTATTAGGGCTGTGAATCGACTAGAAATTTTTCTGTCATATAGGACCCGTTCCAAACAATAAATGACAAATTAAACACATTCAGTTGAGAGCTCTATTAATATTTTAATGAAGAGATTTAGGATTAGCTTATCTTTGGCAATTGTTTTTTGCAATTGTTATCTTTGGGTTTTCTTTCACTGATGGCTATAATTAATTCACTCGGCAGACTGCGGCTCTAGCTACAAGTAAGCACTTACTAGGTGGGTGGTGAGAAACCTGCTCTGCCACAAATGACACACTGTTCTTGCTGGTCCACGGCACTGGCCCGTCTGATACAGACTCCTAGAGAGAGAGAGAGAGAGAGAGAAGAGAGAGATAGAGAGAGAAGAGAGACAGAAACAGAAATCTATTTATTCCACTGCTGTCTTTATTAGCATTACCAAGTATAGGAGAAAAGCAGCTTGTCAAATAAAAAAATCCTGCAATTTATTCCTAGATCTGAGGTCTCCAGTGAGGTCCACAGAGCTGCAGAGTTCATCTCCAGCCCAAATGAATCTCACTTGAAGCGGCTGGTCAAGATCTTTGAGACTGACAGAAACATCCAGCAGGTGTGTTGCAGTAGATCAGAGCTAAACTCTGCAGCTCTGTGGACCTCCAGGAACATGGACTGGAGACCCCTGACCAAGACCTTCAAATGCACACTCACTGAAGAAGCAGGATCCTCTGTTTCGGAGGGCAGGTCCCAGTGGCAGAAGAACACCTCACCCAGAATGGGGTTGTAGGGCTTCTTGGCCACAGATCCTTTCCGACCAGCGTGAAAGGCAGACAGGTACCATTTCACCACCTGCACCATGCGCTCCTTTGGATCCTGCTGCTCTGCAATACTGCCAACACACGCCAGAGTAACCAATCACGAGATAACGGTAAAGCACTAGCATTTATGAGAATGGACTTGAAATTGGACTTTCAAGCAGCACCGGACAGAGAAATAGTCTTGTACAGTTTCTGATTATTTCCTTTTTTTTACTTTTTACTTTTTTATTTAGATTTTAAGACTGATTTAAGCTACATGAAAACAGCTACAATGCTATGTTTAGTTAGTTAAAGCTGCAATCTGTAACTTCTGCTGTAATCATGCACTAAAAGAAAAAGCATACTGCAGTACAGCTGTGAGATCCAGATTCAGGACAGCTCAACTATTACCTTACAAACAAATCTGGGTGTGCGAAGAAGTCTGCGTACATTTCCAGTAATGACCTCCGCTCCAAGATGAATGTCGGCAAGACAACCTGAGGGCGAAAAGATGCACTGAGAGGTCAATAAGAAAGAAGTGAAGAAAAGGAATAAGGCTGAGAAGGAGAAGGTTGTTTGTATTGACCTTGGTGAGATCCATGCCCAGCCGAACTTGAGACAACAGATGCATGATGACACTTTTGTGTTCCTCCACAGATTCCCCCTCACCATCATCATCCCTCTCATCCTGACTGTCAAACTGATCTGAGACACACACACACAACACACACAACAACAGACACATCATATTTTTGTCACTTTCCATATCATTTTTGTCCTCTGGTTACTTTCTGATCTTGAGTCTCAACACAATACTTTATTTGCTGTGATTGTGGGAATTGTGGGAAATGTGTGTTTTGTGTACCTGTATCAGTGGTGCCATTAGACATGGAGGAGTTGATGGATTCGTTGGTGTCTGGTCGTTTCAGGACAGTGCTGTTAGGACTGGATTCACACACACACACACGTATGCGGCAAACAAACACATACAAGAGTAACAGTCAGTTTATTCTGGTGTGTGCAGTAAACAGAGTGGGGGAGTGTGAATTTATTTATAAGCAGTATTGTTTTTCACATTATTTAATGTGTGTGTGGGAAGGTGCTAATATAATTTACTGTCATTTTCACAGCAGTTTTTAAATGAGTTTTTATTCTAGGTAAGTGTGAGCATGTTGCATATAATAGCTCATACTCTGCACTGTTTTGATGAAGAGAGTGTGTATAACTCACT
The DNA here is from genome assembly GCA_036877525.1 of Chromobotia macracanthus. Taxonomy (NCBI): domain Eukaryota; kingdom Metazoa; phylum Chordata; class Actinopteri; order Cypriniformes; family Botiidae; genus Chromobotia; species Chromobotia macracanthus. The sequence continues at coordinate 1,916,698 of JAZGTH010000004.1, read as the reverse complement.
CTATGCAGTGCTTTAGTGAAGAGTGTGTATGTAACTCTGTGCAAAGATTTGGTGAAGAGTTTTTGTGTGTGTGTGTGTGTTTATGCAGTGCTTTGGTGCCGAGTGTGTGTGTGTGTGTGTGAACTCACTCTAGAGTGCTTTGATGCCGAGTGTGTAGCTCGCTCTACGCAGTACTTTGGTAAAGAGTGTGTGTGTAACTCACTCTACGCAGTGCTTTGGGGAGGTGCTGCTCTGATAAAACTCATCTGCGTCGTAAAACTCGTCCTCACTGCTGGAGTAGGAGAAGTCAGGAACTGTGTGGGGCAGAACGTTCATGTGACTGGGTGATGTCACACTGCTGCTGGGGGCGGAGGGGCCACTCCCTAAAGACACAGGAAGAAAATTCAACCAATCAAAATGTGCATATATGTGCAAGAGGGCGTGTGTGCTGAGGAAATATGAGCACATCATTTATTTATGAAAACATTACAGCCGGCGGTCAGCGGAGTTTCCTGTCGTGGGCTGAGGTTTGTGTTTCTGCATATGCGGTTGGCAAATCTACTGCAAATAGACATGACTAATGAGCTCATGTAGACACTTAGTCATACATTACACAGCTGATTTCACACAATCTCAGATGATCAAAACTGGCAATATGTTAGGGCTGTTAACATACACCAGCCACCCTGAACACATCTGTGACTCAGTCAACAACTTTAAACTCAAAACATTCAGTTCACCTGGTTCACCACTTTAATAACTGAATGTTTGCTTCTGTTATAAACTCAAGACTGCTCACAGAGGTTTCCAAGTAAATCAGCCGTACACAAATCAGCCTTGTGCTGTACACAAGGTTTAATATCAACTGAACTCACTGCAGGTGTGAGCTCGTGGCTGTTTTCTGTATGTCTCCTGCAGTGCTGTACACACAGGGTTTGTGCTGAGCTCATCTCTTCCTGCACTGCCTCAGCAGAAGCTGAGCCCTGAACCCTCCATACCCTGAGCGCTAATGACAGGAGAAAACAGCCTCGCTGCAGAGACGACAGCTCTGCATTCCCACTGCAGCATAACTGCAGGAATGCTGCTGATCATCAGTCACCAGTATGAAGCTGAAACACTTTGATGCATTAATTGTTGCTTTACATTCATGTACTTGGCAGATTCTTTCATCCAAAGCGTCTTTCGGTGCATTCAAGCTATATGTTTTATTGCAACATGCATTCCCTGGGAATCACTAGCAACGACCCTGCCGTTGCTAGCCCTATGCCCTACCAGTTAAGCTGTGTTTTTATTTTAGTGTTTTCATGATTTATGAATGCATTGCTCTTGGAGGCAGTTTGGCCAATAGCATGTGTGAAAACGGCCGAACGAGTCAATGAGAAAGATTTTACAGTGGAGAAACTCAGCAGCTGCTCACACTGAAACAGCTGCAGAGACTTTCATCATGTGCAAGCAAACAGACTGATAAGAACAGTTTTCTCTTCTACAAAACTGCCCAGATTCATTTTTACTGTACAGTAATAATTTGTGGATGAATATTTTTGGAAGAACTTGACCACCATTCAAAGCAAGTCTGTGAGAAGTTTAAAGCAGTTGAAAGTAGGGAGTACAAAAAAAATACAATATTACATTTTTTAACAACTATATACAGTAAACAAGGAATCACAACTATATTGCAACCCAGATATTGATAATTACCATAATATTTACCTCCTAAAAAATATTTAATATCTTTGGCTTTCTTTTCCAAAGAGCTTTAACGGTTGAGTTTTCTTTATTTTTTCAGCTTTGTTGATATCCCGTTCATATCCCGGCTGCTAGATTACCGTTTGTACCTGTGCTGTTGGGAGTGGGGGTTTGAAGGCTGTCCATCACCGTGACAACAGGACCCACAGGTAAGGAAGAAGGCCGCTGTTCCATTTTACACACCTGAGCTCCATCTGCAGATGAACACACACCCCTCATGTGACCTTGGTCCCAAAACACACACAAGATTTGCAAACCAAATTTAATGTTTGAGCTTCTAAACTGGTGGACAACAAAGACAGAGAGAGAGTGAGAACAAGAGAGAGTGAGACAATGAGTGTGAGACCGAGAGAAACAGAGAAAGCTCACCTGTGGGGAGAGTGGTCTGTGTTGGCATGGCACTGACTACAGAAGTGTTGAGGGGGGTGGGATGGAATACCCCATCTACTGGGTTTATGGTGCTCTGCGGACAGCCACAGACATGATACAAAACACAGTTCTCACGAGAACACATTATAAATATAACCCTCTCCTAGGAGCTCTAGGAGTCCAAACACCCAACTCGACTATCACAGGATTCCTCAGTGGAGTTTCAAACATTTGTGATCACTTGTTAGCAGAAAGATGTGCTTAAACAAGAGATGAATATTCTAACTGTGGGTGAAAATCAGCCAGAAGATTCTTCAAAATCTCACCTGTTGTGTTCTATAAAACAACGAAAGTCTTAAGCGTGTTTGGAATGAACTGTGGCTTCATGACAGTATTTTTATTCGTAGGTGAACTATTCATTTTGTTAGTAAAACATTGTTAGTGAGTCTGTACATATACCACACACATTATTTCTACAGTGAACACTTAGGCATTTATATTACCTTTATGAATAGTAAATAAAGGTCACACTTTTCAATAAGGTCTCACTCTTTAACATGAGATAATGCGCTAGTTGACATTAACTAACAATGAGCAACATATTTTACATCATTTATTCATTTTGTTAGTCTGTTAGTTAATACAAATACAATTGTTCATTGTTTATTTATGTTAGTTCATTGTGCATTAACTAACGTTACCAGATACAACATTTCATTTTAAATAAGCATTACTAAATGTTGAAAAGTACCAAGATGAATAAATACTGTTGTTATTTATTGTCAGTTCACGTTAACTAACGTAGTTAACTAATGTTAACAAATGAAACCTTATTGTAAAGTGTTACAAACTAAAAGTCATTTATTGTTAAAGACAACATGAAATCAGTGAATTTACACTCATCAGTGACCACTATTTTAAACCAATCAAATTCCTATAGAAAAAGCCACACCCACTATTGTTTCTTTCAAAAATGTCTATTATTAAAGTTAAATTTATTATTAAAGTTGCCGAAGTTAAATTTGCTGTGAATTTGTTTCTACAATTTCTTGTTGTCTTTAAATTTGTCATTTTATTCGGCCAAAAGGATTTTCCATACAGAGACACAGATGAATCTTTAATCATCAATAGAGGGAAGTGAATCACATTCAGCTGCCTAATGCACTTTCAAAATGAGCTGTCTCTCAGCTGTGTCCGTCACACTGATTGTGTCAGTGCACAGAATCACTATGCGTTGATCTCTGCTTTATGCTAAACAAACCCTGAGCATCTGTCAGCCGGCAGGGACTCAGATAAGAGGCTCTGCTTCCACGGCAACAAGCCCATCAGTCTGTGCTGTACATCGAATAAACAGCAAGGCAGAGAGATGAAAAATCTTTACCCATAATGCGTGGGTAGGGTTGCAATTCCGGGAATTTGGAAACTTAATGTGAATTTATGGGAACATATGGGAATTCTGGCACACATATAAAAACAAACCAGGAATGAGATTTGGAGCGCCTTTTCTACCAAGGAAATCTAAAAGGATCCTATTATTTTGAATAATCCCTGTTTAGCTGTACTGTGACAGGCTGTCGATCTTAATTAAAAGCCAATTATGGCAATTAGGGCTCTGCTGTAAATAAATAAACACTTGAATAAGATTAAAGAGAGAGGCAAAAACACACAGGGCAGCCGCAAGAAGACACAAGAAATAAGATCTGCGAGGAGGGAGGAATGAAATCGTGATGTGTCACTTTGCATCAACAGTTATTGACCAATGAGAGCCTGCGGGGAGGTGCTAACGGAGTTGCATGTATTTGTCCTACACGGTACAAGAGCATGTGTCATAATGGAAAATCCAGGGTTATTCTGCATGCTCGTCTGCATGTGCGAGTATTTTACAAGAACAGAGCAGGTTGATTTAACGTCACGCAATGTGAATTTGTTGCAAATTATTGCAACAGGCCCAAGAAACGTCCCAACAGGAAGTGAAAAAGTGCAAGACCCATAAAAAAGAAAGAGAGAAAGTGAGAGAGAGGTGTTGATGTGATGGTCGGAGCCATCAGATTAAGGTTGTGCAGATCTCAGATCAGTTTATTGAAGTGAAATGCGATTTTGATGGCAGAGAGAAGGAGCACTGCTTGATTTCAGCTAGTTAATTGCTGAAGAACGTCAAAACTTACTAGCAGTCCGTTCGTGTGTTGCTGTTCGTTATTTTGATCCTTGAGAAAACACAAATTGAGAAATAAGGCTCCAATGCTTGAAGGCAGCCACAAAAGACAAAGATAAACTCTATAAATCTTCTTCAAATAGTCTCCACTGATTGTTTTGTTTCATTATAGACAGAATAACAAAAGATCAAATGAGGTATTTTGAACTTCTTTAGTCTCCTGGTGTACTTGAGAATCACCTCTCAAAACCATTAACATGGTACCTGTTGGGATGCTCATAATCTGGCCAAGATAAACATTAACTGCGTTGTGGAACATTACAGGTTGTGTTAGCACAACACTGGTACATGAACACAGTCACGCACAAAACTCGAATGCACATTGAATGCGAGCCGAAAAGACAAGTGACTTACCTTAGCGATCTGCAGCAGTACGATACAGTGTTTGATGGATTCTACCATATCCTACAAAAACAAGAACCGGAAATGAAAATGCATTCTGACACCAAAATTAGATCCAAGAGGCTTTAACGGGGTGAAGGTGTAACGCTCTTACATAAGTCGTGTCCTTCAGGTTCTCAATTTTCTATGGAAAAGACAAAAGAGCAGTTTCAGTTAGACTTGTGAAAGTCCCTTTAATAAAACAAAGAACAGAGCATGCACCTTTACAAAACAACAGAAAGAAGCAGAAATGAAAGCGTAGGTTTTAAACCAATTAACAGCCTCGAGTTTCAAGCCATAAATAGGTCAGTACACTATAACAGCTGCAACTCTCTGTGAAAGTGTGTCCTGTACTAAAGATACCTGAGAGTGTATATACATTTATAACATTACATTAATGCATTTGGAAGATGCTTTTATCCAAAGCAACTTACAGTGCATTGAAGCTATATTTGATCAGTATGTGTGTTCCCTGGGAATCGAACCCACAGCCTTTTGCGATGCTAACACAATGCTCTAACATTTGAGCTGCAGGAACAGCATATATGTAATTACATACATAAAAATAATTTTTGTTCTTGTAATATGGACAGTGGGGGTAAGAGGTGCCAGTGGGTAAGTTGTGTGAGCCTCTCATTTAGGAAAGTCATTTTGTGCTCCAAAATATACAGCAATCATACATGAATGTAAAAGACACTGAGAATCATCGCATCTTACCCTACGTGACTCCTCTTCTTTGCAGTCTTTAATCTTTTCATCAAAAAGCTTGAGAAAGAGACGCAACAAGTGCAACATTTAGAAAACCAACATATGTGGAAATTAGCTACAAGTCAACTCAAGCAACAACAAGGCAGTCTTACAATTCACCAGAAATATCTAAGACCCACTTTTATTTGGTCGATCAAAATCTGCAAATACGCGTCGGCTTCGGCAAGCTTTTTGTCAAAGTCCTGGACACTGGGAACGAAGCCGGTTTCTGCCTCCTGCGACTGAAAGTGAGAAAGAGACCTTTCACTTCTTCCTCTGCATGTGAAAGCTTTCATGACGTCCTGAGATCAGTAACTTTCTGCTTCCGAGAGGAAACAGACTGTTGGATAGAGCAGAACCGAGCCCTGCCTGTTCACACTAACTAAATTAAAGTCAATTAAACAAGACGCACAAACAGAGATCAGAACAGCACAAACAGTGAAGATGCTGTCATAAGTATTGTTACAACATGTTAGCCTATGCAGTGACATTTGTGTTTATAAACTTCACAGGTTCACTGTGATTTGATTGTGTTGTCCTACGGGTCGTGTGTTCCTGTCTTCTATAAGAATTACTGAAATGTGAGCTTAATCCTATTCAACAAACACACCCTAAGCAATGAGAATAGGTACAGTAAAGAGCCACACATTTGAACACAGACATTTATAGCTACACAAGGTTGAGTAAGTGTGTATAAATATGTAAGCAATACATATTTAAATTTCAAGTAAATTAAACATACATACAAATATATACACACATGTAACGTGACCCGTTTAAAATGCATTGGTAAAAACCAACACAAAAAACATACTTACTGGCTTCTTGCCACTGTTAAACATGTCTCTGGATCCAATCTCTCTTTGTAACACTTATCTATATCTCTCACTATATCTTCGACACACCCTTTCCTGTACAGTTACACTCTAAAGGAAGACAAATTGGGTACCAAATGGCTTCTTGGCAAATCTACTAATAGCCGTTCTGTAAACCACTCATGGCCTTGAAACTTCCTCAAAACTAAAACAAAAGCAGAAGTAAAAACCAAAAGTGCCTTAAGCACTCACTGGCTGTAGCAAACACGATGCACTGCTGTGACTGGATCTGCTATGTCTCTAAAGGAGGGGGTAGCTGAATAAGGAAATCCGTGATTGGCTTTTGGAGATCAAGTGACAGGAGAGCAGCAGGTTAAAATAAATGACAGGTAAAACAGAGAACTTTTGAGAGAAAGGGATGAAGGAAAAAAGATAGAGATAGACAGAGGAAGAAATGAGTGAGAGATGGAGAACATTACTCCAGAAAGAGAAAAACAGCAGAGGGAAAGAAACTGAAAATCCAGTCTCATCCCGTCCTGGTTTACCTTAGCCGGAGTGGGTCATGTGTTCCTATCTGTCTCATTCCATAACCTCAGAGCCTCCAGCCAGCTTTTTATAGCTCTTGTATTCTCATAAAACAACATCTTTCACACACACCAATTAAAAAAAACATTATGTTTTCATAACAACCAAAAGGAAACACACACTTTTCCAAGACCGACTGTGTGGTTACCATTCATCCAAAAGACAGATAAACTATACACGAGTCTTCAATATTTATTGACTGTTTTCCTGAAAGAGAAACACTCTACTACTGTTTTAAACGTGTAAATCTGCTCTGAGGTAATTCTGTCAACTTCATGAGGAAACAAGCCACAGAAACAAGTGTGCAGCATAAAGACAACTTACAACCTCACATACACCAAAACCTTCACAACTTCTGCTTGTATTTTGCAAGCTCTTTTAGCTATTAAAACAACAGTAATGAACAATTTTACCCCAATTGTACTACAGTTAATAGAGCATGTGGCCGGGCTCTTACCTGCTGAAGTGTGTGACGGAGGATCGTCCCCTCTAAGGCATGTATCCACTTCTCTCGCTCATCTGCGTCACGGGCTGCGAGGCAAACATCCAAAAACACATCCGTTAGTGACACACAGACAGACTGTAAACACACACATGTGAAATGAAGAGAGCTGAATGATTTCAGTGGAAGAGAAGCGGTGGATGATAATTACAGCGCTGATGTTGTATCCTGGTTTCCTTTACAAACACGGACAGAGTTTCACGAAGGCAAGACAGGGTTGTCAAACAGAAACACACACAATTAAAGGCCTTAAGTAAACATGAAAGGTAAATAACGCTTGTGGCTGAGTGTCTTGTAAGAAAAGAGGGATGAAATATCAGACGACATGAGGACTGAAAACACTCGCTTGGTGCTTTAAAAGAATTAAAAAGACAAAAGCTTCAAAACATGTGGCACTAAAAGTTGTCAAACTGTCACGTCACCAAAGACACAGTATATATTCTCATTCATCTATAAATGAAAATTCCTTTAACATTTATGCAAAAAGTCTTTGATCATAAGACACAGAAACAGATGTTTGATTTATTTATATGTCAGGATGAATAAGGTTTATAACCTATGATGAAGGTGATGATATTCATTTCAATACCCCAAATGTCCTACACAAAGCTGTTGTATGGGATCAAATAAGTACAGTAAAACAGCACACAAGCAGTACAGATTACCCTTATTGTACTTTTCGGAACTTGAGAGCTACTGGTTACCACTTGCTTTTTTGTGTAAAAAAAAAAAACAAAGCACAGCAAGGTGAAAATTCTCCATGAAGCAAGAAGACTGACACCTTTAATCGAGAGAGAGATCATTTCTGGGTCAGTGATACCGTTGAAACCAGTTTTTATTTACAGGCTTTGCGCAGTGCTAACGATTGTACAACATTTCAAAAGAACTCATATTTCACGGCAGGTTGCCTGAAACCTTTAAATCCAGTTTGTCTCTATTTAAGTAAGAAGGCATCTGTCACAGACAGATATAAGCCTAAAACTCTCTGTCTCTGTACGTGTCTTTAGAAATACATCTTATCGTTTCCTCAGGGTGCAGTTGACGAGAAATGGCACTCAGAGTGTGAGATGTAGCTGACAGTTCAAAGGATGACGAAGCAAAGCTCAGCAGAAAATCTAAAAGCTTTCAGAAGCACAAAGCCAGGAGAGCGTATGTGCACCGACACACGAAAGCCTATTTTTACTGGAACAAATGAATCACTGAAGCCACTCGTTTGTGTGGCAGCAGACATACACCAAACCGGTTAACAACCAAAGCACATCACTGAAAATATCTCAATAACAAAATGTGCTTTAGTAGTTAACAGACAATTTAATTCTCTTTACCTGCTTGTGAAGCACAACGGCCTTAACCGTCTTAAAGCAGTGTCCCAGATCTGTGTAATACACACAGTCCAAAACAAACTTGACCCCTCCCTGCGTTACTGGCACCAGTGCTGAGATCACATGACGTGTGATGCGGAGATACCTCCGTTTTCCAGCCAATGAGATTTCACGAGGTGAGCTCGTGGAGTTGATGACAAAACACTGTACTTGTTCATTATTTGCCAGCAAGGACAAACATGGAAATGGTCTTGAGTTGAGGTCTTGAGGAAAAAACAGTCAGCAGTTTAAAGCATTCTGAGAATGTTCTGAGAATAGCAAAGATTTTGCCATTTTGAGCTCCAATATTGCATTATACACACACAGTATTACATTTATCGCAGGTTATACTTTTCAGAGAATGTTGGGAAAGACCTTTTAAACATAATAAATGTAACAGTAACAGCAACAGCTGCTGTCAGACGGTGAGCTCTCTGCTGCTAATGAGCTGCTACCAAAGTTAAATGACAGTGAAACAACACGCTGACTTTCTAACAGGTGAATGAAAAGATAAAAGCTGTATGAGTTTGGGGGGATTTTTATTCTTTAACTGAATTCAGTTTTATATTCTGTATCATTCTTGGGTTTGTCTATAACAAAATCAATGAAAACAGAGTTGAGAAAAGCTATTAGAATTTAAACTTTCACACACACAATTTTGTCATGAGAGTTTGCTTAACATTTCCTTTCTGCATAACAAATCTGAGTGTGGCCGGTAGTGACAGGTATAGATGCAAAGGTCCACAAAATATCAACCCCTGCAGAGGTTTAGAGGAACTATATTTGCTGTTTGTGATGAATTATGAATGATCCTCTACTCTTCTGAGGACCAGCATCAGCCCTGTATTTCCTTACAGCTAAAAGCCTCTACCTGTCTCCCTCTCAGACGCTTGACTGGAAAAAAATAGTCCTCAGTTTAAAGCTCTCTTACACTGCCCCAGCTAACAGGGAACATTCTCAGAATACTGGCTAATGTTCTCTAAACGTTTTCTCAAAGTTCTCAAAAACATTCTTTCTGTAAAGTTAGTATATCATATCAAAACAAGTTACGTTGTTAGTGAAACATTTTAAAAACGTTACAGAATTAAGAAGCATTTAAATTATGTTCTTATAACTAAACAATAACGTTACAACAATGCCCAACAATTTTTTTGTTACTAATGAAAACGCTATGGAAACATTTTTACAACCTAAAATTGTTAGCTAGGTATATACCAAGAGTGACTGACAAATGAGCAATTACAAAACTTTGAAACAGAACAGTCCATCAAGAAGAGCAAACTCAAGACCATTTCCGCTGCCGGTTAAATGACTTCTGCTGCAGTGGAGATGTGAGTACTGATAGACTGACTCCCTGTGGATTTACAGGTGGAGGGTATGAGAAGACCGCTGAAACAGAAGCCCGGGCTCAGAAGCAGAAAATCTGACACGGCACGGAGGGGTTATGCTTCTTATTTTTAAAGAATGCTTTGGATTGACACACCACAACACTGCAGATACACAATACAAAAAAAATACAAAAACTGGGAAAAACTAAAGAGGTTAGCAAAGATCTTTACCAGCAAAAGTAAAATAAATAATAATATTCCTTCAATATGAGTCAACAAGCATTAGGGCAAGACGTAACCCCTTATAAACAATGATAAAAAAAAGTTACAAAACAATGCAGCTTCCTGTGATGTCACCAAGCAATTTATACTGTAGTTATTTTCAAAACCTGCAACTCATGAGTACTAATAACACACTTACACACAGTTAACTCTACCGCACTACACTGAGAACTTGCCAAGAGCAAAACAAACAAAACCCTGGATCACTATGAGCCAGACTAACCAACAGAGTTAAGAGCAAAAATAAATGGTTTACAGCAGTAGTAGCGATCAGACGAGCTCCGGTGAACATGCGGGATCTTACCCTTCTTACTGTAAAGCCACAGCATACAGTGTCGAAACATAGCAGTGGGTGAGGGCATGAGGAGTGAACGCACCCTCGACAGGGCGGAAGACAGGGGGGTGGAGGAGGACAGATGAGCCAGTGAAAGAAGGTGGAGGCTAAAGACATAAAAACCTGGAACTCAGCAGACTCGCATAACCGTGGATGGAGAAAGGAGGGCAGACTGTCCGTCCACTGGGTTCCTCTTCAGTCTTTGAAGAGCTTTCTATCCCGTTCTGTTGTCCTTTACAGAAAATTAAACTCCCAAACGTAATTCAAAACACATTCAAAATGGTTCAAAACGCAGCCTGATAATTGAACACCTCGACTGGTATGGCTGTGAAATCTGCAGACTGTCCCGTTCTGTGGTTGCACCTAAACGCAGAGATAAGCTGGACAAACGCACGAGGCCTAATGCACGTTTGAAATCTGCAGGCGTATGTGTGCGTGTCTGTGTAATGTGTGCGACAAAACTGATCTAATTCTTTTAAAAATCAAAACGAAAGAGCAAAAGGAGGAAACTGAGTGAGCAGGAGCAAAAAACAGTGAGTGGAAAGAAGAGAGGAGTGAGAGAGACAGAAAGAGTGAGTACGTGCGGGGGAGAGAGAGAGAGCAAGAGGGAGAGAGAGACCGGGCACATGTGAGCAGCCGGCTGATGGTCACTCTATAAACAGTGGTAACACAGGCAGGAGGTGCCGGAGATGAGAAGATGAGAGCAGGAATGAAGAACATAAAAGCCGAGAAAAGAGAACGGAGACCTCACCCTGAAAATGGAAAGTCTTCTGATCCACAGTGATGGTGAAGGTGCTGTCATCTTCATCATCGATTCCAATCACAGCTCCCTGTGAGAGAGAATGCAAGAAAATCCATTCAGACTGAGGGACACGTCACATGCTTGCTCGCTCGCTCTCTCTCTCTTTCTCTCTCTCTCTGGCCCACTCCCTCATACGCATGAAAAGAGAGCAGGAAAGGGGTGGGAGAAATTGGGTGGAGTGAAGGAGAGAAAAGGAAAGATCCTTTTTTCTCCTTCACTCCACCCAATTTCTCCCAGAGAGCTGAGAGAGAGAGAGAGAGAGCTGAAGAAATACACTGCAGCGGTCTGTAGATATAGCAAGACCAGAGCAAAACAAACAACAATGAACTCAAACACACACTACCACACACACACTATTCACATTCAGCATGTCACTCAGAAATCTGAAAACAATAACCTTGTCAATTATTACACAGCAGTGTGACAACATGCCAAGATTGTAAGAAAATGCTGAAATTAGTTGCTTGTTTGATGAATATTTAGGATATTTTAATGGCAAAAAAACAGGTTAAAATGTAATAAAAGGTATAGATGATTATAAAAACTTACAAAATTTGAACAAAAAAACTTACAATTATAAAACATTTTTTTTAATTAACTTTGATAAAACCTTCAAAACTGAATCTGGTCTGACTTTGATTAGAAAAGCTTTTCAAAATTGTCAGACAAATGAAATGATTTCCTTAAGGAGTTAAAATCTCAGTCTTATAAACTGGGTTTCACAGACGGTGAACTCTAGCCTGAGTCACATAATGAGTAATACACAATCTGTGCCCCTCTGAAATTGCCCTTTTGTCATCTGGTCCCGACAATTACTGAAGTGGAAAATCCAAAACGCTGAATTTATAATGGACAACAAGCAGCCTTGACTTTAAATGAGCTTATAAATGTCTGTGCTGGTAACTGCTGGAGGAAGAGCACAACAACCACTCTGATAAACTCAGACCACAGGCCTCCAGAAAATAAACCAATGGCCTGAATTTGCACTCAGGCAATGTCCGCAACCAGCCGCTTGTTTTGATTTATGTGTTCAATTAAACTGTATTGACTGTGCAATACAAATGAACAAGAAATACTGTACACAAAAACAGCTGTCACATAAAACTTCCACTCATGAGTTATTATTACATGTTAATGGCCTGATAAGAATTATGATAAAGCTGATGATAAAGCAAAACATATATACACAACCCATATATCTGATAATATCCTCAATACTTACTGCATCTCTGTATGCATGCAGTTAACTTCTAAAACTGTATGACAAAGGCATGCAGATCCAAGGGTAACATTATATTTCTAATCCATATATAACGAAATAAAGGCTTGGGTGTAATCATAATCCTCCATCACATTAAAGGTGGGGTATGCAGTTTCAGAGAGGATAGCAACAGCAAGTTAGCTATGAAAGCATAAGATCCCGCCCTCCCTTCAGAACGCTCTCCAAAGCCACACCTCCTCCAACACATGAACAAATACATAGTTTAAAAGGCAAGTAGGACATCCTATCATTACATTCAGACTGAATGCAATGATTAGATTAACAGTTTATGGTCCTGTGCCTTCGACAGAAGATATGCATTTACGTAAATATATTTAGACCACTTAGTGATTGTTATCAGGATGTGAAGAGACTTTCACCCAGCATAACAAACATGTTTATGGAAAAATCACCTACCCTGCCTTTAAATGTATGCATTTCATAACTGGCCTGTGTATTCTAAACTCGAGTATGATGTCCAGAGCGCCATCTAGTGGTTATGATGCTTAACAGGCATCATAAACTGCTGATATTATTGGGTTTATGAGTTTGCTGAAAAACAGCAAGTCATCAGAAATGTGACTCTTCCTGTTGTATGTACCAGCTACAACAAAACTGCTAAACTGTACTGAGTTAAGAGGAAACAGACTAGTATTCCCCATGTTAACAGCTCTTTCTTATTCCCTCTCGGTTCTGTTTTTGGCATACTACTGCACTGTATGAAGACTCTGGTTAAAATAAGTCAAATGACAGCTAAACTAGTCAGAACAGGAAGAGAGACGAGCACAGATATGCAGGAAATAATTTAGCCCTTAAAACAAGGAAGTTTCTTACCCTGAGCCGCACACAGCCTCTTCTGGAGCCCCGCATCATCTTGTCCTTGGACTGACAGAAAAAGTGCACAAAAAATGTGAGAACGGTCAAACGCTTTTGTTAAATGACACACACACACTGCTGGAATATATCTGATTTACCATTATCACCTGTAAATGCTGGGACTAAAAACATGTTTGTAAATAACCTGGTTTTAGGTTATATGATGGAAAATGTTATAACCTAATGTTTTTTTGTCATTTTTTAGTGTTGTAACTGTACACACTTAAAACAGAAAAAAAAGACATTTCTAAAATAACATTTGCTACAATTTCTTAAGCAAATCAATTGTGTATTCATAAGACTGCGCGTTTATTAAAGTCTTACACTTGCAGTTGTAACTCTTTGAACAGTTTATTAAAGACTGTCCACTACAAACAGGCCTTTGTATTACAGGCAACAATACACATTTCCAAATGCACATGTGTAATCTTGGCTCTGTATCTCTGATTTCATGCAGTATTAACACAGGTTAGATTCAGGTCTCACTTCTGCATTGCAATAAAGAGGAAAGAGTTCATTTTTGACTTGGATAACCGTGACACAATTTCCACCTCGGTTTTGTGACCATTATAGGTGCAACAAGACTCGAGCTGCGTGTTATTTACTGACGACAACTCCTGGAGCTCGTAGTCTGACCACTGAACAGTTTTAAAGAGTTTATAAACAGCGCAGAAGAGAAAACGAAAGCAAATGCGCCTTCAAAACAAACGTCACGTGTGGACGCCTCGGCCTTTATATGTGGTGAACTGCTCTCCTGCCGGCAACAAACCGAGTCTAGCTGCTCATTGGCTCACGCCGCCCTCAGCAGAGCGGGGATTGGCTAAAGTCTCCGTCGGTCAAGAGAGCCCCGCCCCCTCGAACTGACAGGCTTCCGAGCGGTCGCTTTCCTCTTCAGCAATAAACGATCGCGAAACGAGCCACGAAACGACAAACTCTGTTTTTTCTCTCCCAAGCGTGCAAAAAAAGACTTACGGTGTAGTACGACAGCAGCCCGGCGTTATAGTCCAGCACGAACCAGCGGTACTGCCAGCCCTTCATGACGTTCGTCCATTTACTCAGCGGCCCCTCCATGATGGACGCCATCTTTACGCTTCGCCTGAGCGCGCGCGCGCCGTGCGTCTGACGTCAGAGCCGTGCGTTAATAAAAATTCAAATAAAAATTCAATTTTTATTATTTTTTATCGCCTGCATTTACATTCACGTATATATGCATGTATTATAATGGCGTAAATATTTACGCTTACAAAAAGTACTTTTTGTAAAAGACGAGTCAGCTGTCCGTGTTTTACTGCTGTATGTCAACTGGACTATTTAGATCATTATTTAAACCATCAAATGGGAAACCAATGCTGATTTTAAAACAGTTTATTATTGCATAGAACAGGAAAAGTAAAAGTGTTAGGGCTCATACAATAAACTGATAAATCAATCTAAAATGTGGATGAGGCTCATTTCTCACAACTCGAAATATAAAACCATTTGATGCCAAGACAAAACAGCCTCTGATTCAGTACAGAGACAGTACAATACAATAAAATATTGTTAAACTGTATTGTACAATACAAATACAATAAAAGAACATATTTACTCATCAAAATAGTTGAAAGTACATTTTAATGTCTAGAAAGAAAATATATACATGAAGATATGACATGAACGTGATTTAGCATATCTGAGATGGGACAAAATGTGCAAATTATCCTGGAAGACAGGAAAACACCCACATCACACAAAAAAACGAGTACAACTTAACATTACTTGTGCATCTAAGCACTGAGGACACACACAGATGATATAAATGAAACAAACATAAATATGTTACAAGAAAAACTAACTACCTTCATTTCGTTTTCATTTAAAAGAGGCTCCATATATTTAGAACATATAAAAAGAATTTGATACTGAGTTTTGAACCCACTGTGACAGTATGAATGTGAAAACTCCCAATAACTTGCAACAACAAATCACACACCTTAAATAAATAACAATAAAACTGATGGACATCTATGCTAAGTCACTTTGCTGGAGTTAAAAACCACACGAGACTAAAGACTTCAAGTGAAGTTACAAACTGATGTGATCTGATGTGTAAACAGCAGATGATCACAACAGAATAACGGAAGCTCCTTAAACTCACCCACAATCTCCCAAACATGCACATCACCCAATAAGAGCTGTTCAGTTACGAATACTGAAGGTTTTGGCTTTCCTGATGCTTAGCAACATTGCTGGCTTTATCTTTGGTTTATCTGCAAAAAGTTGAGCTTCACTCTCTGAGGTGGGAAATCTTCTTGAGTAGATGTCGGGATATTCCTTCTGAAACTAACAGGACAGAACGTGATTTTCTGCTGTCACAAAATAAAATTTTTACACTTTCCACAAATAGGGCCTGAAACTCAGTTGAAAAGTTTTTTTTAAAAGGTTTTTTCTTTCAACAAATACGTATGTACTCAGAAAAAATTACCAAAACGTACCATGGTAATACCATGGGGTTTTAGACATTCCACAATACAAGATGGTTCTTTTAAGCATGAATGTACTGAAGTAACACCACAGTACATAAAGATAGTAATGGGACACTGAAACAGCAGCATGGTGCTAGCACTGGGGTTTAATCCCAGGGAACACACAAATCTTTAAAAACAGTGCCTTGACTGCAGTATTATAAGTTTCTTTGGATAAAAGCATCTACCAAATGTGTAAATGTAAACACAAAGTGTACCGTATTTGTGGAAAGCGTCAACTGTTAAAAACTCCGTAAATAAATACCAGCTTTAGCTTCTTTTTCTTCTCTTTCACAGACATGTTCTTGTCTTTGATGAGGCTCTCCAGCAGGTCAGCTACAGCCTCCTGGGACACAGAGAGTTTCTGCTCCTCAAACTCCTGAGTGCTGATCTGCCTGCAGAACGAGTATGTCGGCATGGCAACACCAGGGCCTGGCCATGTGGTCTGAGATCAAGAATACATGCATATCAATGTTAGGGGGCATATAATCCCAAACAAGCACAATATAACGTGGCAGACCAGATTCACTTACCAATAAACAGAAGCAATAAAAAGGAACATGGTGTTGGTGATTCATGAGGACTCACCAGTGATTTGAGGTAACTGATGTGATTCTCCACAGCGGTGAGTAAGTACAGAGGCACCTGCATGATCTCCTGATGGTGATCCATGAGAAACGATAAAAGCCTCGTGGCCAAAAGTTCATCCAGATCATCCACCTCCTCACAGCTCAACACACACCTAGAGAAGGTCTGCACCAGCTGCACACAAACACACACACACTCAACATTACAGCCAGATGACATAAAACCTGAAAACTGAGGCATTGCATGTTTTAGGGCTGTAAAGTTTGCACTCTTTCTGACCAGAGTGCGGGTTCCGATGACGTCATGCAGCCGTGGCATGTCCACGTTCTGGCTCATGCGCGAGATCATTCGCAGGAGTAGCTGCAGTTTGCGGCGACTGGCTGGTGGCAGGAGTAACGTGCAGAGCTGTAGTGCCTCGACGGCCACACGCTCAAGCGATGGCTGCAACAGACCTGGAATGATGTGACGTGTCCCAAATGTAAACTATAGACATCAATCAAAACACAAAAACCAACCACAGCAGAGAATTCAACAATGACTCCAATCGTAAAGGTACAGTTCACACAGAAATGAAAATTCTGCCATCACTGACTTACAACATTTGGTACAACATGGGGTGACTGAAACAATTTTCTTTTTTGGGTGAACTCTCTCTTTAAATTCAGTCAAACTGTACGGCACAATCAAGAAACACATTTGTAAGTAGCTTTGTAAGACACACACACACAATCTACAGACAAAATTTTTCAGCGTCTATGCAGGTCACCACTCAAAATATACTCAGGAGGGAATTTAATCAAGACAGCTAAGGCGCTAAGATTTTGCATGAATACTTAACCTACTCTGGAAAACAGTGAAGAAGTGTAATTTTTCATACATCAAAAATGTATGTATAAATGGTTAATTGGATAAAGTACTATACAGAAAAGACATCCAATATTGCACTGAAAGTATAAAGTATGAACAGAGACACTGACTGTTCATCTCAAAATTAGCTCGAGTTAAAAATAAGTTGAGTTAGCCTGGTTTGGGTTAAACAAAGTATAGCATAGCATTAGTTAGTTAGTTTTAGGAACAATGAAAACACTTCACAATAAGGTTCCATTTGTTAACATTACTGGACAGAATTAGTTAAAATGACCAAATAATTAACAACAATTATTTGTTCAATGATTAATACTATTATATAATATATTTATTATAATATTATTATTAACGTATTAATTATACAGCTGTTATTATTCCCAATGTTAATTTCAACATTTACTTTTTTCAGTCAAAAGTTGTATCTGTTAAGTTAAAGCAAAATAAATGAACATGAACAAACATTACCTAAGATTAATAAAGATGAAGAAATGTTGCAAAATATACTTTTCATTGTCAGTTCATGCATTAACAAATGTTAACAAATGGAACCTTATTGTAAAGTGCTAGTGGAATTATAATGGACGTTAGTTTGGCAGTCACGACACACACATGCTCAAACACAAACAAACAGCATGCTCTCATGGTCTTACTTTGCTCAGGACTCAGGCGGCGTGCTAACAGAGCAGGTGCAGGTTTGCTTAGATCCAGAGAGCTCTGACAGCGTCTGTTAATGGTCAGACCTGTCCTAAACTCCATGCAGCTTCCATGCAAACTGGCCATACCAGCACCCCTAAGATCAATGCTAGAGGAACAGTCTGGTCTGATGGTAACTTCAGCCACAGGAGCGTGGATGTTAAAACTGCTAGCAGACATTTCTCTGTTCTCCTCTATGTCAAGTAAGTTACCAATGCTTCTGGGTCGGGCCCTGGCAGGTCTCTGATTGGTTCGACGGAGATCTGAAGGGATGCGAAACCCTGTGCTGTTCCAGGAAGTCTGAACATTTTGGACATCAGTCACACCTGGACAAGAGTTTCTGGACACCCTGGAACCCTGAAGTTCAAATGTGAGGTTTGTGTCTAACGGAGACTCAGTCTGAGTTTGCGATCGATCGCTACCGCAGGTCTGTAAGCTTTCAGATGACCTGAACAGTTTGGTTTTGGAACAATAATCCAGCGAGTTATCTACAAGACCCTCCAAAGAGCAACTTCTGGAGCGAATCCTGCAGGCTGGAGCTTCTAGATAGCTGCCTTCCAGCCCGTCTCCAGCACTGGCTCTTCTACTGCTGAAAACTGGCTGCTGTGATCTATGGGTTTTTAACTTAGTATCTGCTTTAGAACTGAAAACCTCCTTCATAGGTGACTCTACTTCATCATAGGCTTCCTTTCTTATTAAGCTCATCAGCAAGCACTCAGTTGATCTGAACAGGTTGGCAGGGTTCAGGTGTGGGGCTTTGGCTGGCTGTGGGCCGGTCGGTTCCTCCTGGCTTTTACGCTTTCCACATTGAATTTTAGGAGCCTGAATGTAGCCACACATAACTAGCAAGGGAGCAGACAACAGAACATAAACAACAAACAGGCAGGCAAACCTAGCTAACAGGGAACTTTCTCAGAACATTGGCTACTGTAGGTTATCAAAAACGTTGCTGCAGTAACATTAGTAGAACATTATTAAAGTTATATATCACATATCTCAAAAACATAAGTTTTACGTTGCAAATTTAAAGTTACAGAATTAAATAAATTTTTGAATAATGTTCTGTAAGCAATAACCTTAGAACAACATCTAAAAAAGGAGGTTTTAAACATTCCTAGAACTTTCAAAACATTTTTGTTTTTGTTACTTAATTGAAACGTTAGGGGAAACGTTCTTACAACCTAAACTCGTTAGCTGGGAAGACGCTTAAAAATGAAAGAAGGCATTTGAAACTGAGCAGACAGGGTTAGTTTCATTGAACATTCTTTGACACACAAGCAGTGAAGTCAGTAGAAACTGTGTGACTTACAACAAATCATTTCTTCTGTTTTGTTTATTAATACCCACGTCCCATCATTTTCATTCCTAAAACTAGTGTTTAAACGGACGGTTCACTCGAAAATACAATTTCTATCATCATTTACACAGCCTATGACTTTGTTTCAAATAATATGAGTGTTAGTAAATAATGACACTTTTTTTTATTTTTGGGTAAACTGTCCCTTTAAGGCATGTTAAACAATTCTTCAATCCTTTAGTTATGACTGGATTAAAGGATGAAGTATGTTAGTATTAAGGCAAACTCTGATGCACAGACAGTAAATGAGTCTTAAGTGATAGATGAATCCTAGTTTCTATTTAGTTGTGTATGTAAACAAATTATATAACATTGTGCTTATGTAAACTTTAACGCTTATTAATATGTAAGCAAATACATCCAAGGCGAATATTTTAGCAGTCGTCATGAAACTGAAGGAGGAAGTGTGTGTGTTGTAGAGAAACGATCACGCCCTGCTTTATACATACCCAAGATGTTGACAAAGAGTTCATAATACTGATAAGTCAGCAGCGGCTGAGAAAGACTGTAGAAATAGTCAGAGACTGTTTTAAACACATCCCGCTCAAAGCCCGGGTACGATGGCTGGCCTGAATCGTACTTTGGCCCTTTACAAAAAAAAAAAGCATAGCATTGTCACAAAATAAATTGGCAAACTATTTGTGCACACACACACACACACCTTAAATGATATGATCCGACAGCAGCTACATTAAATAATTGCAGATGTTATTTTAATGTTGTTTTTGCAAACTGGAACTTAACATGTGGTTTAACTTACAGTTTGCAAGACATTTCATGGCAGACAAAACCCAGTGTGGCAAATCATCTGTGCAGGGGAAAATCAGAAATACTGATCAAAATGTGAAAATGTGACACTGGCCTTCATATTATTAGAGCTCTTGAATGTATCTGCTTACCTGTCTTGTCCTCCAGAGAAACAACTCCATGCTTGTTGACTCTAGTAATATTATACACAATGAACTGAGGATTGACTTGAGCTGGATCCAAAACATCTTCAAGACACCATGATCCCAACAGCTTCTGCAGACTGAGAGATCAAATAATGGTGAGACTCATGAAGAGCATCATGGTTTTTAAATTCCCTTTACATCAGCTGAGAACAGTTAGACATGAAAAGGTGATGAAAAAAGCCTAGACATACATAAAAAACAATGCAAAAAATGAAATTCTGTGCCTGATATACTGCTAAATATCTCCAAATTGCCTTTAAACAATCAGACCATTTTATTACTCATGTGAAATGGATACAACCACCAACACTGTAAACCCATAAAAACTATATAAACAACTTCATTAAAAACACGCTGATGGCCACTAACAAACATGCACCAAAAGGTACCATGATTTTTTGGTATTTAAATATACACCATAGTGCTGCTAACATTTTGTTCTTTGAAGAAACAAGAAGTACGTATGGTGCAAAAGTGAGCACATCAACATATACAAACCATGCAACAGCAAACAGACGGAGGTGAGGGGGTACTTACTGTGTAAGTGTCACATTCTTCCAGATCACTTGAATGTCGTCTTCCGTGAGTTCCCTGCAGCGTTCAGTCTCACTGGATGCAGATTCCACAGAAGCGCCTTGTGTTTCTGGGTCCACATTTTCCTGTGTGAAACAGCAGGGTGTTGATACATATCTGAAATTTCCCATTTCACCTTTTACAATAACAATCAGTAAAACCAAAAATTACCAAAACTTCTTTGTCAAATTTCTTAGAGCCCCTAATTTTGAAGAAACCCTCCCGGTCCATCACAGATATGCTCTTCTTCCTCTTAACACTGGCGCAGTTGGGAACAGGCTTCAGCGGAGATGTTGATGGAAATCTGAAACACATTTCATCCAGATAACAAATTACATTTCTCTCTATACTTTCCACCCAAAACAATTTTTAAACGCTCACCGTCTCCCACCTGTACAGCTGGCTGTTGTCCTCCAGATCTTCCATGCCCCATCGGCCTTTGACGTCCTCAATCACATGATTTTTCAGAAACTTCTTCAGCAGCTGGACAGTCTGCTGTCGGGTGACCTCCGGTCCAAAGTTGCTGTTGTTCTTCAGGAGTTCATGTAACCAGTCCACAGCTGCAGACGCGCTGAAGCAGTTCACATAAACCCTGAAGTGCTGCCTGTGTTTCCTCAAAGGCATCCCTGCCCGGAAGAGTTTAGTCACTTCATTCCACTGCAAGACACACAAAGAAAGTGTTTTTTTATCATTATGCCTGATGTAAAGTTTACAGCAAGCACAAAATAAAAAATAATAAATTAAAACTGAAGAGAATACTGAAAGAAAACGAGAGGAAAAAACACTTCTGTATACCTTGCTGTGATGCAAGGACAGTTTATATAAATAAACCTTACAGTTTTACAAATGCATTAAAAACTGCACGTCATTAATGCTGTAAACTAATAAATAAGTTTAACCAGAACAGATTTCATCAGATTCAACAGGAGAGACTCACCAGTTTAGTGGCCCTGTATGGACCTGGAGTAACGACGTGAGAGCTCATTGAAAAGTCGAACACCTATACAGCTGCGGTCATTATATCTAAATATACAATTATATCTAGATATAAAAATATCCACATAAAACTGTTTTAATCGTGTAATCTCGTTATAGTAACACTACACAAGATCACTGAACATTAGTTCATTGCTCGCTGTGTAGTTTGAAATGTCCTGTCGGCAGCTTGTGGTTGGATGATTTGTTTGGTCACGTGACTGATTGCGAAGCAGCCATTGGTTTTTCCATGGCGACAGATTTGAACGTCAAAATAATAGTCCGAGTAATGCCTCACTATACTCCTTTAATCTTTAAAACATAAACTGGACACTCGTATATTTCTGTAATATTAACACGCAAACGATGTATTCTTTTATGTATTA
Source organism: Chromobotia macracanthus (assembly GCA_036877525.1). Lineage (NCBI taxonomy): Eukaryota > Metazoa > Chordata > Actinopteri > Cypriniformes > Botiidae > Chromobotia > Chromobotia macracanthus. The sequence goes on along the minus strand of JAZGTH010000004.1, from coordinate 1,894,222 downwards.
TATGCAATATTTCACTTATGTTTTGCTTGTGTCATTGCGTTGCGTTTAATCCATGCAACGTTTGTTTACCGTTTATTATGGACGACATTTTTTTTGCCCTATGTTATCGTGCCAAATATGTTATGATCAAATCTACATAGTTGAAAACGTCTTTCTTCCGAGAGCGACTGAAGAAATAAAAGACTCCAAGTCCCATGGTGCACCACGAATACAAGTTAAGAGTTTCGTTTCCGGCTTTGTTACCGTATGATTGAGGCAACGGTTACCGACCGAACCGCGATCGGTATTAAACGGTGTATCCGGTGGGTGATCGTCTTCGTTTAGTTGATCGCATTGAAACACATTCTGTTTACCATCATATAACCATAATATGATTTTAATGCATTTGTGGAGCCGAAGAGCTTTTGAAGCTTTCTGTTGCTAGCTGTCAATGTTTATTAATCAGGGTTAAAATGTGATTGATTTAACGTAGTCAAATAACTCGAGTAATCGATACAATCATATTTATTGTACAGAATGAAAGAGCATAAACGTAATTAATCCAGACGAAACGATACCAGAACATCTGCTTGTTAACTAGCTAGCTAGCAGTGTCATGAATCCGTTCATTCACGAGATAAATATGATCAATCCTTAACAGCATAATCTATTATGTAAACAATTGATATACTAAATAAAAATGTAAATACTTTTTATTTCCTTACAAACACTAAACGTAAAGTTTCTGAACAGCTGTGGTCAGCTATTCATTAAGTTGAAACCTATCGCAGGTTTATTTTATCTTAAACGAAGCCTCTGTCATAACTGTTAATATCAATGTCCTGTGAGGCAACACTTCTCTGTTTATTCATTTAATTTCACAAATCTCTGCCTTCTCTTCCTAACAGACCATGATTGATATCAAGGCGTGGGCAGAATATGTGGTGGAGTGGGCAGCCAAAGACCCATATGGCTTCCTCACGACGGTGATCCTGGCTCTGACCCCTCTGTTTATAGCCAGTGCCCTGTTGTCATGGAAACTCGCCAAGATGATAGAGGCCAAGGACCGTGAGCAGAAGAAGAAACAGAAGCGACAGGAGAACATCGCAAAAGCCAAGAGAGCCAAGAAGGATTAAAGTGAGATGCGGAGGGGTCAAATGAACAGCCCAGTCCCCTGATATAAGTCTCTTCTCACAACCCAGGACAGTTCTTATGGGATCTGGAGCAAGACTGGGCTTATACAAGGTCTTTCTCACTTGATTTCAATAGCAGGACTGCCGTACTGTTCTAGATTATTATCAGCGCGGTGAAAAACACTCTGAATAATTATGCAGAGTGTCTGCATTCCGTTTTTTACCGTTTGATTGTTTTTTCTTTGCCACAAGATCCACAAAACACTTAAATTGTTTTTTTTTAATAAAAATGAATTTGAGTTTTGTCTTTAAAACCGTCATAATGTGTGTGATTGGGCAACTGTAACCAGAAGGTTGCTGGTTTAATTCACAATGCTGGCAGGAAACAGCTGAGTTGCTCTTGACACAGCTTACCCCCAGTTTCTGCTGCAGTGCTGCCCACTGCCCTGCGTGTGTGTGTTCACATCTCACAACTCGCTAATAGTTGAAGATTATTTGCTATGCACTCTTTTATTTACCCTCTCTTATTTGACTAAATGCATACATGTTCTACAAGAAGACTTGATATATTGAAAGGATTCTTAATTAGACATTCCTCTGAAAGTCAGCAGCCTAATTTATTAAGATCCTCAGTCATTATCTTACAATATATTTGAATTATAAAATATTAAAAACTGCCGTTTTGCTAACCAGCCTCCAGCAATCCAGTTCTGAATGTAAATTAAGACAATTAATGCTAATTGTTTGAATCACAAACCACTAAATCATTTGAACTGCACTTTCACTTAAAGGCAGGGTAGATGTTTCTGTCCCCAGTTTTTGTTTCGGCTGATGTCTATCTGGAAAAACAGCAGTAAGAACCCAGTGAGCACCAGGTGGCAGAATTTCATGTTGTGATATTAGTGTGACATTTACAAGTCTGTTTTAAGGTCCATTCGGTGTTTGCGTCATTTGTTTGTTGGCATGTTTGTTTCCAGCTCTTCTAAAAAACGTAAAACGGTGACTGTACGTCCACCAACCCTCAACCAACCATTTGTCATCTTCTGCACCCTTTACTCATTTATGTTTTTCCCGTAGTAACTACTTCATCATAAGCTAAATCAAAAGAATTAGAAAGCAGGATTTAAGTGAGAAGAGTACACAAGTGCTCTTCTGTGGTCTCATGTCCCTAATCTGTTGGCCCTGCTTCTGGGCTGTTGTTTGCATTGTTACTGACTTATAAATACAGGGCAGGAAACACAGCCTTGAAGCAGATGTCTTCACCAAAATGTCTGCATGTGGCTGTTCTCATGCACATTTGAGCATTCATTACTCTGATGTCATTCTTGTGTGTCTGCTTCAGTCAACAGTTAATCATGTACTGTCAATCTCTCTTTAAAACTGTTACATAAAGTGCAGCACGTTATAAACACATCTGGGGTTCAAAATGTTTTTGCTTTAAAATGTAAGCTTTAAAAATACTTTAACATCATTTAAATGCTTCAAGTGGGAAAACAACATTTTTGTGTCTTAGGTCTGAGTAATGAGGAATCCAGGCACTTATCTTCTAATCAGGAAAGACAGGTTATAAACATCTTTATGTCTACGTGTCACTCTTTCTGTTTCTCTCCATCTCTTCGTCTGTTCCCCCTGATTCTCAAGGAAATAATAATTTCCTTATTCAATCATTTTGTTTTTAATTATCTAGGACAATAAAATAATTATCTGACATTATTGTATGCTACTGATTATATGCTGAGTTTATATATTGAGTTAACCAAATAGATTCTTTAATTTATCATAAGTTGGAATCTGCCCTCATACATACCTTCATATCCATCTCTGGTATCTATCAGCATTTTCGTCTTACACTTTTTAAATTGTGTAATCAAGAAGCATTTTTAAGCATATTTCATATGTACCAAGTCCACCAGTTGGTGTGTTTTTTCCTGAACACTATTACATTAGGAGGTCAGTATGTTTGTGCTGTTGTCTTATTCTTCTCACGCAGTTCTGTTGCGCTCTGTGTTGGCAGCTGGTACTAAAGACCCTAAAGTGCAGCTTTGTCTCACATTCACATCCTGCAGGGTGAGTAATGCCTGTTGTGTCTGAATGGAGACAGCACTGGTTGAGAGACACTGTAGCTAGCGATAGCAACCCAGCTTTAAAAGCATAAGATCCCGCCCTCTCTTCAGAACACTCTTCAAAGCCACGCCTCCTCCAACACATGAACACATACATAGTTTGACAGGCAAGTAGGACATCCTATCATTGCATTCGGACTGAATGCAATGATTAGACGAATATTTATAGTCCTGCATCTTCCACAGAAGATATGCATTTATATAAATATATTTACTATATATATTTACTATAATAAAAGATATTTACTTTACTTAGTGATTGCTATCAGGATTTGAAGAGACTTTCAACCAATGTAACAAAAGTTTTAATGGAAAAAAAATCACATACTCCCACCTTTAATCTTATTCATTTGAAGCTGTTATTCTTTTGATTGTGTTATAATGAAGTCTACATGTAGTGTTATGTGTACTTATTACCAGTCTTCTTAACAGATTTAGTGCTCAGCTGTCAAGAAAGTGAATGTTTTATAATTATGTTTGTATATGATGCAGTTTGTAAAATGTACCCAAAACTTCCAATTCATTCTCTTCAATTCCCATAAATTTCCATGTCCCAACTTGGAATTTTTTCAAATTCCCCAGATTTGCAACCTTAGCTGTTATTTTATTTTATGGAAGACAAAGGGAGAATGATGAACAATCGTTTTATCATTGTTGGTTGAGCTGTCACTTTAACACTCTTATGTAAATGTCTTATCAAATATGTGTTTTTGATCTAAAGCTCATATAGCACAAATGATTTGTCTTCTCTAGTGACTGCTACTGCATTTCTGTGGGTCAGAAGAGTTTGTTATTTCAGTAGCAGCCAGGATAGAATGCTGTCGGCCTTCTTAGTTATCACGATAACAAGATAAGATCATTTCAAGTTAAGATTTGACACTTCTGTCACCTTCTTTTAATCGACAAGAAACACATTCTTTGATAAATGGATTTCCCCACTTTGTCCAAACAGTTTTCTTGCTAATAGTGTAAATAACAAAGCTGCTTCTTCTAAATGGTTCCTTGTAACCAAAATGGTTTCAGATTTAACGTCTTTCAGATGCAATGATTGGACAATAGTGATTGCTTTCAGGATGTGAAGAGAATTTGAACCACCATAAAAAAAAAATGTTTTGGAGAAAGATGGCCTGCCCTGCCTTTCAGTGTCTGCACAATGCATGCCATCACAACATAAACATCACACTGTCGACTAGGTGCGGCAGACTGAATATAAATTTGCACCCACGTGAAACATTTTGTTAATGCCCTCATCTGTTTCAGCTAATAGATAAGATAAGTTCAGACACGCTGAGAACCAACATTGTGGGCCATTGTGTTTAAAAGTATTTAGAGATGTTGTAGATGCGTTGTGCATGTTCTGAAGTAACATCACATCTAGACGGCTTGTAGTACCTCTGAACCCATTTGGTGAGTTTGACATCCTGTCCTTCCAGTTTTGCTGTCAAAATCTTTCACACATTTAAACAAGCCCATTATTATTAAGAGCAACAGTGGTGAAGACTGCCTTAAAGTCATTGTATGACATGATAATAAATTTAGAGCTGCAATCTGTAACTTCTGACTCTCTATCGCCATCTCTGTTGTAAACATGAAATTGCAGGTGACTTTACAAGATTGACATAATTAAAACACAAATAAACATCGTGTTTACATTTGCTAGAAATTGTTTGTTGATTATGTACACAAACGGTGATTAATATTTTTATTAAAGGGTGTACTTTATGTTAATACTGAAATACATAATGCACCATTTGGAAACAAATATGCAAGCTGATACTGAACATATTGCAGTATCCGAGAGAGAGTGTTTTCTAATGCAAAACAATCGAGGACTTTAAAGTCATTAATATCACATCCTTTAATGTGATATGCATTTATGCAGAATATTATAATGCATAATTATGTGTTATGCGTCCCTTTATTTGACGCAAACCACGTAACCATCAACGCACAGGTATGCCGAGTCCCGAGCTGACCAATCAGAAGCCTCCGTCTCACGACAGGTGTGGAGCTCCGCCCATCGCACCTGCAGCCGGCGTGAGGACGGAGCTCCGGCTGCTGAAACACAATCAATGGAGAAAATGCGGACACACCCTCCACTTTAACCCTCTACAGTCGCCTGAAGTGACGGGGAGGAAGTCAACCCTCTCCGGGAGGATCCGCAGGGGCGAGTGGACATCCGCGTCTGAACTCACGGCTGTTTGACGGGCGGACGGGCGCACCGGGACCCGCTGATATTGTAAGTGATGCTCACGTCTTACAGTAGAGAGGAAATCCTCTGCGTCCCGTTAAACCGACAGAAAAACTGCCCTCTGCAGTTGCCCTCCCTCGGTGTGGCATCGGGGCGGATTATTCAGTGTCTCTTTTCATCAGCTGTCTTCCATTAAATGAAGGATTTGTGTTGTGTTGTGTTTAATGGTCTGTATGTTCTTATGCATGTATTGCTTGGCCGATATTTTGCTTTATCTTTATTTATCGTGGCTTGAGGTGACGGGTGAGTATTTGAAACTTCAAGTTAAACTTCAAGTTAAAGCTTTAGTTCAACTCTTTGGTGACACTTGCTGAAGTTGCTTTTGGTTATAGAAAACATAGACAGAGCATGTGCGTCAATGCACATGAAGGAGGAGGAGGAGGAGGAGGAGGAGGAGGAGGAGGATGCAGCTCTGGTGATGCTGGTTTTGGTTGAGGGATCTGAAGGTTTTCTTCATGTTGCACCGGCTGCAGCAGGCGTGTCAGGGCTTGAGCTGGAGGTTACATGCGCTCTGCGGGGAATATTGGACCGGTACACCCTGAAACACATGTTGGATTAGTTTCCTGACAAACCCTGGATTCATGTTTGTGTGGAGAAGGGAGGGAATGAATGTATGAATGCACGGGCTTACACTTAAAGAGGCCCTGCTGTTCTCTAAAGGTTCTTTTAAAGTTATCACAAATGTTCTTGCAGTAACCTTAGTAAAACTTTATAAGGCGTGGCATATATCATATATCCAAAATGTTGTTAGTGGCAAGTTTTAAAAAGGTGGAAAAACGTTCTCATAACCAAGTAGAAACGTTACTTCAACATCTAAAAAGCAAGATGTTACAAAATAACATTTGTAACTTTTATGTGTTTTATTGGAAACGTTAGGGAAACGTTCTTGCCAGCAGTGTTAAATTATTTCAGTCTTTTTGACGTCTAAAAGTTTTGAGTCTAAAAATCTTTTAAAGTCTTTTTGTCTCGTCTTGTTCCAAAACCACGTGACTTTTTTCTCAGGTTATATACATAGAGCTGTTTAAAATCTCAAGTACATTAAAAAAGCCTTTTGCACATTATTTAGGAACATCATGTCTATATAATGTCTATATAATGGAAGCTACGGTCTCCATTCACTTCAGTTGCTTCATGTTAAGAACATGGAGACATCTCCAACATTGTGAATGCATCCCCGCATTCAGCTGTTGCATTCTGCATTCAGTGTGTTACTGTATATTGGTCTCTGGATTGGTGATCCAACCCGTGACTGTATGGGCTGTCCTGACATCTGTGTGTTTAACATGCACTGACTGCTGCCATTGTGTCCCAACACTCTGCCTCTTGTTCAGCTCTGGAGAGATTGGAGGAGAGTCTGACTTCTTCTGTTTTCTTGTCACAATACGACCTTTCACAGTGCCTCCATGAGCGAATCATTCTCGCATCTCCAGCGTCATTTAACTGTACTGAGGTTCCACATCAGGGCATACAGTTTGAGAACAGCGGTTCTCTGAAGGTGTATTTAAAACGTGTGCTTGTAGAAACGCAGACTGACATACATGTGCTTATAATGTGACATTTTTATGTGGTATTCAAGTTAAATGTTTATTTCGATGTTAGAAGTTGCGGTTGTAAACTTCAATTTGAGTTTTTCCTGAATGCACTAAATGTAAAACGTTTTCAGTCAGTAAGTCATGTACGCTTCATTGACTAACTGGATCTTGATATATAAGAAACTGTTTAAAAGTGTGTAGAAAAACATGGTCTTTATTCATCTCTCACTTTGCAGTTTGTGATTTTCTGCTCGGATTTTTAGCAGCGATGGCATTCCGTAATTTCACAAGCACAGCGGCGCACCTGTACGACAGCTTGATGAAACATGCAGGTGAGAAAGTCCACAAACACCATTTTCACCAACTTTGGATTTCAGAAGACGGAAAGTGAGGCAGATACCATTCCTTAACACCAGAAAAGATCTATATGTTAAATTCTCTGTTATTATGATGGTGTTTTAATAGTTTTTCATACAGCAATGGCTTGTGTCCATCTCTGGGAGTTATGATGCACACATTCACTCTAAATAAACACAATGCATTTACAAGAGATGTCAGAGATACTCCTGTGATGTGATTTCAGACCCCAGGACAGAAAACTGGTTGCTCATGTCGTCTCCACTCCCTCAAACCATTATTATTGCTTTGTACATCTACTTTGTCACGTCACTGGGGCCCAGATTAATGAAAAACAGGAAGCCATTTGATCTGAAGCAGGTCCTCTTCGTCTACAATTTCAGCGTTGTGGCCTGTTCCCTTTACATGTGTTACGAGGTAAACCGTATTGAACTTGCTAACAATCAGACGAGTGTTTCTGCTTTTGAATGTTTTACAAAGGCATTTCTAATCTGCTTGCAGTTTCTGTATTGATGAACGTGTTTAGCTAGATGCCTCCGCCTTGTTGTTTGCGTTTAATCCAGTTAATATGTGAAGCTGATGTTCAAAGCTAATATTATCATGTACTCCCTGTACAATGCAATTCTTACTTTGTTTTTCAATGGAAAAGCCATAAAAAGAAAAGAATAAGCAGAAAGAGGCATATTTACAAATATACAAATGTTCTCCCCCTCTCTGTGTGTGTCTCTCTCTGCAGTTCGTGATGTCAGGCTGGGGAACAGGATATTCGTTCAGATGTGATCTTTTAGATAGCTCTCAGTCGCCACAAGCCATGAGGGTGAGAAATGCTGCTTTACCTGCTGGGTGAAGCGGTTTACGCTGCTTATGTTTACTTGTGTAAGCTGGTAGTTTTAGGTAATTGACAGGTTGGATAGTTGTCAGGCTGGCTTCTCTTAACCAAAACATGAACTTGATTAATTGGCTTCCTCTATACACGCTGCTGAATAATCATTTGAATTTGTATGTCTAATGAATCCAGTGACATTAAAGATTTGTTAGTATAACATTTTGAATGGAACATTATGTAAATGTTTTGTCTATATCTCTGTCTTCAGATGGCATGGACCTGCTGGCTCTATTACTTCTCCAAGTTCATTGAGCTGTTGGACACAGTGAGTAGTTCTTTCTCTCATGACTTCTGATCTACATCAGATTTGTTCACACAACAGTCCTGCGTTTTGTTCTAATTAAGGTTCTGTTCATACACAGTTCGGTTTTAAATTATAGGACATCCTGTCATTGCATCCAGATAAATATTATGAATGTACAATAATACATTTTTACAGTCACAACAATTCAATATGTTTGTGGTGTAGAACCAAAAAAGTGTAACAGTACACTTGATGTGCCTCTTCCCAACAGATTTTCTTTGTGCTGAGGAAAAAGCTCAATCAGGTGACCTTCCTGCACGTCTTCCATCACTCCATCATGCCTTTCACCTGGTGGTTTGGAGTCAAGTTCTCTCCAGGTACGTTTGGATCTCTGTCTCCCATCTTTTATCTGTGGGTATGTACAAAAAATCCAGGTTTCCAACCAGGTTGTTGGTTTGTTTCAGGTGGACTGGGGACGTTTCACGCCCTCCTGAACTGCATCGTTCATGTCATCATGTATACATATTATGGGCTGTCGGCCCTGGGCCCCGCCTATCAGAAGTTTCTGTGGTGGAAGAAGCATCTGACTTTAATACAGCTGGTATGTACAAAATGTTTCTTTTACGTTTGACGCTCTACAATCTAAACGAAGACCATTGGCTTTTTAAAACCCTTTTGTAATGCACGTTTGTCGTATTTTCTCTCCACAGATCCAGTTTGTTATTATAACCGTTCATATTAGCCAGTACTTCTTCATGGAAGACTGTAATTACCAGTATCCCATTTTCATGTACATCATCGCAATCTATGGCCTTGTCTTTCTCCTCCTCTTCCTCAACTTCTGGTATCACGCTTACACGAAAGGCAAACGGCTTCCCAAAGGCCTGCAACACACAACAACGGCACAGAACAACAATGACATACACCACAAGCATGAATAAACTAGTGCAGCCTGAATGACCAATCAGCAACGACAATCAACCTACAACAGCCAGTCGGCTTCATTTTTATATCAGGAATAATTATATGTATGCCATAAAGGTTTATCTAAATGTTCTGGGCAAATGTTACTGTACTGACTGTGTACAGCTGTGTAAGCTGGTTCTTCCCAACTCCGCTCTCTCACTGGACGTTTGGGTTGAATTCTGTGGTTTTACCCTGAGGGCTGTTTACATTGCCACAAAGTTTCTGCTTTTTTCTACTTACTGACTTCTTTAATGGGATCTGAATGTGACCGAAGCTTCTGAGCTCCTCTCTCGTGGCCATCACCTCACTGTTTTCGTTTTAGGCCCATTTTTTTTGTCTATTTAGCTCATTACGTCCCTATTTGTAGCCATATCGGCTTATAAGCTGGAGAAGTTTTGACATGTTCCATTGGCTAACAGGATTTGTCGATATACTTTTCCAACTTAATCCTTTCTTTTCTTATGAAAAGAAAACAACTCTGGGCAAACCACCACATGCAGTTTGTGCTGTTTCCTGTAATATATTTATGCCTGTGGTTTACACCCTCTACGTGTGACACTGACTGGAGTGAAGGGTAGCAAAACTGTTTTTGAAGGAACCAGCGCATTGATTTAAACTGAATTATGCGCTATTGGTGAAACAGGACAGAAATTGTGAAGCTCCGTGTGACTGTATCTTTAATTTGGTTACTGTTTAGTTTTTCATACAGTGTTGTCATGAATGTCTTGGGCTGTTTGGCCTGGACAGGAGCCCATACCATTTGTGTATAAGAACATTTAGTATGTTAATGGACAGTTTTAAATATTTATGAGAAAATAAATGCTGTATTCACTTATGTTGGTTGTTTATTTCATTTTTAATGGACTTACTGTGCTTTCTTGTGTCAGACAGCTGTCTGTGTATGTCCACTTAATTACCAATCTTTGGGGGCTAATTTGTTCTTGGAAGTGAACTAAATCTGACAATATTTCCCTTTGGGGCATTTAGGATATCTTCATTTGTAAAAATGTTTCTGAAGATACAATCAGTAACTTTTGCCTCTACCTTTCTGCATCTGTTTGAAACCTGAAATTGCAGGATACCTGCAGAGTTACTTTCTTAACGTGGATGACGAGTTTAAATTCCAGACAGCTGCTAAATCAGACAGCTGAAATTATAACTCATTATTATAAAGTTACTGTTGTAAATCGGGGTAAGATAAGAAGACCGTGTTAAACACTGATCTGTCATGTACTCCCTCAATAACGGATTTTGTTCACATTCAACTAAAAAGTTATGGATTTCAGCTTTGAATTCTAAAAATGAAAAATGTATCTTGGTCTATAGTGAATATAAGCTGTATATAATTATGCCAATAATCTATGATACGGCTCTATTTAGATGCCTTAGTGTGTGTGTAAGAAAAGTTTATTCAAAGGTTTAAAATAAGGTATATTCCAGGGTCTCTGAGCTCTCATCAGATCACAGCTCCTCCATGTGGAGGAAACTGTTGAGGCAACCATCACAACTGTGTCAAGAGGAGAATACATGGCAGTTATCTTGTAGTCTCTCAATATTGATTTTGCAACATTGTTATTATATATTTGTATACTATATAATACTATATATTTGCCTATATATTTGACTGCAACATGCTGATGTTATTTCTTCTGGATTTAAACTGTTGTTTTGGAAACCTTAATTTGTGCACACTTATTTAAATAGCACTTCATAAGCAGAAAATCCCTTCGGTGACCTACAGTTTGTTCAGTTGAAGGTAATTGTTTTAATGCACAATAAGATGGTTTTGTCACATCAAAACGTGATTAATTATGGACATGTTTTTGCTGTACTGATATAAATATCCAACAATCTGTTTGGAGTTCCTGTGCAAATGAAAAGAAACTCAATTCTCCTTTCCTTTCTCTCCTGAGGTGTCGTAAAGTCAAAGATAAAACCCACAAACTATACTAAGACAAACCGGCTGTCATTTGCAATAAAAAAAACAAACAAGAATGGTTTTGATTCTGTAGCAGAATGAACACACGATCACCTCTTGCTGTGTGCATCATTTTCAGTGGTGCATCATGGGTCATTCTGGTCTAGCAGTGACTATGAATATACATATAAAATGTTCTATAAACAATGATTGATATTTGTCAAGTTATTTTCATCAGTAAATGAGACATGCGGCCTGCTTATAAAACCACAACACATTTCCAGTGTAATTACTATAATAAACACTGAGAAACACAAAAGGAGAATGTTTCAAATGTATTTATTTTAATTGATCTAACAGCACACAAGAGTGAATAACTGACCTGAATGAATAACAGCATTCAAAATGTAGCCACAAGGTGGCGACAGAGTCATTTGTTATTCCAAGACAGCTTATATACAGCAGAGACAAAACACACTCTATATGCATATATATATATATATATATATATATATATATATATATATATATATATATATATATATATATATGCATGCGTTTAGCATAACGAGATATATATAACACTGCTCAGTGGGTGTGTATGCAGGCATGCATGTGTATGCATGCTTGTTTAAAGCTGCAACCTGCAACCTGTTTATGAAAATGAACACAAATCAGTTTTTGAGCAGATTCAGATCTTTTTGACAGATCAGTGCTCAATACGACCTCCTTACCTCACCCTGATTCACAACAGCAAGATTTGTGAGTTATCATCCACTTTTGCAAGAAATATCTGTGTGTAAACAGAGGGAAGATCTGGCCACTACATCACTATATCACCCTGGTACTGATGCTGTTTGTAGCTCGTTTTCACAGCAGTTTTTTTAGAAATGAATGTTTCAAACAGAGATGGCAGTAGAGAGACAAAAGTTATGGATTGCAGCTTTACATTTAATATTTCAAACAGTTTCATTTCTCACTTGTCATTTTTAAAGGCTGTACATATAAATGTCTGACAGTGAGACGGCTTGGTTGCAGCTCATTTAAAGCAGGTTGGTGGTGGTGGTTCATATAATGGCTTGTGAACAAGGGTCATCAGGTTCAAACCCCAGCAGCTGGGAAAAGTTTTGTGCTGCGAATAGGAATTACTGGAAATGTGTTTCTATAGGATAAAGAAATTCCAAATATAAATGCTGAAGCCAAAAAACAAGCAAATATCCTGAGGACCTGTTATTAACCCTGTACCCATCAGTTCCTCTTCAAGACAGAGACATGAATGAATCAAAAATGATGAAATAATGCATAACTGTGGGATAATAGGGCTTGTTTTTATTAACTGTTTAGGGGAGAAATGAAGACAGTGCGTGAGGGAGCCTGAGTTTGGAGCTTCTGTGAGAATCAATGGTGATTTGAGTTTCTCAGCTTATCCTGAGACAGTCTGGAGAGAGCTGCTCTATTTATAAGATCAATATCGTCTTCTGTATATAGAGAGAGTGACAGAACTCTCATGAGTCTTCACAGCATCTGATGGCCAGAACAAACGCCAGTTTTATTTGTGTCTGTGTGTCTGTATGTCTGTGCGTATGTGTGTATGTATGTATGTATGTATGTATGTAAATATATACAGTACCGTCAAAAATTTGGAAGCACTTACTTATTCTTTATTTAATGTCTTTAAAAAGGTGCTTCACAATGCCATAGAAGAGCCATTTTTAACTGTATGTTCCATAAAGAACATCCATAGAACCTGTTTTACAAAAGAATCTTTGTAGTGGAAAACGTTTTTAGACTATAAAAAGGTAAGACAAAAATAGTTCTTTACAAAACCTTTTACTGAATGGTTCTTTGGGAAACCAGAAATGGTTATTTATGTGAAGGATGTGAAGAACATTTTAAGAATCTATTTTTTAGTAGCTAGGTAAATGGATGGAGGGATGGATAGACAGACAGACCCAAAGCACACCTGATAAATACATCTCAGTCATAGCCAGCAGCTTTCTCATTATCATCATCTAAACAAAAGAAGCGTTGTCACACAGAAAGACAGAGAATGTGTCAGTCAAGAGCTCAGTGACACGCAACATCAGCTCCAGAGTTTATACATGAGAGACCCGCAGATGTCCCATCTGATTGTAATAAACACCCATGAGGCTTTTTCTGTGAGGGCAACAGATTGTTTAATTCAGTCCGGTAGTTCAGATAGTTGTGTTAGATAGATATGTTCCTGTAGCTTAGTTGGTAGAGTGTAGGACAGTAACACCAAGGTCATGGGTTCAATTTCCTAATTCCTTACATCTTATAAATGTAGTGTGTAGCCATAATGATTAGTTTTAATATATATATTTTTTTTAATTTTTATGGAGGTTCCCTTTATTTTTTATATAGCAATAAGTTACAGTAAGCACCTAATGGATGTTATTTAAACTGACGGTTGTTGCAGTAACTATGTGTAGAGGTTTACATCATTTTTAGATGGTCCAGGACAGGAGAAATGTGATATCACTTTGGCATTGTTCTGCAAACTGAGGTAACAGCATTACAGCACTGCGATTGTGTCTTAATTGTGTTACACAGTCCAATGTTCAGTTCAGTCTTCTTCTGAGAATAAACCTGCAGCTTGCTGTTGTGTACATCATCTGCCTGTTTTTATATGTCAGTGGAGAGGCTGTTATCCTGCAGGTCCAGCATCCCGTTTACAATTCAGTGAATATTCTAACAGGCCGACTTCAGTGGTTAAATTGTCTCGATTCTTCTTCCCCTCTGAACGCTTTATTCAGACACTTTTCTATTACACACACTTATCATTGAATTTTCTTCCTGTCAGTGCTGTGTCAGAGACTGCACAGTCATTCTAACAATGCCTTAGTTCCAGAGGTTGAATTGATTTTATTTGATTGGACATTAAGATTCAAGGAAAAGATTTGCTGTCAGAGATGATTTTATGCTTATAATGTCAGAATACTGCATGGCTGTTTAGTAAATATCGTTCGCTCCAGTCGAACCAACACCTACAGGATGTTGTCAAAGCTGCTCAGCTCACGAGAAGAAACCTGAGACAGAGAGTGTGTTGATCAGCCAGAATCCCAGCTCACAGCTTTAGCTTGTAAGAACCTGACGTTTGCATGAAGTGACAAAAACGTTACAGACATCCAAAACGTCTCATTTTTTAGACTTTGTGTTAATATCATTGCTGGATTCTAAAAAATGTGATTCAAAGTTTTTAATTCTGTAACGTTGTTTATGTTCCACTTGAGAAGAATGACTTTAACATATGATATATAATGTTCAAAAATGTTCCACAAAGTTACTTCAAGCATGTGTTTTGATAACGTTACAAGAACTTTTACAGAACGTTCCCTGTTAGCTGGGCTGTTTGGAGAGCTTCCTCTTAGCTTCTATAAACAGACCAAACAGATAATATAGACGATTTACTGTGATAAAGACAGTGATGTGTTGAGAGTGTCTTATTATTTCATGCATAAGTTTAATAATAAAAAACAGGATGTTGGTTTCCAGCGTTTTCTTCAGCATTGCAAAAAAACATTGACAGTAGGCTCCTCCCCCCGAGCTGTCAATCATTAGGCTCCTCCCCCGAGCTGTCAATCATCTGAGCCATATAAAAGTGGATCTCCTCTCCATGCATCGCTTCAGTCAAGAGAAGTGAGAGCACTTGTGTGCTTTCTCCGTCCTCACAAAGCGCAAAACGACGATGCTTATCTCTTTAAGTGGACAGAGGAGACTCACTGGATTATTTCGGAAACATTTCTTTACAGTTTTGTGTTATTATGGACACTGAAAGAAGCGCACAATGGAGCGACTGATCAAAACTGTCCATCAAAAGCGATTTAAAGCGCACTGACTCCGCTTTATATGTGCATCCCCTGTATTTATATACTTCATGTAAAGTATTATTGTTTTCCTGAAAACTGCAATAAGATTCCGTGGATGTTCTCCAGATAAGTTTCGGACAAAGCGTTGTTGCAATAACTCATTTCACATACAGATAGTTATTATCTTATTAATATAGATTTCACCATCAGTCGCAGGCAGGAATGGATGCCGGCAGTGAGGGTTCAGCTCTTGTTTCTCCCGGTTCTGATGAAAATGCTCCCAAACATCTCTGGAAACAGAACCCGGTTCCTCTTCAGCTCCAGCAGGGGAACCCGGTTCCTCTTCAGCTCCAGCAGGGGAACCCGGTTCCTCTTCAGCTCCAGCAGGTGAACCCGGTCCCTCTTCAGCTCCAGCAGGGAACCCGGTCCCTCTTCATCTCCAGCAGGGGAACCCGGTCCCTCTTCAGCTCCAGCAGGGGAACCCGTTCCACTTCAGCTCCAGCAGGGGAACCCGGTCCTCTTCAGCTCCAGCAGGTGAACCCGGTCCCTCTTCATCTCCAGCAGGTGAACCCGGTCCCTCTTCAGCTCCAGCAGGTGAACCCGGTCCCTCTTCAGCTCCAGCAGGGGAACCCGGCTCCTCTTCAGCTCCAGCAGGGGAACCCGGCTCCTCTTCAGCTCCAGCAGGGGAACCCGGTCCCTCTTCATCTCCAGCAGGTGAACCCGGTCCCTCTTCAGCTCCAGCAGGGGAACCCGGTTCCACTTCAGCTCCAGCAGGGGAACCCGGCTCCTCTTCAGCTCCAGCAGGTGAACCCGGTCCCTCTTCATCTCCAGCAGGTGAACCCGGTCCCTCTTCAGCTCCAGCAGGGGAACCCGGCTCCTCTTCAGCTCCAGCAGGGGAACCCGGCTCCTCTTCAGCTCCAGCAGGGGAACCCGGTTCCTCTTCAGCTCCAGCACGCTTTTGGGGCGCGCAGAAACCACCGGGTGAGGCAGAGGGGCTTCTCCGACACCGAGAAGTACCTCAAACCCGGGACCATGGACCGGACCCATGCCGTGGACACCGGTAACCGTCCCGGTTTAAAGAAATCCAGGATGTCATGGCCGTCTTCCTATCAAGGGCTTAAACGGTGAGATTTTGTTCACATTGTCCCAGTAAACGGTGGGTGATTTGGCTGGTTTGGATAAATGCTTAGATCACATTATACAAATGTATTGCTCATGTCTGTTCTTTGCATTTATGGTTTTAAGACATAATAAAGAATATGAATAAAATCCTAGAATTGATAAAGAATATTAATTACTATGAATAAAAGAATAGAATTGATGATAAAGAATATTAATAACAATAATTTCCCTCTCAAAGGCTTGAAGTTTCCTGGTGTGTAATGTGTTGGTTTCTATCATAATGAAGTGTGTGTTCAGAGGCAGGTGTGACACGTGATTTGTCATCGCTGTTGTTTATTGGTGGCTGATGTTTTTTTATGACTGTGGAAAGCATTTCATTGGACAAAAGATGTGCACGCCCATGAGTGCAAGATAAGTCATCAATATTTTTCTTCTGTTTTTACTGGCTAAGGAAGACTGTTTTGTTTATACAGTATGCAAACCCAACAGAAGTGTATTTTGATGCTTTGATTCGTTTTTTCTTGTGAAACAGGATAAGAATTATAATATTCTTTTCAGGATAGCTAATTATAATCAATATTTCTAATTAACCCGGAGCGTGAGATGAGGTTCCTAATGAGTTTGTGCATAAGTACATTTCACGTCTGTTGCTCACTGGAGAACTGCTGTCCTTCATGGCTCTCCCTGTATTCTGTGCATGAGAAGTGAGAGTGTTTACAGCCATCACAGACTAATAAATTACACGCTAAACACTAGACATTCACATCATGTTCCCCGTTGGTCTGATACTTGGCAAGAGGGGGCCAAACGTTTAAATGCTTCCTGTAGGAAAGTGAGTGTTTATCTAAGAACCGTGAATACAGACAGCACCATGCAGATTTTCTTGAATTAGCTAACAATAGACCATTACTCAGAGTAATCAAATGTGTTTTCTGGCCTTTGTTATGTTACTTTTGTGCGGGGAGCTCATGAGTTACATTAGTGATGTAATCACACAGCGCTGCATAGAAAATCATTAGAGCAGTAAACAGAAATGTCACATCAGTCACCTTCACAGACAGTCTAGAGCTCATTGTTTTTTAACCCTTTATTTCATTGACGTTCTGTCAAACTCCCTCCTCCAGAAAACTCCCTCTCTCTCTCTCTCTCTCTCTCTCTCTCTCTCTCTCTCTCTCTCTCTCTGTTTAAATGTTTTTAAAGAAGGATTGAATTTCCTCATCTCCACAGGTCTCACAGACATTTATCTCTCCAGTAATGAGAACATTGATTTAAATGGAGCAATTATTGACATATGGATAAAAACTAGATTTACATGACTTGTTTTGCTCCCCTTATTGTTTATACTGAACACTGTCACCATGTTGTTCTGCTAAATCAATCACTGATCACTCAATTACCTTCAAAATATTAGGGAGCTAGTGCATTAAAATGCATCTGGTATTTATTGACAACACTGTACCGTACGACAGCTTGAAACCTACTGGAGAAAATGAATTCACCAAATCTGAGTCACTTTTTGTGAATTCTAATGCAAGTTTTGTTGTTCTTGCCATATTAATATTCATTCAGTGACAAAGCAAAGAAAACAGCCCAGCGGCGCAGGACAAAAGACCAGGATGTCAGAGCAGAAGAGCGTGTGATCTTTCTGACCACACACACATTTTCCTGTTTCTGTCACGGTGGAGACTTTTCTTTGCTTTGTGTAATTGTTATTTTGAGCTAATGATATTTTCTGTCCCCACACCTGTCCTTCACATAAGCCTTTTCGCACACTTATGGCATATTTTAATGAATACATGATTTAATTATATAAATGCAGCAGTTTAAGCAGTGTTCCTCAAGGGTATTTATTTGTAAACTATTTGGTTTATGAGGACACAGGTTGTAAACCATTTGGTTTATGAGGACACAGGTTGTAAACCATTTGGTTTATGAGGACACAGGTTGGATTTTTATACACGTCATTATACACATTGTTTCCTCATAAACCACATACACCAGTACACACACACAAACATTTCACCATAACAATTTAACAGAATAAGAGATTTTTTCTCTGAGCTAATGTGGTGAGGGTTTAGCTGGGCAGCAGCTCGAGAGCAGGGCAGTAAATGCTGTTATCTGACTGGTGGATTGGGTGCGCACATCATCAGTGTGTCGTGAGGTCACCCTGGTGTAATAGAGAGGTGTGAGGTAGACACAGACTTCAGCGATTACTATATTGATTGTGGATTGGCTAACAGGACCATTACATCAGAACTACACATTCACATTGACATATTTGATAAACTTGTTCACTTTAATGGTTTTTTCATTGGCAAACTGAAGTGGACTGTTTTTCTGATTTAAGTCACCTCACAGGAGTGCTGATGCAGAATGTAGATCATACAAATGAGATGCACAGACCATCTATATATCTCAGAAAGGTTATGAATATTTATGAGAAGCCAGTCCAATTGTTGACAGCATGTGTTTTTTTTCTGCTCTCTGACATTTACATCTTTTGTCTGACCTAAATGTCAGTATAAAATGTTTTTGGACAGAAATCATTTTTTATTCTTCTTCTTTGTTTTATAGTTATCTCTGGTGAATGGCATGAAATGAAACGAGAACATGTTATGATTTACAATTTGAAAACTGGCTATTATTATGTTGTGAAGAGGAATTGAATTCAATGCACTTTGAAGGCCAATTTTCTCTCTCTGATTTGCAGGTCTTCTCGTTTTTCTCATTTTCTCTTGCTTGTAGAATTCGTTTCTCACCTGTCCTGATGACCAATTACCTGGTCACAAAAATCTGCTCTTTATCTGAATGTTGTGGATCTGTGCTCACCATCTCCTGTTTACTTGTTGTTGGCATGGAGATGTGCTTGTGTCATTTTTTATAAATATAAAAAATATAAAAGGAATTGAAGGTGTCTCATGTTATAAATGTCATGTTATGTATGACAGTGGTTGTCTGGATCCTTTTCTCTAATGAGAGAGTTCTCAAGCTCACTCGACACTTCCTTAAGGACACAGACTCCTTTACCCAGCTAACAAGTTTATGTTGTAATGACAGTCTCAAAGATCAGCCTCAACAATCTTTAGTGAGAATGGTCTTGTGAGAATGTTCCCTGTTAGCTGCATGTTTGTTTTCTGTCTGTTGACATCCAGGTTTACACCAGGCAGTGTGGCGCACACACAGCGACATGTGATTTATTGGTACAGAACAATGCAATGAAATGACTTTAATTGAGTTTTGACTCGCTTTATTAAAGCCACTAGCACCAATTTATTTTTTATCAGTTTTGCTTGGCTGCACAGAAGGTCCCTGTTGGGCTTCTGGAAACACACGGCCTGTAGTCTGTGTTTCATCGAAACGTGGATGTGTAGGAAATTAATTGCTGAACATGAAGTTCAATATTTGCGTCTTGCCAGGGGAAAGCAAAACAGACGTGACCAAAAATCTGTGAAATGTTTAGCATTATATTGGGTCCATATTAGTGTCTTAAATGAAGTTGGTGAGTAACAGATTAGCATGTTGTTTAGAAGGAAATGAACATGTGATGAAGAATGAAGTGTTGGGTGGTCTGTGAATGGTGTTCATACTTCTTTTTATTGGCTTCTGCTGCTGTTGTTTGTGGAGGGCTTTGAAGAGATGGTTTCCAGCGAGATGATAGGCCATATTCTCTGTTAACCTGCTTGGCTTTCAGTCTCCTTGAAGTGCCAGACACCCTGAGCGGGGAATCTTTTAGCTCTGTGTCTGTGCAGACAGACTGGCAGGAGAAAGATTCAATTAAATGACCTCAGAGAGAAAAAGTGAGACCTAAACACTCACACATGCAGTTTATCAGCTTTGGGAGCTATATAAATGGTCTTCCCAGCAGGGAACAGGTTACGTTCTCAGAATGTTGGCTTACATTCTATAAAAGTTCTCTCAAGGTTATTAAAAAACATTAGTAGAATATTCTTAATGTTACATATATCAAAAACATTGTTCTAAAATTGTAAGTGGAACGGTTTAAAAAGCGTTATAGAATTTAAAAAAAAGTTTGAATAACCAAGCAGTAATGGTAATGTTCTAACAACCTCAAATTGTTAGCTGGACAGATACTTTTAGTCAAAATGATTTACAGTGCTAAAGCGACTGTGTGCATTTCATCAGTTTGTGGGTTTACCTTGGAATTGAACCCATGATGTTAAAGTTGCAAACACTGCGATCCATCTGTTGTGCTACAGGAGCATCCATGGGGAGTTTTAAGGTGATGGTGATGTTTTAAGGTGATGTCTCAGGCCTCAGACGTAAGGACCACCCACTTTTTGAAACTTTTAAGAGCTAATCTGTGATAATAATATGCAGTATTACACAACACACTGCTAGGATAATCCTAAAAAGAGTGGAATGCAAAAACAAGTGGATTTTCAATGGTCAAATGCTTTCAGAGGTGGCTGGAGATATGGAGGTGTGAGGATGTAAGTTTGTTACTGATGCAGTTATGTCCTCTAGTGGTCAAAAACTGTAAAAGTAGTTTTTACACCATCAGAAAATCTTGTCACTGGGGCTGGTACATCTGCTGTAGCCTTCAACATTATTCCAAAATGTAGGTTTGTACTTCTGCTTCTAAAGTGTATATATCACTATAAGACTTCAGGATGTCCTGATTGTCCGTTACGGTTTCATTATATCAGCCTGCTGTGTTTGTCTTTGTGTTCAGTGGTGAACTCAAATTGCAATATCAATTTTTCATCAATGCAGTAAAAGTTAAAGGGATTTTACAATAGATCAACAGGAGAAATTTCAGTCAAATTGAGGATATATGAAAAACAGATCAGAGGTCTTGAGTGAGGTCCACAGATCTGCAGAGTTTGTCTCCAGCTCTAATGATGAAGCAGCTAATAAAGACTGACAGAAACATCCAGACAGGCTCTGTGGACCTCCAGAAACATGGACTGGAGACTCCTGACCTATAGCAGCAGATTGTGCCAGACCGTGTGTGTTTTGTTTGCTTGTTTGCTTGTTTGTTTTGACTCGTCTGTTGAGTAACATTGTGTTCTACATTGTTACTTGTTTTGAAAGAATGTGATATTTCAAAAATGAAATAAAGAAATGAACAATATGTTCATGTTTTTCAGCAGTTGTCCAGCAGATGGAGATATTTTACTTTAGTTGTTCTGTCTAACTGTTAGAAAGGCTTGTGTCTGAAGACAGATTGTACAGCTCACTGTTTAATGAGATAGTTTACTTCATCAAAATGTTGTTCTCATTTACTCATGTCAATCTAAACCCCCATGACTTTATTCTATATATAATGACGTTATTTCTTTATTATTTTAATACAGAGGGGCCGTTTAGTAGTACGTTCAGTGTTTCAGCATCGAATGAAAGTGGATGAGACTAAAGACAAGTGTCAGGTTTTCATTATGATATTGCAAATGAGATTGGCTTTATATTTTCAGAAAAGGGAATTAATTGAGTGGGGCTAAATTGTAATGAAAATAATGTCACAATGCAAAATGTGTGTGTGTGCTCACCAAATGACCCCACAAGTATAGTCCCCCTGAGGAAACAATCTTATAAATCAAACATAATGATCTATTTTAAAAATCTAAAAATAGCTGAAAGTTTTCTGTGATAGTTAGGTTTAGGGGTAGAGTTAATTTAGGGGATAGAATATACAGTTTGTACAGTATAAAAACCTTTACATCCATGAAATATCCCCATAAAACATGAAAACCCAACATGCGTGTGTGTGTGTGTGAGAACATCACCAGCAGTATTTGAAGCAACATTAAATCTCAAGCTCTGAGTCAATGCCCACACACACACACACACACA
The DNA here is from genome assembly GCA_036877525.1 of Chromobotia macracanthus. Lineage (NCBI taxonomy): Eukaryota > Metazoa > Chordata > Actinopteri > Cypriniformes > Botiidae > Chromobotia > Chromobotia macracanthus. The sequence continues at coordinate 1,872,064 of JAZGTH010000004.1, read as the reverse complement.
CACAAGCTTGTCTCTCCATCCATGTTGCTAGGGGTAACAGTGGAGAAACACACACACACACAGACGTCATGCAGGACAAGTGTAAGTGTGTGTGGTGTAGAAAACACAACGCAGTGTTATTCAGTCACTACCACACATGACTGTATTGTGCTGAATTTACATACAGACAGTCAGAAATGAGTGGAGGGCTGTCCAGTCAGTGTGTATAAAATCCCTTCTGTCATTCTCTCTGACTCAGCTCATGACTGCAGTGTGACATTTGTGAACCCCGCAAACACTGTTCTGCAAAGAGTAATTCAGTACATATGACAGATTTGACAGTATTTTGTGTGTGTGTTATATTTCACACAGCTTGTGCTCTTAAAGTTTCTGCGATGTACACTTGAAATGTAGGATGTATTTGAAATACCTGACAGCGGTATGCTTTTATTGGCATCACAAGTGAAGGATGAACAAGGTTTGATTGTATAATATTTTTAGGTGGTTGTTATAACCAGAAGGATGAGACTGGAGCTCCATCCACAACTTCCTGTACAGCAGAATAGGCAGAATTCTTTGCCTCTGTTCAAGCAAATTGCAGGTTTTCTGTGCAGTCACTGCTCTTCCTGTCCATTTAGCTATTTTTGTCTGTCTGCTTGTGGGTTAATTCTTCCTGTTCTGCGAGCCAGGTGCTGTTTGTGGCGCAGATTTATTTAGTCACTCATAGAGAACTGAGGCACTGTTTCCATCTGAAACCCTTGCTGAGGTCAGGAGAGCAGAATATGAAGATGAACACTTGAAGGCTGTTCTTAAATGCCACTTACGTCTGAATCAAACTGGCTGTATACCTGCTTTATGTTTCTTTAATAAAGTGTAACATAGTGAATGAGTTTAAACTGCTGTGAACGTCTCCCTGCTGTTTGGTTTCATATGTGATAGAGTCACATATTCATAATTCCTGATTTGAAATGTGTGTGATCTGTGTGTGATCTGTGTGTGAGATTTGGAGAATTAAACTGTAGAATTAAAATAATCAGAATTAAACGTTTAGCTGCCTGGGTTTGCATGGAGTCTTTCTGGTTAACTGAAGGAGTCTTTGTTTTTTTGGAGGATTCATTAATCTTCCTATTGCCATTAAAAATCGTGTAGAGCCGGTTATGTTTTTGGCAGCATGAAGATAGATAATGAAATCATATTGAGAACAGCTACTTGATTAAGGGATACAAATTTCACACACACACACACACACACACACACATGCACTCTCTCTCTATCTCTCTCTCTCTCACACACATACAAATCCAATGGCTCTTTAACAAAGTGGCTTGCATTCAGCAGTTAGTGTAGTGGTGCAGATCGACAGCTCACTCTGTCTCTCTCCTCCCTCCTTCACTGTCTCTCTCTCTCTCTCTCTCTCTCTCTCTCTCTTCTCTCTCTCACCACCAAACCATCACAGCTCAGCAGCGTCTTGACAGGAGCACACTCACTCTTTTATGCACTGAGTAGCCTGCTTGGAGTCCACAGTGACGTTCAGGGTTGCTCTCCTCTCCCTGCCCTGGGGAGTTTGACCTACCGGATTAGTGGAGGTTTTCTTGCCCCTGACAGCAGGAGAAGGACAGGTGAAACGTGAGGATGGCCCAGCAGGCGGCCGTGGGCCACCACGACACGCTAGCAGTGCCGCCCATGCCCAAGCATGTCGGGTTGAACGAGGACCTGGTGAAGATCCTGAGGGAGAACCTCCTGCAGCAGGAGAGACCCCGCGGGCACCGACGCTCACCCTCGTCCATTTCTCCCAGGCTGTCACCACGGAACTCCCCGCGGCTCCTGCGACGGATGCTTCTTAACAACAATATTCACAAGCAGAGACGCTTCACCGTGGCACACACCTGGTAGGACTCTGGCTGCAGTGGTTTTCCTGTATCTCTGTATTTTAATTGCAGTAACATCATTTGAAATGCTAGGGTTCATTGGGATGCCTTTCTTGTGGAGTGTTTGTTTGTTTTGGCTGAAAACATTTGATTGGCATTAGAGCAACATTTGACTTCTGTTTAATCTGTTTTGCTATTCTGAATCGTTTCCACGCGTTGTATCTGTCACAGGGTGCTTTCCGCTTTGCTCTGAATGCCGTCAGTGAAGCAGGCAGCTGTTTTCAGTTGTTTAGTGCCTCTAAACAAATATTAATGTTCATGTTCTCCTTTGATATCACCAATTTTTCCTTACACCTGGTAGATGCTCTCCAGACAATACTGAATAAATCATACTTAACATAAACACTGTTTCAAGCCTTTCCCTGAAGGACCAACCCCAGAGTGCTGGAATTGTATAAACCACTTTTGCTCATCCATAAATCCTTTAATCCACAACATTCCTGCCAGTGGAAAGATGGAACTAATTGGGATTTATTTGTTGTAGAATGTGTCAGATTATTGGGCTCTGAGTCTACAGTTTAATTCCTCATTTCACACTTTTTCTTACCGCTTTCTCACGATCCAGATTACTGTCACAAGCTGCATTGCAGACACACAGAATTCCACAGAATTTCTGTGGTGTTTTCTCTTTATTCCTGTTTTATTCCACCATCAGAGAGGTGTGTCATGTTGAGAGGGAAAACACATTTCTTATATGTTATAAAACACATTAAAGTTGTTTGTTGTTTTTAATGCACATGAAATCACGCATTTATACATTGATGTTTGTCACAGTTTGTAGTGATTTTCTCTCGAGATGCAGAGAAACACTCTGGCTGGTCTTGAAGACTTCAGAATTGATGCTCTCATGCTTGGACTGTTAGCTTGTTTGGATACGAGATGGTTTTTAAAATACGGTCATTTAGAGCCACAGGGAGTGTAATCATGGTGTCACAGTTTGCTGTCATTAAAGCTTCTGTTAGTGTGGATGCTTCTTACACATTTTCCTCTGCCAGGATAGCAAGTGTACATGATTCAAACATGTCTCCTCTGCAGACATTGGTGACTGTTGTGCCTAAAATTACTGATAGAGAGAATTCTTATACACAGTCATGTATTTCTCAGCTAACAATTTTGGGTTGTATAAATGTTTCCCTAATATATCCATTAAGTATCAGAAACGTTAAAAATGTTTTGAATGTTCTAGAAATAACACTTGATATATATTACAGTTAAAAGCATTCTACTGACAGTATTGCAGGAAATTTTGATAATGTTGATATAATATTTAGCGAACATTAGCCAATGTTCTTATAACATGCCCTGTTAGCTGGGTTTCTGCTGGTGTGCAGGACAGTGCTTGTTGTCTTTTTTAATTCCTGCTGCCAAGACATCTGTATGTAAATGTTACCCATCTAAAGATCTCTGTAGTGTTTCACATGTGATTGTGTCACATCTTAAAGGCACGGGTGCTGTTTTCTGTGTGCAATATAAGATGGATCTCACATTGCCCTTTAGTTAAACAGTGGTTGGAGACAGACACCCTTATTTTGCCTCTGCACAGGAAAATGTTTCCATCAGTTAGTGCGTGTGTTTCAGCTGCCCTGAGAGCAGCTGTCGAGGACAGCATCAGATCGAAATCTCTCGTACAGTCGATGTGTCTTGTTTGTAACAACAGATGGTCGGGCAGAATTAAATCATTTACTGCTCATTAGAATACGCTGCTAATCCTAATGAACATATTTGTCAATTAAGATTTCTTATGAATCACTGCTTAGATGGTACCCAGCTAACAGGCAATGTTCCCAGAACATTGGCTGACGTTCTACAAAATTATCAAAAATGATATTGCCATAACGTCAGTAGAACGTTTTAATGTTGAACATATCAAAACATTGTTCTTAAGTTGTTAGTGGAACATTTTAAAAACGTTATAGAATAAAAAAATTAATAGCGTTCTTGTAACCAAGAAACAATGTTAATGCAAACGGGATAAAACGGGACGTTTTGAAAGTTCCTAGAACTTTTAAAGTACTTTTTAAACACTTTTGTTAGCTGGACGGTGTGTTTTTATTAAAATGCTCTTTATCTAGAAAATGTCAGTGCAGCTTCTTTAGAGCGACGGTGGGTTTTGTTGATGTCAGTTTTGGTGCAAATTCATGTGTCGCTCAGTAAACACAGACTAAATTAGACACTTGGTCAGGCTTCCTACAATTTTTGTCCAGTGTAAGCTCTGGGTTTTGAAGCAAAACCAGTGGAGAAGCATTTGATTGAGCTCACAGTTGGTTTTGGATTGTTTATTCAGAGTCATTTGAACAGGGGCTGTTTTACATTGTAAAAGCCTGCATGTCTGTTGTGAGGAAACAGGCACTTCAGTCACAGTATGACATGAGTGAATGCTGTATTACAGCAGTTCTCAAATCATTGTTCCCTTGTTACATCTCCTCTCTCTTAAACGGAGACAAACTGGAGATATTTTTACAAACGTACAGTACAGATCATCAGAACCGCTGCATGTGTGCTGCACACTGGTTTTCTCGCTCTCTCTCCCTCACGCTGAGGTGCATGATCATACACACGCTCACACTAAAACAAACACACAGAGGTACACAGTCACGATTCCATCACAGCTCTTTCTCTCCCGCTCTCCAGCGCTGAGTTACCTTGGTAATAACTCAGGGAAAAAGATTTCCTGAGGCCTTGAACTGAAGAATGCGAGGGCCGATGTAAGAGAGACGCTGCGAGCTGTTGCAGAACTGATCCACGATCAGTCCAGCAGCTGATCCATTAGTCAAAACCTCTGAAGACACTGCCACAGACCGCCCACTGTACTGTCCTATACATATTTCAAACAGAACTGGAAAACACGTTCTCCATCTGACAAGCTCTGTTCTGACTGGCTAATTTTAACTTGGAAGATTTGGAAAAACATCAGTTCACAGAGTTAATACGTTATGTGTTTGCAGAGAGTGCTGTGCAATTATTTGTGTTTGTTTTTTATAGATGTAGAATGGATAATAATAATCTATTTCAGATAAACCTACCATTAAACAACACCTTGTAGAAAATACACTTCCTGTGAATGTGGGCAGTGCTTTGCCGGAATAAGATCTTATGGAGCAGCTCTTATGCTAATGCTGTTTAGTTAGACTTTTCTGAAGCCACTGTTGGATTTCACAGCAGCAGAGTATGGAGGTTTTATATGGATGAGGGTGAGCGTGTTTGGAGACAAAGTTTCTAAAGTGTTGAAGAGGCAGGAAAGATGGTGAGGGAGGGAAGAGATGGACTTCAGCTGAGGTGCTCGAGTCAAACTGACTGAGAGCAGATAGCAGGTGTACATGCAGCACTGATGTGTTACAAAAACATGATGTAAGCTCGCAACATTGCAGCAGTGCTGTGTGCCAGGAGCCTGCGGTACAGTGATGTGTGGGTGGTTTGAACTCCATCAAAGCAATTGTTTTCTGTGAAGATGCAATTGTGTGACCTGCACTTAGACAGTGGAAGGAAATATATATAAATATGCACACACACACACACCGTGTATATATATTTGTATATGTGTGTAAAGACACACACAGTGAAATAATTCTGTTTGGAAATGTGGTGGTTGTTTAACTGATTTGCAGGTGTATAATCATTTCATACTCTGCAGTGTACACTGTGTTTATTAATGCTAATTATGCAAATTTCTTTTGTTTAATTTTTCTTACCTCCTCTGCCATGTGTCATTTTCCCAGTAATGAACGGTGGGTAAAGTCAGATTTGAGCGAAGGAAGCAAAATTCAATCTCTAATTGATTAATAAATTGATTAACTCGCAGACCAATCATTTTAGCTGAAACAGATCCAGTTGAGTGAAGCTCTGAGAGCGGGCCAGTTTCCATGGTTACACCATAACAACACTGTCGCCATCCAACTCTGTGTGCTTTAAAGATCCTCAAACGGTATGTGGACGTTCACAGCGGTTATCACAAGCTGAAGGTCTTTCAGAAGGAACTGCGCGGCTGTATGAGTTAGAGGTGGAGAGAGCTGTCTGAAAACAGGAAGTCATGAATAAATGCAGGCAGGAAAAGCTTGGGCAGCCCAGATGCTCCACTGCGCTTTCAGAGCTTGTGAGAGATTAAACTGCGGTCTGATGAGCTGCAGTGTCCTCCTGCTCTTTTGATTCTTTGTTCTTTTCATTTCCGAAATGAAAAGTGAGGCTTTGATTGCAACCAACGTAACCTTTGTTCCTCTCAGTGCTAAAGATTCTCCTTATTTATCCCTGTGCACCAACCAGACCTGAACAGAACCAAATGATTTTTGTTTGAAATGGAAATGATGCATACATGATTACGGGCTCTTCCGTCATCATTCCAGAGCGGTATCCTGGTATCCTGTGCGGTTGTTAAGCAGTTTGTTCTGTTTTAATTAACACTCAAGCATAGTCAAAACATTTTGTAAAGCATGTTTCATGTCTGATACATTATTTAAATTATATCATAAACAGACGGGGAGCCGTATCTTTTTAATCCACACTCATTTTCTTGGCAGTTGATTGGCTGTTTAAATTTGACATCGCTGTGCTTGAGGGATATGTAATCTCAGAGAAAGCCTTTGCCTTAAGTATTGATTGATCTTCTTTCTGATGCAGCACTCTCAGGAATATGTGAATATAAAATTACACCCTCATCTTTCTCTCTCTGCTCACATTACCATCCGCTTTCCTCTCAGTTAAGTTGTAACGCTAAAAAAATACACCTACTCAGCCATATTCTTAATAGGACTGGAAATATTTCACACTAGTTATTCATCTCATGACCTTTAAAAGATGGCGCTATAGGGCATCCACAGATCACAAACTGCTTATTAAAATCAGGGTAGGTGATTTTTTCCAGAAACATTTTTTGTTATGCTGGTTGAAAGTTTCCTCACATCCTGATAACAATCGCTAAGTGGTCTAAATATATTTATATAAATGTATATCTTCTGTGGAAGGACGGAAGGTCCTGTGCGCAGGACTATATAATGTTCATCCAGCTATTGCATTCGGTCCGATTGCAATGATAGGATGTTCTATTTACCAATCAAATTATGTATGCATTGAGTATGTGTATTGGAGGAGGTGTGGCTTTGGAGAACGCTCTGAAGGGAGTGCGGGATCTTATGCTTTCAAAGTGAGCTTGGTATTACTAGCCTCTCTGAAATTGCCCACCCTACCTTTAATCTTAGCCAGATGATAATATATTCTTCCTTTTTGCAGTTCAAGCTGTTTCTAACAGTAGACGCAACAAATGCATCGCTGTCTGGATAACAGTGTCCCCTCTGCCGCCCATCAGCTGCGCTCTCACAAGCTTAGATTTGTTGGGGTGCAGCAGGCAGAACGTCTGGAGCTGTGCAGCAGATGAGACCTGTGTCCTCTTCTGCAGTTCACACTGTGTTATACATCATGAGACACTGATGTCTGGCTGTGTGGTGGATGATATTGTGAATGTAAAATATCTTCCATTTCAGCCAGTCGATTTCCTCTAAACACACTGGGAGACCTCTCACTGGAAACGTTTGGAGATTTAGCTGTTTGTGGCTATTTTGAACCGTAGAGCATTTACAAGATTAAGACAAGATTGTCATGTGTGCAACATTTCTCAAAATTTCATCATCTGTGTTTCAAAGAAGAAAATTAAGTCATAAATCTACTTTTTTGGGTGAACTATGTATTGTGGTCTCAGGATAAGTGTAAATGTCAGGTGCTGTCAAACCTTCTCCTCTGCACACACAGAATTCACCTCCTGCATTAGATCTGCTGGCGATTCTCTTTCTGTGCTGATGAGCTGACACTAATCCATGAAGAACAGAGAGAACGTTATTGTCAACATGCTTGTTTTCTTATGTGTTCTGAAAGGGAGAGAAGGGAGACAGAATAAGAGAGAAATCTCTGTTCCCCTGTGACTGCTGCTCACCATATTAACCGTCACAACTGAGGAACCGCTGATTTGTCTGTGTGGTAGTGGCTGTGATAAGATAAATCAGTGATTGGTTGGAAGCAAAAAAAAGTACAAAATAAATTGCTCTAAGCCAAATGGTGGCAGTGTCAATGAAAACCACACTATTATAAACACAAGTGATGTTTTGTGTGGTACAGTCAACATTTGCATCTTTCCCAGCATCAGTAGATCAGTACAGAAATCCAGGACCCTTCATTTCTAAACGAAATCTATTTATAGAAATTCATTTAGCTCTTGTTTGTCCGCTTTCACAGAGGAGAACAGATATCACCTGGATTACTTTCTCTTTTCTCCCATCTCCACAGATTACTGGGGACAGATAACAGCCCCCGTCACGCTGCTGTTGCTGTGTGTTTTGTTCGAGTGTTGCACTGACTCGAGAATTCTTCACATATTGCGTTAACTCTGTTTCCATGGTGAGCGGCAACAGTGCTCATAATCCCACAGTGCCTGATTTAATTACAATCGGATGAAAACAAACTAACAATGCACAGAAATAGGGGATAAGGTGTGCCGTCTGGCTATTTTTAGCTGGAATGAAATAGCTTTTATGGTTACACAGATATAGTGAGATTTTATTGGAACATGTTATCAAGTCTTGTGTGCACGCAGAAATGATTTAGTGGCATTTGGAAGGTGAATATAATCAAGGCAGGGTAGGCAATATTGTCCAGAAACATTTTTTGGTTATGCTGATTTAAAGTGTCTTCATATGCTGATAGCAATCACTAAGTAAGTCAAGTGGAGTAAATATAGTTATATAAACATATATCTTCTGTGGGAGGTGCAGGAGCATAAAATGTTTGTCCAGTCATCATTGCATTTGGTCCGAATGTCTAAAACCTTTTTTTGAAACTTTCAAAGTAACATTTTTAAAGTTGATTTTACTTAATGGAAATGTTAGGGAAACATTCTTACAAACTAAAATTGTTAGCTGGGTAAAATAAATCTTTTCAGTCGGGAACACACACAGCTTGGATTGGACAACTCAATGACAGAACACTTCTGCTGCAGATCACAGATGTAAGCTTATTCTTTCCAGATGTAGTTTTTATTCATCACAAGCAGTCTTGTGTGTAAAGATTCTGCGGGTCACCTTCACAGTTTGACAGCACAGACGTGTCTTCACAACTGCTGCAGGAGCAGAAACTACTGCAATGAAGGTTGTTTATGAGAGGTGCAAAAAGATCTCACCAGGGATTGTGTGTGTGTGTGTGTGTAAGAGAGAGAGAAGGGGTCCAATTAACAAAAATACCAAAGTCTGACATTTCTAGACACGTCCAGTATTTGTCTTCTGCTGGAAATGTCAGCTAAAGAGTTCCACAGCAGTATCATCTGTTTAAGCTGGTGGCTATCACTGTCTCAAAGGTTACGTTAAAGAGCCATCTGTTAAATTAAAAGAGACAGATTCCACAATCAATTATTACCAGCAGGTAACAGCTCTGTTTTACATCCTGTCATAGCGAGGGTGAATAATGTTTGACTCTTCATACCTGTAAGGTTAGAATATTTATGACACCATCTGCCAGCTTAATTATACCACAGATATCAAGCAAAAACATGTCTTTCATATGTTATTTTAAGCAAACAGGGATAAATGTGTTTAAAATATACAATAATTCAGTAAACCATCATTTTATTCAAATTTCATTTTAACGTGCAGTCCAGTAGCAGATACTTCCTAACAGAACATGATAAATGTTTTCACTGTAAGGTGTTTGGATCTGGTCGATCTTCAGGGTTCTTTTACTGTAGGGTTGGAAGACGTTGTCTTAGTTAATCATGCTGTGATAAAAATATCCTCATGATGTGCATGAATCAGTGCAGATATGCATGCAGAGATGTGAGGTGCTTCAGTGAACATGAAGATCAACAGATCAATAGTTAACAGACACTCGATTTTACCCTCTGACATCACAGCCTTCTCGAAGAACAGAATCATGAGTCCTTCATCTTCAGTACGTGCCTTTGTGCAATAAGTGCCATTAAAGCCAACTAACAATTGTAGGTTGAAAGAATGTTTTTCTTAAGTTTTCCATAAAATAACAGCAACAACATTAAAAATGTTGTTTTTAAAGCCAGGGCCCCATGGGTAAAAATAAATAAATGAACAGATAAATACAGTAGCTTCATCTCTTACAGTAACGCCTCCGCTGGCTCTCCTCCTGTTGTTACATTTAATGTGCTTCTTAATCTAATTTACAATCGCTCGGCTTCTGCTGAAGTGTCCTCAGGGATGCAGCGAGAGAGCAGATGAGAGAATAAGCAGCTATCAGTGGATAGAGAAAGGGGAGATGATACTTAACAACTGAGAGACACTTATCACCTCTGCGGCTTGTTAGCATCGTTTAAATTTTAGCATGTCTCAGTACATGGAGAAACCCCAAGTGATGCTCGCTGGATCTTGTGGAGCAGAAACAGGCCCTGTGAACTCCCCAGCTAGCGGGGAACTTTGTCTAATGTTCTGTAAAAGTTCTCTTCATCTAAAAAGGGTGTTTTGAATGTTTCTAGAACTTTTAAATTAACTTAATCTTTAATGTTTTTGTAACTTAATGGAAACATTAGGGAAACATTCTTACAACCTAAAACTGTTAGTTGGGTCATTGGTTTAACTGCTGTTTGAGAGCTGAAGTGGCTGTTTTCAGGCTGTGCTCAGAATGTAATGTCTGCATACTGCTCACTGAACAGTGCACAGTGTACACTGTGTCTTGCTTGCTTGAGTTTTGTTTTGTTTGCAGAATGCAGTGATGATGATGTTTAAAACAGTAGAATATGCTACACTGTTGTCACTCGGGTCATGATCTCAATATAGAGCTAATCTGTTTTACTTTAACAGATTTTGTGAAACATTGATCTAATATTATGCCCGTTCCTATAGCTCAATGGGTAGAGCAATATGTTAGCAGCACAAAGGTCATGGGTTTGATTACTAGTGAACACACATACTGATAAAATTAAATGCACTGTAAGTTGCTTTGGATAAAACCATGCAAAATGCATAACTGTAGTTTTTGTCAGTCTGTTCAAATGAGTCGAGGATTGAAACGAGGTTGATATCTTGGTTTGATGTTGAATACATCACACTGAAAATGAGAGGTCAGGTGTTTTGATTGTGAATAAGGCAGGTCAAATTTTCTAAATGTTATATGCATTGAAATGACAGGGATTGTGGAAGATTAGGTTTAAAAGCAACATATTCTTTGCACTTGCCTACAAATTCATGCACCTGTGTGAGTATGTGCACAGGAATCAATAATAAATCTGTCTCTATTCCACCCAAACAAAACGCATTCACACCAGGCGTGAGGACCTGTTCTGAAGGATAAATTATTCATCAGAGCTCCTCCACTACCAGGGTCTTCACCGCAGCTAACACGAGTCCAGCATGAGCTGCCATTATCTGGCAGGCTTCTCTATGCTTCCTGTTAAAGGACATTTTTACATTCAACACAACCACGAATCACGACTACATTCCCCTGTGTGTACAGATTATGTCTCCTCAGTTTTCAGGTTACATCTCATGCAACGGAGTGTGAGTGATATGTCACGACCTTGCTTAATGAAAAAAAAAGCTAAAAAGCTAACTTTCATTTGGAGCTCTTTCATAGACGAATCACTTTTGTGTGCAGAAATGTCTTCCCTCAGTGAGTTGATGTGGTAACAGATTCACGGAGAGACGCATCAACATGAATAATAATGAGCAGGTGGGCGTGGCCTCTCGTTTTAAAAGCTGCTGGAGCGAACACCCCACTGCATGCCCCTGTTTCTCATCTGTTACATAACATGGCTCTTTATGCTATTTATATCTCTGTGTTTTCAGGCTTTCCGCAAGATTTTCTCTGTTTTTCCTGCCTGCCGTGGGCGTCCAAAGTGGGAAACTCTATAAAGAGCCATTTGATGCGATTAAAGCTAATGAATTGGAAGAAATGTAAGAGATAGACGAGGTGAGGTGAAGTAAGTGACTGTTGAAAGAGTTGCTCAGCTCTTCATGTCTCTTGTTTACAGAGTTTGGTGTCAAGCAGAGAGCATGGTTTGGAGACGGTGCCTCATTTACCTCCAGCGAGAATCAATCGTAGGTGATAAATACGATACAATGGTGACCTACGTGTGTTGTGTTTAATTGCATGTCGGGTCGCTGCAATTGCAAACCTCCAAACTCCTTGTGGGATAAATTCTATAATGTCTCTGTAAGACGCAAAAAATCAACTTTAGTCGTAATAAACAGTATAATAAATCTTTCTTCTGGACACACATTTTCTTCACAGGAGCCTTTTAAGAGCATTAATAACTGTTTGAAAAATTTCACCTCCACAGTGTTAAAAACAACCTTTTTTCTTTTCAAGCCACTGCTGGGAATGTTTCCATGAAAATGTAGAAATATCTCTACATAAGTGTCATAACCTTCTTTGACTTTGCAAAAAATCATTACACATTTTCATCGATTTGTTTTGTAAACAAAGCCTCAGAATTCAAGCTTGTTTGATTCCAGATCTTCTGCAAAGCTTATTCCTCAGGAAACACGGAGAAAGTTTCATTTCTTCAGTCGTGCAGTTTTTTGGTCCGTGACATTTAAAGGTCTCATGTACCAAATTGCCTCCCAGACTCTGCATGCATGTTTTTGGACACGGCTTCCGTTCGTTCTCTTATCAGTGCCAACCCAGCTAACAGAACGTTGGCTAGCATATCAAAAAACGTTTTTTGCAGTAACATATAGCGTTATATAACATCATATATAAAAACATTATACTTAAGTAGTTATTTAACTTTTTTAAAAACATTATAGAATTAAAAAAATGTTTAAATATTGTTGTCATAGTGAAGCAGTAACGTTAATACAATGTTTAAAAATTTGATGTTTTGACCGTTCCTAGAGCTTTCAAAATAACCTTTCTGACATTTATTTTTCGTAATGGAAATGTTACGAAAACGTTCTCACAACCTAAAATTGTTGGCTGGAGAATGCTCCATGTGCTGCAAAGCACCGATGCATTCATCAGGAAGAGCTGAAGATTGATTTGATTGTGAGAGAAATGACAAAGTGCTGAAGATCCCAGATGTTCTCCTGACATTGAGAGCTGCACTGTTTTCTCTGTCTTCAGATTTCCTGTAGTTTATTTCACCATCACATACCCTCTTTACACAGCAAGGATTTGTTTTCACAACAGTAACAGAATTCAGGATCTGAGTCTGAATGATGCTTTTGGGTTTGAATTATGTAAATTAGTCTCTGGACGTGAGTAACTCATTAGCTCTCGCAACATTTAACACAGACACTCATCTGCTGCACATAAATGAGGTTATTATTTCTGAAGACAGGTCATGTTTTAGAGGTACACTGTAGGTTTTATTAACAGTACAACCTGTGCATTGTTTTTTCCATCGTTATTGATGTTCATAACATGTTTCATTTTTTAACAGCAGCTGAAGACAACTGGAAAAATGATGTTTTGAAACAGGTTTCTGATACTGCCACATACAGAGCTGTATGTTTGTGATCATTGGAGTGAATTATTTGAATTGTGATGCACTGGTGAGCAATAGCAGAGGGTATAAGTTTCGACTTTGTATGTTTACCCTTTTGAAACGGTGAAAGCTGAGCTAATGCTTCGCCGTTCAGTTCTCTGCTTTTAAGAGCCGCTGTGCTGCTCTGCTTCATGAAAGCCTTTTGTTTTTAAGACCTCTGGTACTGCCTCTGAGCCTTTCTGTCCTGGTGGTCACGCTCATGAAAATGAAATGTGTAAAGCATTTAGAGTTTGAAGAGGGAAAAAGGTTTCACCGTGGAGAGACGACACAAACATCAGACAGTAAGAAAGGGACCTCTGGCGCAATGCAGAAAGTCTATTTCGGGAAAGCCAGGGGACTGTCTAGTGTGAGCTGCCCCTGCAGGACCTTCATTCAGGAGATAGACAGTCAAAGCATCCATCTCTCTCTCTCTTTTTCTCTTAAGTGAACTCCCCCAATCCAAATACGAGCATGCATTTCATTGACCTCACACTGTCAGTAAGTGCACTGTATTAATAAGTGAATGAAGTGCCAACGGTAGAAACTGATAATGGTCGCAGATCGTATTAAAAGAAAGGAAGCTATTGCATAAAGCACTGTAAGCTGGTTGCAGTTCCGTGATGCATCTATAAATTCGTGCTCTGTGGGTTTTTAACATTGAAAGCTTTTATCCTGACTGGTGTTATGCAATAAAGAATATGAAATGTGTGACTCAGGGCAAAACTACTGTAAATGTATTTTTAGGAAAGAACAGTGGGATGAATTTAAGCAAATTCTAAACCCTCATTTGACAGATACGTTATTAATTTGAGATGTCTAATCTGAGTGCTTCAGAACTGTTGAAGAACTCTCATTGAATTTGATACATGATGTACACAGCTAATGTGTCCTGACACGGCATGTGGTTCTTGTTAAAAAGTTTCAAGTCACATTTAAAAATGCATGAATGTCTTTGCATTACGTTAAATATTAAACCAACCACATAGTTGTGTGATGAACTAACTTGAGATTACTCTGCCAGAACAACTGTCTGAAGTTCATATTTCTGTTCAAAGTCACCATGAGACCAGCTGCTTATACATTTTATACATTTACTTAGTACATGTACTCCCTGGGAATCGAACCCACGATCTCTTGCGCTGCTAATGCAATGCTCTACCACTGAGCTACAGGAGAACCGTTTTTATAGCCTAAAGAACCTTTTTCCACTACTCTGAACCTTTAGTGACACAGACACGTTCTTGGTTTAGATGTTCAAGGTTTTTTATGGAACCATACAGCCAAAAACGGTTCTTCTGTGGTATTGTGTAGCACCTTTTTTTAAGAGCGTACATCTCACTGGAGTCTTTCTCTGCTTTGGTCCAGAGCAGCATAAGGCAGGTGAGCAGAGTATGTAATGTGGAGAGACAAAAACACATAAATAAATAAGATAAACGTTTGTCATTCCATCTCTGTTTGGTGTCATTTGTTGTGTTAAGAAGGTAGACGGTTCTGTTTCCAGTGAAAGAATCAATATGTTTTAGCTGTCAGAGCAGCAGGGACTCTCATTATGAGGTCAAAGATGATGACCAGAGAAGCAGCTGTATGCCAGAACTGTACGTCTGCGAGAAAGTGTTTCTTCCTGCGCTGATGTGTTCACACTTACACACACGCTCTCACACACAGGATACAACTATTGTTTTTATTCAGCACTAAATGCATGTTAATATAAATCATCAGTTTTTCTCATCAGCAATTTGTAACTTCTCTGTTTGAAGTTCTCTGCCATGAAAAATTGCAGGTTACTTTATATACTTTTCTTTATGTATGTTGAAGTCAACTGAAGCCAAACTGACATTTCCCGGGAAATCAGACCCAACAGCTCAAATTATAAATCATATTTATAAACTTACCGTTGTGAATCAGGGTAAGAAAACCATTCTGAACACTGATGTTACATGTACTCAATAACCAAGCCAAAACAAGTTACAGATTGCAGCTTTAATTAAATTTACAAAATACAGTTTCTTTTCATTCAATGTACTTAATATTGGTAGATGGCAACAAATACATTTTGAGAGGAGAGGAAATATATCACTGACAACAGGAAAAAATGAAGGCTTGATATAGTCATGAGAAGAGGAAGAAGAAATGCAGTGTGAACTTCTGATACGTATGAAACCTGTCGTTTCGTTTTCATTGGGCTTTCCTTAAAGTGGCTTTTATTTAACTTTATTTCTGATCTAAGTTTGAATGTTATGCTTTTTTCAGCAGTGGACTCCACATTGAAACATACTGCAGCACCACGGGAGTAAAGATGCAGTACAAACAGGACACACAGCCCGCAGCTACAGCATTGGCAGAGTTTCAGTGGATGGTCTTGGTGTTTATCTCAATGAAAAGAAATTGTGGAGAATTTCTGAGAAGCTCTTGAAAGTCTGTCACTCAATGAAGCTCGGCCATAAGCATCACAGAGAGGATGATGCGCTTGAGCGCTCGTCCAGTCAGGAGACACTCCTGGATATGGTGACAGCTCATTCCTTTGCATATATCTGAGGGTTTGTGAGTGTGGTTTGGGTTGGTCGTGTTTAGCACTTAAGCTTATTAGTATCTTCATTTTAGTCCGGACTGGTATGACACAGAGGTGCTGCGTATGTGGGGTCATTAGGATGCTGTAGAAGGCAGCTGTCTATGCAGGAGGTGCTCACTAGGTTTTGAAACAGATCTGACTTATGCCAGGCTAATATTTCAGATGGGATGTTATTAGGATTAAATGTGTGACGTAACATCTATGTGCTAATTGTTTTGTAATATGAGCGTGTGTGTGTGTGAATGTGTAAGTGGCCGCTGTCTGTCTAAACAGATTCTTTTCGCTAGAATTGTGTGTGAAACAAATTTCAAGTCATTTCAAGTAACAATGGCTCAAAGTTAACCACAGAGTTGGAACATAATAAATGTGAGAAGATCCTGTCATGATGCGGTTTTGTTGCTTGCAATGTACAGCAGTGCTGCTAAATACTGTGAACTAAAATATATGTAACATTTTTATAACGTTCTCTTCATCGTTTGAGACTGGTGTACAGCATCCCTCCAGTCTTTAAAATACTGCGAGCATTGTCTTGGTTCACCAGAGGTCCAGTCACATAATCCCTGACAGTAGACGTGCCAGAGTGTTTATTCTGTGTGGAAATATGGGCTTATGTAGAGCTTCTCTTTAGCTCAGCCGAAGGCTCGGCTGGTAGATGCTTTATTGGATCTGCCGCTGGGCTCCTTGACAACAGTGAAGAACGAGTAGGTGTCTCGCTATTAGCTCACAATAAGAACACAGTGTCAGCACAGTCAACGCGCCGCAGTCAGTTTCTAGTCCTGTTGAAGCAGGAGGAATAGCGCCTGGAGCGGCTAGCATCGTTAGCGGCCCACCAATACTGAAGTGATTCATATTTCCCGTGCGTTTTAAAACCTCATGTTAGCATGTGGGCAGTCAAACTTTCAGAGTTTGTGTGGCTAACAGTTTAACACTTTTTAGGGTGGGCAGTTTCAGAGAGGATAGCAATAACAAGCTAGCTTTGAAAGCATAGATCCCGCCCTCCCTTCAGAGCGCTCGGACATCCTGTCACTGCATTTGGACCGAACCTTTTATGGTGGTGTGCCTCTCACACAAGATATATTTATATGTTTAGTCCACGTCGTGATTGCTATCAGGATGTGAAGAGACTTTCTGCTAGCGTAAAATCACCCACCCTGCTTGTTGCATTATTGACAGGAAATTAAAATGTCGTAAGGGCACATAGTTGTAACCGACTAACCGCTAAGCGTGTTTGATGGACACCATTGTTATTTTAACTCTGACCCCGACTCGAGCGCACTTTCTCTGCCTTTTTCAGCAGTTTCAGGAAATCTGTCTGGAATGATAACAGTGGTTGTACCGGAACGTTCCGATACATGTGCGTAGGCTGTCCCAGAGGCATATGAGATCACAGTGGCATAATTTTAATAGCGCTGCCAAGTTGTTGGCTCAGTGATGCATTGTGGGTACTCAGCATGCCCAAACTAATAGCTAGTTCAGCTCCTTTGAATAGCATACGTTAACAGTGAGCAATTAAGGAAACTCATAGACCTTGCTTAGGCACAGAGAAGTTACAACAGCAATTTATTTGCAGGGCCCGTGTGCCGAATGATGTCTCAGACCGTGAGGAAGTGTCGAAAGTGAGCTTGAAATAATGAGTTGAAACGCTTCCAGTGTTCTCGTAGCTTATGAACACTGATTACTCAGAACTTCCCGTGCCTACATACTCAGCTAACAGATCTGTGTTGTAAGAATGTTTCCCTAATGTTTCCATCAAGTTACAAAAACATTAAAAACTTTATGTTGAAAGTTACAAGAACATTCAAAACGCCGAGTTTTTTAGACCTTGTATTAATGGAATAACCAGGAAATCACAATTTGCTTTTGACTTGTTAATGGGGCATTGTGTCCTCATTTCCTTTACTAACATTTACATCCTTCACAGACCGTTTCATCTGTGGGAGAGAAGAACCATTAAACAGCAATGCAATAGAAAATACATAAGCATTTCAAAGCCTAAAAAGAGCTTCTGTTACAGATGTCTGAATGATGTCTTTGTTTCATAGAAACGCATTCATTGAAATTCTGGTCTGGATGTGTTTCTTCTCATTTTTCCTCTTTGATGTTGAAATTTGGGCTGCAGATTCACTCATTTAATTTTACACCTGTGTAATTTACAACACCTGAAACAGAGACAATGTCATTTATTATCCTGTTTGTGATGTACACTCACCACAGGGTTCACACACAATAAAATCAGCTGCTGCTAGCCCAGGATTCCCAGCTATCAGTTTTAGGTTGTAAGAATGTTTCTATTAAGTAACATAAACATTAAAAATGCTTTTTTGAATGTTATAGGAATGTTCAAAACATCCAGTTTGTTTAGATGTTGTATTACCATTAGCTGGATTTTTAATGGGAAAGTTAATTCACTTTTCTGAAATCGTGACTCTTACAGTAAGAATATTTAAACACTAGTTTAAAAAAATAAAGATTCTGTTTTTCTTTTCATTTTTAAAACCAGCTCATTCTGGCAAAAGATGGAAAGTATGAAAAGCTCAAACTGAAATGTTTCTGATTATGGCTTGTAAAAAAGCATCACTACACTTTCATTCACACCTTGTGTTGCCAAAGCTTCTGTTACTAAACATTAAGATAGCTCACATTCTGAGCAAATGACCCGTTTGCTTGTACATACGAACAGCCAGTATTCAGTATTTAATTTATATCTTTATATCTTTCTGTATCTACCTGGCAAAGATGTATGTTTGTCTCTATTCCTTTAAAAGCAAACAAGCAAATGTCTGGTCCATAGTTTGGTTATATTTACAGAAATATTAAGAAGGTTTTTGTTATAGATGCTGTATACCGTTGTTAACTTTACAGTCAGCTCATTCTCATACACTATTCATGCTTAAAAAAGTCTGTGTGAAAGCCTGTAGACTGAAGCATGTGTGTTCACTCACACCTCTCACACCTCTGCAGCTTCTCTTCAGCTTCGGTTTTGATGGTTTTGTGGTGATTGTTGGATATCGGCTGCTGTCTAGTTTTCTCTGTAATATTAATTACCCAGTTTAACAATGCATATCTGTCCAACTTTGCCCTATAAATAGAATGCATTGCTTATGCTTTGAGGTTTATTGTCTTTACGCTGTGTAGCCTGCAGTTGTGTCACTATCTGAATGTTCTGTGTTGTGCTGTGTTGTGTTTGTTGTTGTTCTGAGTTGTCATATACTGAGTTTTGTTGTGTTGAGCTGTGTTGAGCTGTGTTGGGCTATGCTCTGTTGTGTTGTGCTGTGTTGTGTGCAAGCTTTAACAAAAGGATTTGTATAGTGTATATATAGACTGTGCTCATCTGTGTTGAGTAAATATTTCAGTCTTAACATATAGTGCTGTCTGTCACAGCCCTGTTCTCTGTGCTTTCACTGTGCTTGTCTTCCTGTAATTGACTGGCTGTGAGTCTTTGTTTCTCAGAGGAATAGCATCTTATTCTCCAGATGAATTTATCTCCAGTAACCTTGGTAACGCTGAATGCTGTCGAACCATTTTGTCACTCTGATTCTGCTGTGAGATTATGATTATGAAATCAGATTTTCTACACGTTACAACACTTGCCTCTGATTTGAAAGGCCTTATTTGTACAGAATGACATTTTAAATAAACATTTGCAGATAAAATAACTGAGAAGTCTGGGAAAAATAGAATCAACAAATTTTACACACATTAGTTATTCACCATCTTAAAATCTTTACATTATATTCCTTTATAACTCATCGTGTCCATTTTCTTGGCATGTCGTGTAAGAAGCATAGTTTAAAATTAACCTTCATCCATCGTTTCCTTCATGTGATGGTGCCCTATAGTCATTCAGTTGTTGTAAGATTTATCTGAGGCGAGTGCTGTTGACTTTTGTTATTTTGCTGTTGACCCAGTAAAATAACAAGCCTGTATCAGTTTCCTGCTTATTTAATGCTTGTGTGAATCATTTAATTCTAAACGCACAACAGTAAGACATCACGATTTAATCCACTGAATCATATCTTGTAACACAGTATTTTTCAGCCTGATCGTCTTTTGTGTCTCCACTGCTCCATCTGGAAAGCTGTAACTACTTCATCAACACCAAATGTGTCAGAGAAAACGTTTTCTTTTAACTGATATATGATACTATCATACTGGATATCATATAGCGTTATAACAAATATTATTTAAAGAGCCAGTATGACACACATTCAAGCAATAAACCAGTGTTGTAATATTTGTGTTCCTGAAGCTCAACAGGTAGAGCATTACATTAGCAACGCAAAGGTTGGTGGTTTAAAGTTAACTCTCAAATTAATGAGACACCTGAGCGTGATTGTCTGTGACAAGTTTTCACAGTTTTACTCCATTTATATTTTATTTATAGTGGAAAACACTATTTCATATGTTTAGTTTGGTCTTTAGTTTGGCTCTTCGCACATGGTTCAGTTCATGCTGTGCCTGGCATACTCAATTCATCTGTTTGTTGGGTTCACGGTCAGGCACGTATGGCACGCAAGCTGTTTTGTTCGGTTCTAAAAAACTCATTTTGTGCTGTTGGATTTGTAAGACATTTTCAGCAGCTCAGCAGGTTCACAGGGCGAATGTGAGGTTTTTTCCTTTGTGCATTTAAATAAAGTTAATTTCAATTAAGTCTGGCAGTAGACCTGGAGGTGCCAGAAACTAGGTCATAACCAGCATCAGTGAAGGAAAAGTTTACTTATTTATAGGGATTCTGTAAAACGGCGACACCCTTGTGTGTGTTCACTTATCTATCTAAATGGGGACATTCCATAGACTTGTGTTGTTGTTATACACAGCTAGTTATAAACAATGTAATCTAACTCTAACCCTCACTCTAACCCTCGCTCAGTTTTAAAAAACTTTATTTACTATATTTTTACAGCGTTTTTACAAATGAGGACATCTCTAAAAGGAGGTTTCATTCAGATTAGTCAGGTGTTGCTGACTTTTGGGTACAAATTTGTCCCCAATATATGGTTAAGTAAACCCATAAACCCACAAACACACACACAGATTGGAAAGTAAAGATGTTTCCCTGCGGATCGCTGTGAGATGCGTCATCAGCCAGTCAGCTGTGCAGCGATTGGCCACATGCAGACAGATTAATCGGCCAATCACTCTTCCTCAACAGTCTGACAGTGTGTGCAGCGGGTCTGCAGGGACGTCTGGTGAGGCTGGAGAAGCTGTTTAACCCTCTGCCCTCCACCCCAGAGCTGAGCAGATCCAGCATGTTTCTGAGGAACTGTGCAGTGAATCCGGCTGGTACTTGTGTGCCCAGAGGGTACGAACAGTTGGTGTTATTTGAAGACAAATGAAATTGTGCTATACCAGCTGGCAAATAAACCTCTGGGCATATACGCACACTTGTTAGTGTCATTTTGAGGTTTCAGTTTTTCCTAGGTCTGGTGTTTATAAGAGCCTTATAAGAGTGTTAATGTAGTTTTTCAGTTTTGTACTTTTTTGTAGTTCTTTTGATTTAGTACTTTTGTCCCTCTCAGTCTAATGTTCAGGGATCATTGTAAGTCCGCCATTTGCATGTTAGCTTTATAAAACGGTAAACATTGTGGCTGAGTTGTGCTTCTAACACTGCTCTTCTGTCTCAATAAATAGCATGAGCTTGGGGGCGGGACTTCCTGTTTATTCCTCAGCTACAGCCAGGGGAGTGATTGGGAAATCTGTTTATTTCAATTTGGACATTTAGCTCAAGGGTCACTAAAAGTGAGAGTGAATCAGCAGGAGCTTACAGGAGGTTACGATCCCATTTTTCCACCTCTAGGCCCTTGAGCAGGATACTTGGCTCTGAATTGCTCCGGGGAGACAGTCGCTGCACGATTCTTTGGCTGAATGTTAATATACTGGTACTAGTATCGAGACCAGATCTGCTTCACCAGTGTGAGAACTGTGTCACGCTGAGGCAGGCAAGAAGGGAACCTTGCTCACCGCCAGTGAGAGACAGCTCGGCTTTTCCTCTCCATCTCCAGATGAGCAGTGATGGATGATGGGAACTGCAATACACTTTATCTTCTGGAAAGACAGTTACAATGGCAGTACATAGCAGGATAACCCAGCTAACAAGTATAGGTTGTAAGAACATTAGAAATGTCTGTTTTTGAATAACATTATTGCTTGGTTATAAGAACATTATGCTAACATTTTTTAATTCTGTAACATTTTTAAAACGTTCTAACTGCTTAAGAATAACATTTATGTTATATGATATGAAACGTTAGAAAATGTTCTACTAATGTTACTGTAAGAACTTTTTGATAACTAGAAGAGAACTTTTAGAGACCATTAGTGATGTTCTGAGAAGGTTTCGTGTTAGCTGGGTATTTTAAATGATAAATGTTTTTACAGTAAAACACTGTAATTATAGCACATATTTATGCAGAAATGGGTTTAGGTCTTGGCTGCATTTCTTTGTCACTCCCTGGGTTTGTTCTCCTGGTGTGATGAGATCTTCAGTCTGCAGGTGAGAGACATTTGTTGTAATAGCTGAGGTTGGTGATTGAGCGCCTCTCAGTGGTGATAAGAGGAGATGCTTCATGCAAAGCTCCATCAGATAGAAAAGACTGATCTGAAGTCAGTGTTGTCAGGAGACTATGGCCAGTGAATCTTCAGGTTCTCGTGTAGCTCTTTCTCTGTTTCTTTTCACTTTTGCTTGGAATGCCGTCAGCTTGATATGAGCTCATCAAAAGTCATGCAGGTACTGCACATACAGGCCGCATGCAAATTACAGAGAGAGATACATGCACACTTACGTATGCATGTATTGTTAACAGCTTACAGACAGATTTTCCTATTATAATGTGTGTTATAATTTGTATTATAATCTATATTATTGTTTCTATTATCTCTATTATTAAAGTAGTTAGATACTTGAATAAAAGTTAGATAGTAAAGTTGATACTTGAATAAAACACAGCAAAGATCAGAATGCAGAAAGGGCAACCTCTGAGAAATAACATTTGTCTCAGGGAATGTCTTCTGCTTTCCTCTGCACAAAACGGTTCCAGTAATCTAGTTTCATAGTTTCAGAAGAGATCTGAAAAGTGTCTCTGAATGTTCTCAGATCAACACCCAGAACAAACTTTAACAGGAGGAGTTTCCAGCCACCGACTGCATCATTACTGCAGGAGTGTGAGCAATGAGCCCTGCAGCCAGCCAGGAAGAGAGGGAGGGGGCGAGCGCAAAGGGTGAGAGGATCAGGAGAGAGAGAGAGATGGGGCGAGCCAGAGTTTCTCACACTATAGGTGCCGGGAGCTGAGAGACAGAAACTCTTTAACTCCTGTCATGCCTGCGCTCAGGCACATGTGAGGACTGAACACAGACGCACACAGCCGGGGTTAGCTGTAGCAGAATGAGTATCATTATGAAGCCACGATCTCGCTCCACCAGTTCACTTAAGAACACAGAAAGGTAAAGGAGAAGTTTAAAATATTTCCTTTTGTCTGCCTTACCCATAATCCTGTGTGATGTTTTCTTTTCTCCTCCTTGACCAACCCTTCAGGCTGACCTTTTTGAACATCTTGTGTAACTCCCTCTAACTTCAAAACCCTTCTGTCTTTCCACAAACCTTAGTTCATCCTGCTCATCCTGCCTCAGTTCAAACAGGCAGCATTCTCAGAACATTGGCTAATGTTCTTTAAAAGTTCTCTTAAAGTTCTCTTAACGTTATCAAAAAGTACTGTACTGGCATATCATATATATCAAAAATGTTGTTCTTAAGTTGTTAGTGGAACATTTTAAAAAGGTTACAGAATTACAAAAGTTTCAGAAATGTTCTACTTACCAAGGAATAATGTTAATACAACCTCTAAAAACCTACTTTTAAATATCATTTTGAACATTTTTGTTACTTAATGGCAATGTTAGGAAAATGTTCTTACTAACCTAAACTTGCAATCCTGCATTCCATGCTGTCTGTAAAATGTGCGTTTATTGCTTTATGCGTGGTGGTGTAGTCACCTATAGAAGTGTCTGTTTGTTAATGTGAGAGAGACTATATAGGCTATAATACACATGTGAATGAATTATGTAAAACTTATTTCAACATCTTATTCTTTCTTTTGTAATAATTATGAATTCATCATACTTTAATGGGAAAATACATGATATGTATGTTTAAAAATTCCTAAGTCGCACCCCCAGGGCATTAAAAACTGAAGTAGTGAAAGTAAGACGTTGTGAACAGTCAGGAGATCCTAAAACCTTTTCTCTCGTATGTATTCAATATCAACGTGATGTTAAGATAACGTGTCGAACGTGACATGTGTCACGTCCTGTGATGATCATCTGTCTTGTGAAACAGATTGGATGTTTCTGCATGAGTTTTTTCAGAACAGTGCTGTGGGTAGACACCTCACTCTTTCTCTCATGTCCCGTCTTGTTTTCCATTTGTTTGTTTGTTGAGTGATGAATGTTTGTAGGGGATGGATTATTGTGGTATTGAGTTTATTTCAATTCATTGTAAATGTTTTTTGAGCAGTCAATACTCAGCGTGACCCTTGACTGTTGTCAGATGGTTTACTAATGATTCACAGAATTACTTTGCTGCTTAATTTTGTGAAAGTTTATAATGTAGGGCAGTAAAAAAAAGATATAGGTGATAACATCCATCTGTTATAAAAATGACCCATGGATTTATTATAGTAAAAATGCAGCAACCATTGATGTTTTTTGTTTTTATTAATTACCATTTGTATAACCGCAGTATTTACTAGAAAAACCATTATAAATTATTATTATAAACGTACCGCTGTGAATCAGGGTAAGATATGCAGACCGTTTTAAACACTGATCTGTCATGTACTTGTTCAATAACTGCTTTTTATTCATTTTTAACCAAAAAAAGTTACAGATTGTAGCTTTAAGTGTGTTTATCTGTGCGTGTCGAATTGAAAGAGGTCAAGAGGGCAGGAAGGAGGAAATCTCATTGACATCTTAATGATGTCATCGCTGTGTCATGCAGCATGCGTGTCTGTATGCGAATCCTCCACCTCATGTATTGTCCCCATTGTGTTTGTTCCTGTTTGTTTGACCTTATTGTAATGTGTAACTCGTGATGCGTGTCATGCATCAGTTGTTAAGTAACGTTCACCAGCTCATATTCTGTCTGTCACACTGCACTGTTTGTTTATACACCTACTGAATGAAATGACAGAGACATGGTGCCTATTATCATCAGCTGAATACCGTATAATTATAACAAGCAGTAATTAAATTAAAGCAGTACATGATTTTTATGAGCCAAGAGAAGCTAAATAGATGTTTCTAATATAAAGATTTTAATTTTTTATTATGTGGTTGATGGAGTGTGTGTAATTCTGTGTGTGTTTGTGGGTTTCCTTACCTAAAAATTGTGGCCAGATTTGTACCCAAAAGTCAGCAAAAATCTGAGCAAAATGTTTTCTGTTAGGGTTAGAGTTTGGTTTAGGGTTAGATTATATTGTTTATAACTAGTTGTGTATAACAACAATAGAAGACAGATGAGTAAACACTAACACGTTGTGTGTGTGTGTGTGTGTGTGTGTAGCGTGAGCATGAGTGTATATGAGTGAGTTACAGTAACAGCAGAAGCCTCTTATTTATAATGTATGTGTAGAGTGGAGAGCATGTGAGACAGTAAACTACTGCATTCCTGTGATACGGCCTGAGAGAAAACTCTTAAAAGTCATCACAAAATAAAGTCAAGTGTCATGTTAGTGTTGCTGTGAATATGTATGGAGCACTACACCCGATGAGACATACTGTAAATGTACTTCCCTGTTTAAATTGTGGTGTTCTGATGCAACCCTCGGAAACAGATAATATGAAAGTCGTTTATGTGCGAGATCCTTTTTCTCTGACATATTTACTCTGTCATAACAAAACTGAACGAAGCTGTGATTTATGTAGCTCATGAATCAGTGTGTGTCACAGTGCTGATGTCAGCTCAGAGCAGCATCTGAACAGTCAGTCAGGGTGCAGAATTATCCGGCCATTCCACATTACCGGTCTCAGCTGTTAGCGCACAGGTGACGCTGATGATGACGGTGGCATCACTGTGCGCGTCAAGGAAATGCCCGTTATGTTAATGCCCCCTGAGGATTATGGGTAAGCACGTTACAAGCACAGCAAGGAAGAAAGTCAGTGAATATCAGGAGAGAGGGTGGATTCATAAACTCACACTGGGCTGGGGAAGCCCTCAGGCAGGCTGGATCTGACCTCTGACCTGTCTGATGTTGTTGTTCTGTCACAAGAGCAGAGATCCTCATCCGGCTTGTCCTTTTAAAGTTGATATTCGTGCTGTAGTTAAAGCTTTTGTGTTTTTGCATGTTCTCATTTAGCAGACAGTTTTATCCAAAGTAAGAGAACATTTCTGAACAAAAGGCCGACATTAAGGGCACTCTACAAAGCCACTCTACAGGGAGGTCTTTAAAAAACAAAAACTTTTGTTTTTGTTTAATTTTATAAAGGTTGCTCACCAATGGACTTCCTGCACAACTGCTACTGTGTTCTAGTAGACCTGCTGTACATAAAGAACGTTTTTATTAGCATTTAATTTCAATTAACATTAATAATATTTATATTAATAAATGATGTTGATGTGAATGTTACAATTAATTTATTTTTCTTTTCCAAATTCCACATTTTGTTCTTTAATAATAGATTTAAATAGATAGAGAACTATTTTTGGCATCTGAATTGTTTAGCGTGGTTATTATTAACTCTGTGATCGCTTATTGCTTATGCTTTCACTGCTGTCATTTCATTACAGTTATAGTAAACACAGCAGAGTAACACAAAGCAATGCTTCTGTGACTTATTGCTTTCAAAACTTACTGCAGCAAAGTTCAGTGTGTCCTCCAGCATCACATTTGCTCACTGTCCTGTTACTGTCTTTCTGTCTCTGCAGCTTTGATGTGGACAATGGCACCTCCTCCGGGCGCAGTCCACTGGACCCCATGGCCAGCCCAGGGTCGGGTCTCATCCTGCAGGCCAACTTCATGCACAGTCAGAGGAGAGAATCTTTCCTGTATCGCTCCGACAGCGACTACGACCTCTCTCCAAAATCCATGTCCAGAAATTCCTCTATCGCCGGCGACATGTGAGCAAATGCGTGTCCTAAATGTAGAAGCAGTTTAATTTTTCATGTGTTCATGAGTCAGAACCCACAGAACCCATGTTCTAGATTTATAACATTAATGTGCGCTGGAGGCAGTACAGGATTTTACAGTAAGGTTTCATTCGTCAACATTAGTTAATGCATTAACTAATATTAACTAATGAACAGTATATTTTTGCAGTATTTATTAATCTTTGTTAATGTTAGTTAATACAAATACAGTTGTTCCTTCATGTTCTTTGTGCGTTAACTAGTGTTAACACATAAAACCTTTGATTAAAAACTGTTTTAGTAAATGTTAAAATTATCCAAGATTACCATTCATGTTAATGAAGGTAGTTAACTAATGCTAACAAATAGTAACTTATTGTAAAGTGTTGCCCACTTTTTTCATTTAAATAAAACTTTTTAATCGGTTTACATTCAAAATGTAGATGATCAATGTTTAAATAAGAATGACTGCTGCTGCATTTACTGTTTTCTTTCTTTGCAGACACGGTGATGATATGATTGTAACACCTTTCGCTCAGGTATTCTGATATTAATATTAAATACTGTATGTTGTGGACAAATTTAAGGTGTAATGAGATGGTTTGAAAACATGACCTTGTATCCTGTCTCAGGTCCTGGCGAGTTTAAGAACGGTCCGGAATAACTTTGCTGCTTTAACAAATTTGCAACAGGAGAGATCCAATAACAAGTAAGTTGCTTTAGTCGATTATCATAACAGTGACTTTCAACTAAAACAGTTTAGTTTGCAGGTATTGAATGAGAGTCTAAGACAAGATTGACCATCTCGTATTGAAGTATCTTCTGTTTCCTGTTTGCTCCATCAGGAGATCTCAGATGTGTAACACCCCTCCCATCACCAAGACCTCCAACACAGGTGCCATACCTTTACTGTCTCTCTCCTCAATATCATCATGCTTATTTAACGTGTGTTCATGATCTGACAGATTGAGCAGTACATCAGGGCATTTGGTGATCTTGAATCTTATCTGGAATTTCTGCAGTTTTTCAGCTCTCTGTCTGTGACCTTGTCTGTAAACTTAAAGTTTTAGGCTGAAGGTTATACAGGCCGTACAGGTAGACAGATCTGGGGCTTTGTCATGCAGTTGTTCTAAATGGTTGCTAAGGTGTTGCTAGGTATTTGATTGAATTTCTGGGCTTCAGGTTTTGTTGATGGATTGTTATGTGTTTGGGGAAAATATTTAAAC
This sequence comes from Chromobotia macracanthus, assembly GCA_036877525.1. NCBI lineage: Eukaryota > Metazoa > Chordata > Actinopteri > Cypriniformes > Botiidae > Chromobotia > Chromobotia macracanthus. The sequence goes on along the minus strand of JAZGTH010000004.1, from coordinate 1,843,779 downwards.
CCTGTCTGACAGAAGAATCAAGGCTGACCTTGTGTTGCAGCTTCTGCTTTGTCTACACCATCATGAGCTCAGCCTCCAAATGTCACGTCACACTGCTCATAAGGAAAAGAGACTGATCTATCACCACATTTTTAATCTTTGTTCACCTGTAGGTGAATTTTGTAGATCATTCTGTGAAGTGATGCAGAGTAACTGTTGATTGACCCATAACTCTGAAGGACAGATTATTTTATCGATTGGCAATACTGAGAGGATGTAAAACATGAGCAGACAGTTCAACAGCAGAGATAAAAACAACCATAGTTATAGATTCATAATAGTGATTTGTGTTACAGACAGTGAACAGATGGGCACATTATCCCTTTTATCTCATTATGCTGCGTGCATGTCTCACATGTCCCACAGAATTCGTCACAATGCCCTGATGAATGCACAAGAAAGCTTCTGAGTATCTAAGTCTTTTTTTAAGGTCCCAGAAGAAAATGTTATTTCTCAGATGTTGCGCTTTCATAGCTCAGGAGGTTTGATGGAGATCTCAGTTAGGGTCCTTTTTGTGATATCTAGTATATTTGTAGAAATACGTCTGCAGGAAATGCTGACATTTAAATGCACGGCATTTCCTGGTGTACAGGGTGATGCGTGTGTCTGATCCGGATGCCAGAACTCCAGTTCAGCTTTTAGCTGCAGCTTTCAGTGCCCTCTAATGTGCTGGTGTAGCATCAGAGAAATGTCATTGACGTCAGTGCAGTGTCGTCCAGAGAGAGAGTGGCACCCCGGCCCTCCACTTCCCCACACATACAGAAAGAGAGAGAGCGCCAGAATGACTAAGATAATGTAAGCTGTATTAAAGGAGCATACATGTGACCCATACATTTGTCTTGCTTTGTTTTTAAGCTCATGTTTTTTGTTAGTCTTTATTTATTGTGCATAGCTGACATCAGTATTTCAGTCTTTTGTGCTTGCTTAGGTGTTGTTTTCTTCAGTTACAGCAGAGAAACAGACCTACTGATGTTATAATGGAGATCAGTTTAAAAGCTGCCCCATCATAAATGGTTTTTGTCTCTGTGGGAGAAAACCACACCAGGCATCAGGCTCGAACATTAACCAGGACTCAGGATTAAAAAAATGTCACAGAAGGTGACAAATGTCCCAAATATTTAAAATGGTAAAACGCCCCTGTACTGTAGTCTGCTTTTTATCTGCTTTTAATGCCCCTTTTAAGCAATTCCAGAGGGCAGAAAAAGTCAGATACTGATAGATACCTAAAGTGAAGGTTTCTGCTGTACAGCTACCTAGAGGACCTGTGAGAGAACACTCTCTCTAGCCGAGTTCCACAGCTCCAGATCCTGTGAGCTCCATGCCAGAATTTAGCCTCTCTCTCCTCCATGCAGCAGCACTGCCAAGCTTCAGGCTTGTGTTTCAAGAGGAAGCTCATCTTACGTTCTGCAAGCGATGCTGCACGGCTGCCCCGGGCTCGTGCAGGCATCCAGCACTCTGTGGAAATGAGACGGGCAGATGCGATCTTTGTTCTACAGCTTACAGGCTGAGGACTGTGGACACTCACTTATACGTTGGTGTCAGACCTCTGTATGCTTTTTGTGTGTGCTTGTACATGTGTGCGAGTGAGTGTGTGTTGTTGTGACACTATGCCTCAGTGTTTTGTTAGGGGCAGGATTGCATGCTTGTAAGGGGCTCTGCTGAGCTTCTCGGATCTAGAGCGTAATGTGACATGCAAAGGGCCTGCACACAGCAGTGACCCAAGACAGCATTCTGTGCCTCAAGACATCTCTCGCTCAGAGCTTATGGACATGTAGGAGCACAGATTCTGGGAGTAAGCGCCGTGAGACTGACTGTCATTTTGTTGTGAGCGTGGAAGACAGTGTCAGAGCGTTTGTGACCCCCTGTATGTTTTAAAGGATCTAGTGTTTCTTGCCTCCCACCAGATCTGACTCCCACTCCTGGACATACAGTGTCTCATTAGGATTACTGTTCCCTGGTGCTTAGTGTTTCTGGGATTCACCTATTTTTGAAACCCGCTCAGTTGTGAGCCCCAGCATTTACTGTGGAGGGATTCAGCCCAGCATGAAGAATCACCCATGTGTTCTGTCAGGATATCCCAACATGGCGGTCTACAGCAGTTTGGGCCCTCTGCTGGGACCCTCAGCTAGACCCCTGAATCATCTGAGATCTTACCCCCTGACTTCTCTTCCTCTAGAGGAGGCCTACCAGAAACTGGCCACAGAAACCCTTGAGGAGCTGGACTGGTGTCTGGACCAGCTGGAGACTCTACAGACCAGACATTCTGTCAGTGAGATGGCATCCAACAAGGTAAGATTTTTTGAGCACATCTCCATGTTCTGTTTCCTGCTCTTTGGTTGGAATGCAAATGAATGCAGAGGTGTTAAAGTGATATATTTGTGGTTTCTTGTGGTTTGTCCAGACTGGTCCTTTCCAGTCACAATCACTGTGACTGTAGCTTCTTAAAGGGACAGTTAACCCAAAAATGAAATTCTTCCATCATTTCCTCACCCTCATGTCACTCCAAACCTGTATGACTTTTCTGTGGAACACAAAAGAAGATATTTTGAGAAATGTCTCAGTGGTTTTGTGTCCATACAATGAAAAGTCAACGGGGGCCACTGTTGTCTGGTTACCAACGTACTTCAAAATATCTTCTTTTGTGTTCCTCTAAAGCAAAAAACTCAGGTATGGAATGACATGAGGATGAGTAAATGATGGAAGAGTTTTTATTTTTGAATAAATTAGCCCTTTAATATGTTTGCACTTTTCACAATTCACTGCTGTGGCCAGATCAGTCCATGTTGTGAACCTGTTTATACAAAAACATCACACAGTCTAAAACGCTTTGCAATCAGATTGTATATTAAACATGTATGAGTTGTTTTAGAAATGAAGTTCATTTAGATTATGCAGTTGTCAGTTCTGTGTCACTACAGTCTCGTGTGTTGGTATATTTTAACCAGCCCCCCTCTGTTTGCAATAGCAGAATAGCAGTAGCAAAATCATCATGCGGGCCACACTGAGCGTGCTTACGGTCTCCAGCAAGGCCCTAGTACACACACAGCATGCTAATCAGCCCTAGTGTGCCTCTCATTCAGTGCACTCAGCCTCAGAGCCTCATAAACAAACAGGATTCGGGACGGTTCCAGTATTTATCACCCAGCGAAGCTGAATGTTTGTTAGAAGTGCACAGCCAGAAGTAAGAAAACAATCAGATACTCACATTTTCATACCCCCTCCCGCTCCCTCCTCAATACCCAGTATCCATGGCAATGCACAAGGCCCGTCAGTGTTTTTGTTGCTTTAGCTCAATATCAGTAGTGGTGTGTCCCATATAAAACTGCCTGTCAGTTGCCACGCAAGTGTTCTGCAGCACTGATATAAATCACACAGTTTCTGAAAGCAAAAATACAGCTGGTCTGTATAAAAAATTGTCTTTGAAACTGATTTGAAGTCAGTATTCATGTTGCCTCAATGGTCAGACATCAATGGAGTCCAGTTCAGACGTAAATTTTCATTACAACAACGTTGAAAAAAGCGTGAATGAAACGTGCTTTCGATCTGCTAGTCATGTTATTAAACTGGTGGGTATATTCAGAGAGGAATTATTATTTAGGTCCCACCAAACAAATTTTCAGGAAATCGCAGCTACAGATTGTGTGATGTCATCTCATTTTTTTGAGCCGAGGCGTGTTTTAACATCCTGTAGATGTTCCAGCAATAGAAGCAAAAGCCCCTCCGTCCACACAGACGCACTACAGGCTGTTACCTCAGCTCATCTGCTGCAGTAAAGCTGTAAATTACTCAGCATCCCACTGGAGGTCCACAGCGACCACACGTGTGAAACAATCCCACAGCGGCATGTTCTGTTGGTTCTGCTGTGGCCCGTTTTGTGGTTCCGTCTCTATCTGGGAACATTTAAAGACACAGGCTTTGAAATGATGCCTCAGTGACATGTTCAGAATTGTTTGTGGTTGTAGGTCACTGGAAACGTTTTACACAGTTACTGAATGTTTGGGCAAATGATTCTTATAAATAAAAACTTTTAACTAAGGTGTTTCTCGTGGTAGGTTTATGTTTGAGAGTCAATTTTTTCTATATACACGGCAAGGGCTTGGCTACAAAAAGGCCATTTTTATTGTTATTTTATTGTTATTGCCCGAGAACAAAGATACAAATTATTGAACATTCAGATATTTTTGGGGCATGTTGTCACACTATATCAGATATGATGTCATAGATATAGCCAGTGTGACAACCAGCCCCGGGCTTAATGACTGCTCTTCTGGTGAGGTATCTCTGTCTGAAGGAACCTTCAAGATCCAGAGCGTGAGGTGGGAGGTCTGAGGGACAGTCTCAGAGGGTTTACATGCAAGCTCAGCTCGACCAATCAGCTGCAGCAATGAGCTCATCCTAAACCAGACAAGCCACCTTATTGGCCAAGCTCTTGTCAGGCTGGGCTCTCACCTGAATAACTGTGAAACGCAGCCTTATTTGGAAGCTCTAATCCGGGAATATTATCCTTCCAGGACTGAAGCTTCCTTCGGATCATGCGGTACGAAGAGCATGTGCAGTGCTGTAAGAGATGCTGTAAGACGACAGCGTCTTCACACCCTGCTTTGTCTGAAACAGAATCTTGCCAGGTTTCCTAACAAAACGGTTTTCCGTCACGTGTGGTGCAGCACAAACTGAGGTCGATTTTAAAAAATGGAGATTTTAGAGCTTCTGTTCTGAGCAGTTCATCTTGGTCTTCCCTATCAGCCAGTGTTTAATCTCATCTGTGATCCCGTCGAACTCATTCAAAATGCCTGAAGCAAATTATTTGCTGACAGTTTCTTGGGGATATATAAAGGTGAGTTGATAAATGGTGAATGACTGTGAATGTATTCTTTTATTAGAATGTGGTTGGAGAAGATGCTGTTGTTTATTACTGGTGTTCACACTAAATGGTGTGTGAACGGTGATGGATGGACTGATGTATAGTCCCAAATTGATCTGATAATTGCAGTTTTGTGTATTTACATTCACAATCAATTTTAAATGCATAATGTACATGTATTGGACCGAGACTTGAATGTCCCATTTTCATTAACTCGACCACAATAACAATTACGTGCTTTTTCTCTTTGTTGTTGTTCAATCATTTTTGCTTCCCAGTTTCTGTCAAGGCTGTAAAAATCTGTCTCTATTTTAAATGGCTGTAAAAAAAGTCTTTGTTGAGTTCATTTTAAAAACATACAGCAATTTTCATTTGATCTGTAGCTTGTGTCTGTGAATCTCTGCAGAGGTTGAAGAAAGGTTTCTTGTTTTGTGGTGTCTGTCTGTTCTGACCCAGCAGGTCACTTTGACCCGTAACAGTGTGAGAGCATTCATATGTTCTAGATTGTCTAAAGAACTCTGCCTTGAAATGAAGGCATAGTGATGACCGATATCCACATTCAGACAAGGCAAAAATCTACTCATCTTTTAAAAAATGTTGTCTTGTTCAGTACTGAATTTCAGAGCTGGTGTCATAAACATAAGTGCATGTATTACACAACACCTCCACACTGGTTATTTTTATTTTGAGTGAAATCGATTTCCTGTTTCATTTTGTTCACAGTTAGTGGTCATTTGTCTGTGGTGAACTGCTAAGTAATGGTTTAACAATAATCCACTCTTTTTACTACATAAAATAGGTCTAAATAGCAGGAAATGCTTTCAGTTCTCATGGTTTGTGTTTTCTTTTCTCGCCTTCACACACAGTTCAAAAGGATGTTGAACAGAGAATTGACTCACCTCTCAGAGATGAGCCGCTCTGGTAACCAGGTGTCTGAGTTCATCTCTAGTACCTTCTTAGGTAAGTTTCACATCAAACACAGAAAGAATATCAAATGGATTTGTATACAATCAGATCTCTGCCAGAGACAACAATTTTAGAAATGGGTGACTGTAATGTTATGTTGGAGCATGTTTATCATTTTTGAATGTCAAATTTCAGAAGGGGAGGGTTCAAAAATGCAATTTTTGGGGTGATTCAGAGAAGCAGGAGAAATGAAGGGCTAATCATCCACAGAAAGCCACTGAATAATCAAGCCACAATGTGATCCCCATTCTCACAGTGTTAGCTATTGTTCTCTTACTAGAAAGTTCAAAATAAAATGTTTTGTTACTTGGAAATGTTAGGGAAACGTTCTTATGTTTCTGATTTCTGAAACCTTCTCTGGACTCTTTCTGTGTATGTGCAGACAAACAACACGAGGTGGAGATGCCGTCACCACAGTCCCAGAAAGACAAGGAGAAGAAGAAAAGGCCCATGTCCCAGATCAGTGGTGTTAAAAAACTAACACACAGTTCCAGCCTCACCAACTCCAACATCCCTCGATTTGGGGTCAAAACGGAAACGGAGGACGAGCTGTCCAAGGTGTGTGTGTGTCTGTGTGTGTGTGTCTGTCTGTCTGTGTGTGTGTGTGTCTGTCTGTCTGTCTGTGTGTGTGTCTGTCTGTGTGTGTGTGTCTGTCTGTCTGTCTGTCTGTCTGTCTGTCTGTGTGTCTGTGTTTTCTTAAATTCACAAAAAAGCCTTTTTCATTCCATATCCATACATACCACATATGCTGTATACATTATAAATAAACTTGAAACTTTAATTCCTAAAAATATACCTAATTTACAGACAACCGCACATAAAACATATATCTATTTTATATGCCTGTGATATATAAATGTGTGACATCTCATTGTGTCGTTTCAGGAGCTTGAAGATGTAAATAAATGGGGCCTTAATGTCTTCAAAATCTCTGAATTCTCCGGAAACAGACCTTTAACAGTCATGATGTACACAATATTCCAGGTACATGCATATTTTTTCTTTTAACTGCCTTTTCTTGGTCTTAATTGCTTTAATGTGTTTTCATAGAGAATCTGTTATTTCTCAGCACAACAGCTTAAAGGAAACTCTGCGTTTCTCTCTGTCTCGTCTGCAGGAGAGAGACCTGCTGAAGACATTTAAAATCCCGCTCGATACATTTATCACTTATCTCTTGACTTTAGAGGATCATTACCATGTTGACGTGGCCTATCACAACAACATCCACGCTGCTGATGTCACGCAGTCCACTCACGTTCTGCTGTCAAGCCCTGCCCTTGAGGTACCACCCAGCTAATGCTTTTAGGTTGTAAGAACGTTTCCATAACATTACCATTAAGTAACAAAAAATATTATTTTGAAAAATTGTAGGAGCGTTCAAAGTGTCCAGATTTTTTAGACGTTGTATGAGCATTATTGTTTAGTTATAAGAACGTTGTTCAAGCATTTTTGTAAATTCTGTAACATTTTTAAAATGTTCCACTAGCAACCTAAAAATAACATTTTTAATATATATAATATATAACTTAAAAGTATATATATGATATATATTTTTTAAAAAAATTCTGCTAATGTTACTGCAAGATCCTTTTTGATAACTTTTAAGAACGTGGGCCAATGTTCTGAGAAAGTTCCCTGTTAGCTGAGCATCACAATGCAATGCTACGAGTGGGTCCCTGTTACACTCTTGGTAATTATGTGAAGGGGTTTTATATATCGCTTCTCTTTATGGTTTTCAGGCTGTGTTCACAGATTTGGAGATTCTGGCTGCCATATTTGCCAGTGCGATCCATGATGTTGATCATCCTGGAGTCTCCAACCAGTTCCTCATCAACACTAGTGAGTTTACAGCAGTCTTCTGTCTCGTGTAGCATGAGATGGTGATAAAAACTTGTTTAAAGGCAGGGTAGGCGATTTTTTCCAGAAACATTTTTTGTTATGCTGGTTGAAAGTCTCATCCTGATAACAATTAATAAGTAAAGTGCTCTAAATATATTGATATACATTTATATCTCCTGTAGAAGATGCAGGACTATAAAATGTTCATCCAGTCATCTTTGGAGGGCAGGATCTTATGCTTTCAAAGTTAGCTTGCTGGTGCTAGCCTCTTTAAAACTGCCTACCCTACTTTTAAATGTAAGATAAAATGAGCCATGTTTTATAATATATTTCACTTTCCATAGCATTGGTACCAAAAATATGACAACTATCTCTACACAGTACATCAAATTATTTCTAAAGAGCATGGAAAGTCTTTTTTCATATGTTTCCATTTAAAACTTTATCTTTAAAGGCACTTGAACACTTTTCCTACAGATAAACACTTCCTAGTGTTTTTACTCTGAAGTTTCAATTCATCTGCTTTAAAGTTTTCCGCTACCGTGCAACGTTCCTGTTTTTGATGTCTGTTAAAAGCACTTTTACCTCAAGAATGTCGTTCAATAAAAGCAAACTGCTTCAGAGGAGAATCAATACACATTTAAGCTGTTATCACGTGTGTGGCAGTCAGTCGTTGAGTTTCACATGCGATTGATGATGTGCTGAGAGGTGTATGTGATTCACGATTAAACCTCCGCCCGCACGGCTGGCCAGTCCACCCCAATGACTGATGGAGAGACCAGCAGTTGAGAGACCACCTGTACTTGTCACAAGATTTAAGACACGCGGAGATCTTTATGAGGCCTTCAGACTTGCTCAGAATGAGTCTCAACAGAATATACTTTGTATGGGCAGGACTTCCTCTGTGTGGGTGGGACTTCTTTCAACAGAAAACTGGCTTTAAATGATTGTTCTGCTGCTCTGTTCTCACTGTGCTCCGGCAGACTCTGAGCTGGCCCTCATGTATAACGATTCGTCCGTGCTGGAGAATCATCATCTGGCTGTAGGTTTTAAACTGCTGCAGGAGGAGAACTGTGACATCTTCCAGCACCTGAGCAAGAAACAGAGGCAGTCGCTCCGCAAGATGGTCATCGACATTGTGAGTGTTCATGTCAAGTGTTTCATCCTACAAAGACTTCCTGACACATAATTGATCACACTGGACTTTTCTGTTTACTTACATTTTTTGGCATTTCTGTAGCTTTATTTGATAAGATAGTGAAGAAATGCCAGGGAATCATATGAGGTGAGAGAGGGGAACTGAAGTCAGGAAAGGACCATGAGCTGGGACTCGAACTTGGGTGTGAGGAGTGCTAATGCACGAAATGTCAACACGCAGCCCATGTGGTTATTGGTGCTGACAGGAGTTTTAAGAATTTAAATATGAAACTAAACTTCCTCTTAACATAGACCAGAACAGAATATTGTTATTAATGTATTCATGTATTTTAGCTATTAAGGAAACTAGCAGAACGTGTAGATTATTTAATAAATGATTCTGTTTCTCTCTCAATGACGTTTGTCACACTTTCTTTGCAGGTTCTGGCTACAGATATGTCTAAACACATGAATCTGTTGGCGGATCTGAAAACTATGGTGGAGACCAAAAAGGTGACCAGTTCAGGAGTTTTATTACTGGACAACTACTCAGACCGGATACAGGTTGGTCCTCAGAACTGATATTTCATTTTCCATTTTTCATATTTGCATTTAGCAAATATCTCAGTACAGATGATGTAAAAGCTGATAACCCCTGCTATGAAGAATCAAATAGTTTTATAAATAACAAATGCATGAATATTCAAATGAATGTAAACATGCATGAGCGTCTGACTGATTCTGGGTTTTTGAATGCAGGTTCTGCAGAACATGGTCCACTGTGCAGACCTCAGTAACCCCACCAAACCTCTGCAACTGTACAGACAGTGGACAGATCGCATTATGGAGGAGTTCTTCAGCCAGGGGGACAGAGAGAGAGAGCGAGGCATGGAGATCAGCCCCATGTGTGATAAACACAACGCATCTGTCGAGAAATCTCAGGTGAGGCAGTGATGGAGGGATGAATGATGGACGGATAATGGATGGATGGATGTGACAGATGGATGGATGGAGGGATGCACTGAATATTGTAAAAAAACAAATGAGACTTTGAGACCCTCAGTTAAAAGTAAAATAAAGTACTGTAATTGCAAGCATGGCTTTTCTGCTTCTGAGAAATTCAAGCATCTTTTAGATGCCACTTGAATTGATATTTTGTAGCTAATTCAATGACATACAGACATTTCCTACTTTAAACATCACAAGAGAAAACTGTTTCAGAAACGAACACAATCCCTGTTCTACCTCAGGTGGGCTTCATTGATTATATTGTGCACCCGCTGTGGGAGACGTGGGCAGACCTGGTGCATCCAGACGCCCAGGACATTCTGGACACGCTGGAGGACAACAGGGAGTGGTACCAGAGCACCATTCCCCAGAGCCCCTCTCCAGCGCTGGACTCCAACGGTGACGGCCGACACTCCAATGGTCAGGAGAAATTCCAGTTTGAGCTGACTCTGGAGGAGGACGGAGAATCAGATACAGAGAAGGACAGCGGAAGCCCTCCTGATGAGGAAGAGGAGGAAGAAGAGGAAGAAGAGGAAAACAGCTGCAGTGACTCTAAAACCCTTTGCACACAGGACTCTGAATGTACAGAGATCCCATTGGATGAGCAGGTGGGAGACAGACAGGAAGTGGAAGAGGAGGAGCAGGAAGTAGAAAGAGATCTATCAGAACCATATGTATTAGAGGAGGATGAGGAAGACGACACTGCCAACACATAACATTATGATATGGCACCTGAGCTTTTTTATATTAGAGATGAGAAACACTTATTTTTAGTTTTTCATTGTCTATTTTGCATACATCAGAGTTCAGAAGTGCTTTTTAACGTTCATATTTTTAACCCATTTTTATTTTTTTCTCCTGTTAATTCTTTGAAGTTTTAACCACTTTTGTACTCAGGAATATCTTTAAAAATTCCACCTTCTCTCACACAAACAAGATACAGGAAAGGTGGAAGAAAGCTTGAATTCATCTTTAATTCCTGGTTTGTAAGGTATTTGTTTGTTTTTATTGTTTTTTTGACTAAAGCAGTATTTCAGGAACTTTGAAGTCTTAGAAAGCAGTTGTGTGTTTTCACTGCTTTTTCTTACAGAAGACAAGACTCTTCTTCTGTCTCTGAAAACAAGTGGTCACTCGAAGTGTTTTAGTGACGATCACTACATGCTTTAAACCTCAAGTCTTCCTTTCTGCCATGAATGTGTTACAGTGTGAATCTGGATTTAGTCTGTTGATGGTCTTGAATCTGAGTGACTCAAGCAGTATTGAAAGTACACAGACTTGTGAGATGCCATTATCTGAAAATACTGAATTTGAAAATATCAGTTCATTTTATTAAAAAAAAAACATATTTGCCATACATATGCCATCGTATATGTAATATTTATCATTCATTCAACAACAACAGTAAGTTATAGATTTTGGTAATATTCACTTATGACCAAATTTCAACCCTTAACATTCATTTTATTGCCTGAGAACAAAAACTCTTTTCTGTTCTAAAACAAGAGTTGGGTTTAGCCTTAAATATGTTTGTTGCCAAGCAGAATTGTACAAAAACATACATGCAATTGAGTAAAATCAACCTTGGGTGTCACTTTATACATAATAATTATTATTATTATATAGAAATTATTATATAAAAATAATTACTACTAATAATAGTGCTAATTGTAACGTGTTAAGTATTATTTTTATCATTATTTTAATTTTTTATTTTTTATTTGTTCAGTTGTTCTTTCTTTGCTTGTCCTTCTCAGATTCTTCCCAGAATTCATCTGTTTCATGGCTGTTTTATTTCATATGTCTGCAGGCAGGAAACATTTTCTCCATGTACCCGCTTCTGTTTTCATGGTCACATTACAATCAGCAGTTCAAAGCCTCACTGTGAACGTGGACTCACTTTATATTTAGTTTTATTGTATTTATTTTATTTATTTTGATCTTGCCAAACATTTCCGCTCATGTCCTCATTTTCGCTCATGTCTCATCTTTGCCAAGCGTCCTTCTGTGCATTTGTTATTTAAAACTCCTGCTGCTGCCAAGTTATTTTTGTTGTTGTTTACATCTTTAAATTGTCTTCATTCACTACATTGTTTGTCTGTCTGTTTACATTCGTGTATTTATTGTGCTGTACAGTACATCTCGCTCTTACCATGTTGCTGTAAATGATTATTTCATCCCTTTTGGTGGTGGTGTTTTATTATGGAACTCTTATTGAGAGACTGTTTATTATTTTTAATATACAATAATCTCATTGTTATATGTCTCTAGAGAGAACGTGGGAAGCCAAATTATAGTCATCATTGTGTTTATATTCCATCCTTTCTTTCTTTTGCAAAGGAAGCGGTTCAGTGACCTGAGGGTTGTGCCTTACAGATTGCTCTTCAGTTGTTAAACCTCTTGCTGCACTGAAGTTACTGCTGGTTGGAAAATGACCCACACTCTTGTGTGTGGGACACATGCTCCCTGAAAACAAAACATGTTTTATAGACTAAAACAGTCAGACCTCTTGAACAGGGTGAAACAGAACAGTGTGTGTTGGGTTCGAGAGCAGCTGTAGAACCTCCATGATCTCCGTCTATGCTGTGTTCCTTTGACTGAAACATAAGGAGCATTCTGGATTATCTGGAATGTTTGTGTGTTAAGCAATATGAAAAAATGCTTTTCTGTATGATGAGACACACAAGAACCCACATCTTCAAGTTTGGACTCTTTTTGACACACATACTGTAGATTCTTAATTGCCCAAAATGGATGGATGGTCTTCTTTTATTGTTATCTTTTTAAATCATAAGAGAAATACACAAACAGAATTTGAAAAAAGATATTTAGGGATAACTATTTTTCTGTTACATGACTTGAATGACCAAATTGTTTGGAGGTTTCACAAGACAGCGTTGTTGTTTATTGGACTCATTGTTTATCGCAGTCTATTGTATAGAACTGTAGAAATAAGATTTACATAAAAAACTGATAAAAAAATCGAATAAAAATGTTTTTTATATGCACCAGAATAAAAGCATGGGTTGACTATGATGATGACGCTTGTTTTCTTTATAATTGTACCTATGATCTCCTGGTTTTACCAAAGCCTCTTTAAGGAAAGTTTCAGTCATTCACAACCTAATCTTATCTACTTGAATGGGGGAAGACACACATTTTTAAAATCACTGGCTAAGATCACAATAAAACAATATATTTCTGACCAGCTGTTAAACCTGAACATTTCCAGATCGCTTCAGGTGCTGCACCAGCGCAAAGGCTGTCAAACACTCAATACAAAGAGAAGTTACTGTTTACTGACTGATGATTGGCTCTTTCTTCTAGTAGGCGGGACTTCCTTCACTAGAGCGGCCATATTGAGCATTGCCGTTTACTGTATTTATAGTAATATATCACATCTTATTAATATTTATAATCTTTGGTTTCACTTAAAGAGTTTAATGAAATAAAAAAGAGAACCATGTAAAGAGTAAATCTGGACCTCAGGATCATTTCAAGGCCACATTTATTATGTTCATGCCTTTAAACTTTCAAACTGTTTATCGTACATACAGCTCCACACAAACTCATCCAACCAAACTTATCGGCAAGATGCAAGTACAGCTCCCTCACAACACATGAAACATAAGTTAGACGGGTATATAGAATGTATAAATTTGCAGATGTTTATAATTCCCCTGAGACATGAGGGAATGATTGTGGATCCTAAAATTCAACTAGCGCAGTTTCTGCTTCACTAAAATTACTAATACAAGATATTGCGGTAAAATACAGGCACACAACAACCCCTGAAACTAGACAGTATACTGGTATAGTGGCATATAGAAAGGACAAGATCTGATGCTTGTTTTTTGGCACAATCTTGCTAGTTTGCTGTGTCAGTAATCTTAACGGCAAAAGAAACAGGAGTTGAAGCCAGGTCAAGGTTTCAGGGTTCAGTAACTTAGTTTCTGCCTCAGGATACAGTAGCTTGGCAACAGCACTCGATCCACCAGAGCAAACAGCCAGACAGTAAACACTAGCAGTTACAGTCAGACTGCTGAGGGGGCGTTGGGTTGTCAGTCAGTCTGGTGGTTGGTGTTCCCGTGGCAACGGCAGGGTCTGCCTCCAGTGTATCAGACATCTTGTCACAAATTATGTCCACCAAGCGTTCAAATGTCTGCTTGACGTTGATGTTGTCTTTTGCACTTGTCTCAAAAAACTCAAAACCTTCGGGGAAAAAGAGACTTACAATAAGCAACTGAAATATCACTAATATAAATATTTATGTAGCCTGTTTCAGCCACTGACCCTCACAGCGTATAACGTCATCGTTTCACTCACCTAGCTGTTCTGCTAATAATCTTCCGCTCTCCACAGACACGATCCTCTCCTCCTCCATATCACATTTGTTTCCTGCCAGGATCACCTGGGCGTTGTCCCAGGAGTACGTCTTTATCTGGGTCGCCCTGACACAAGACGAGACAAAAGCCAGCAGACGCTTGTTATCATACAAAATGCAACAGATACAGGCCGCAGGACAACATGTACCAGACTTGCACTGAATCCTGACAGTTTCATTGTAAGAATGTCATCGTTCCCCACAGAAGAACAGAAGGTGTCAGTTCTAATCTGTTCTGCAGAATGGACACATCCGTAGTAAATATTATATTTACTAGTTACTCTGTTATTGTTTCTTCAACTCTTAAAACAACGTGATCTCTTTGTGTTCTTGACACCAGGGTGTAATGTATTTCATTACTGTACTTAATTAATGAATCTGCTTTATATAAACTCACAGACTGTGATGATCCTGCAGGCGAATGAATGTTCCTGCTGAAAACTAAGAGCTCTGATGTCATAATGCACCATGTAAAGCTAAACATCTCCTCACCAGTCCTGCACAGCAGCGAAAGACTCCTCATTAGTGATGTCATACATCAGGATGAAGCCCATGGCTCCTCTGTAATAGGCTGTGGTGATCGTCCTGTATCTTTCCTGCCCCGCTGTGTCCTACAAATCACAAAACCACAAGGACGTGTCGTCAGTTACTCTAGAAAGGCCAAACAAAAAAAACAAAATGGATAGTTCACCCAAAAATTACAATTTTCTAAACTTGTATGACTTTTTTGCTTCTGGGATCACAAAAGAAGATATTTTGAAGTATGTTGGAAACCAAACAACAGTGATGCCCGTTGACTGTAATAGACACAAAACCACTGAGACAAGCTGGTTTGGAA
Source organism: Chromobotia macracanthus (assembly GCA_036877525.1). Classification (NCBI taxonomy): domain Eukaryota; kingdom Metazoa; phylum Chordata; class Actinopteri; order Cypriniformes; family Botiidae; genus Chromobotia; species Chromobotia macracanthus. The sequence continues at coordinate 1,828,710 of JAZGTH010000004.1, read as the reverse complement.
TGACAAGAGGGTGAGTAAATGATGGGAAAAATGTCACGTTTGGGTAAACTATCCCTTTCATTTCTTTATGTTTGCATCAACATAGAAAAATGTAAATAAGCTAGTTCATGTGGTCGTAAAAGACAGAGATTTTTTTGTATTGGAAATCTTGCTTTAAATTTAAAACAACTGGTTGAGTTGCTTTAGTCTGGAACAGATGCAATCGATTCAGCAAAAGTGTGAAATTAATGAGCACAGGGAAGTCAAGACAAAGAGTTAAAAATGAAGCTGAGACTGGAGTTCATCACCTCCTAAAGCAGAAACACATTGACTGAAAATAACACAGTGTGTCATGATCAGTTTTGCTGGTTGTGAGTTAAGAGGGTTAGACAGGTGATAATGGCTTATATTCCTGAGGAAATTACCCAGATCTGAAGCTTGATACTTTTGTCATTCTTGTAGACAGTTTTGACCTTGAAATCGATGCCGACTGTACTGACGAAGGCAGATGTGAAGGTGTCATCAGCATAGCGGAAGAGAAAAGATGTTTTTCCAACACTGCTGTTTCCAATGATCAACAACTTGAACATGTAATCAAAGTTTTGATCCGAGGTTTCCCTCTGTTTGTTGTCTTGTGTAGCAGCCATCTGTGAAAACACAAATAAATGTGTTTTCAGATTACAACACAGCCGTATTATATATATTCTATATACAGTTGGATGGGCCTATAAGGAAATGTGTTTGGTTCTTTTCCAAGCTTTTGTATAGCCTGTCTCCTGGTAAGTGTTTTCTGTCCAATGTCTAAAATTGCTCTTACAAAAATATACAATATCACATTTACTATAATCATGGTAACTACAGTAAAACTAGCCACCACTGTTATAAAAAGGGATCCATTGAGGAAAATCCCATATTAATTTGAGAGGCTCCCCAGCTAACAGTTTTAGGCCGTAAGAATGTTTCTGTAACGTTTCCATTAAGGAACGCTCAAAACATCCTGTTTTTTAGACGTTGTATTAGCGTTATTGTTTGGTTTTTAAGAACGTTATTTAAATATTTTTAAATTCTGTAACGTTGTTCAAATGTTACACTAACTACTTAAGAATAATGTTTTTGATATACGATATATAACATAAGAAAAATGTTTTACTAACGTTACTGCGAGAACATTTCTGATAACTGTGAGAACTTTTACAGAACATTGGGCAACGTTCTGAGAGCGTTCCCTGTTAGCCGGCTCTGTTTGTCCATGACTTTATTCTCTCCAGACCTTGTGAGACTTCTGGAGGATTTCTGAGTAACATGACTATGATACAGAACATGTTGTTGTCTAGGTAGGTAGCGTACTAGAATTTGAGATGCAGCCCATGTCTCTTTCCTATCTGAGCGTTAAAGGGGCCAAAGCCTAAATAAATAAAACGCCTATTATATTCTGATAGTCCATGAAAAGCTCATAATAATAAACATCCACCATAGGGAACACGATCTTTAATGTGCACAACAGACAGATGTGCCTGAATCAGAGCAAAACAAACAGTGTGACTTCACATATGGGCTACAGTAGCTGTTTTACATATGAATAATTCTCAGCTCTTGTGATTGCTTTTCTCTTGCCTCATTCATTGCCTTGTTTCATTCATTTCACAAGACGTACGTGACCGGTCTCAGACCTGTTTTAATATATTAGATATCATATAAAAACGACACATATAGAAACTACACGGATTTTTACAATATGACCAGATGCGCATTATTCTTGCGCCATAAAACATGTTCATTCATCTTACCTTCCCGTACAACTCCATTGTTTCAGAGCAGCAGTTCAGACAACGGGATCAAACAGAGCTCGAGTCTGATGAAGTCCCAATAAATGATGTTTTTCCAGCTCTGAAGAGGTGGATGTCGGATGCGGTGATGCTCGCCGTGACGTCAGCAGACACTCGCACTCTCCACCCATTCATCCCGCATCCGCCCGAGTGTGACGCGCACAGTCAACAGCAGGGGGCAGCGCTGCTCACCTCAAAAACACAGATCCTGAATCAGTCTGACGCCTTATAGTCAAAGAAATGATAGAATAATGAATACAGACATGATAGAAATCCAGCAGACAGGTAACTTTTCAAGAATATTCTATGATATGATTAATAATGAGATATTATAAAATGAAACATAATGTTTATAATGTTATATATATATATATTTGCAATTAAAGATCAATACCGAGTATATAATTAGTTTAAACGCACTCTACACGACACAAATACACACACTGTACTGTAGCATAAATATAAACTAGCTTATTTTTTTTTTACTTTGCGTGAGCATTTCAGTCACTTCATGCAGATCAGTGCAGAACTGTCCGAAAAGAGGAAGAAAAATTATTCTTTTTAAGCGTTATTAATACTATTGCAGAGGCGTCTTTTATTATTAATATGTAATCAAGTTCATAAATACTCCCTCGCTATAGGATGGTTGCCAGGTGATGTCAGTACAACATCATTAATATTCATGAGCTCTGCCTGCTCCCCCAGTAGTAGGCGTGTCGATCCCAGTCGCGCATGCGCGCTGGTTTGTTTACGGGAATGTCGTTTTCCTCGTAGTATCCTGATATCCCGAGCATTTGTTTGTGTCATATGATGCACTTTTCATCCGATTAAACATGCGTCGTGGTCAAATAAACACTGCTTGAGTGTTTAAACTCATAATCAAGGTTTTCCCAGACGAGGCCACTGATGTGATGCACACCTGTTTGTCTTCTCGAGTTTTCCATCATGGAGGATTCAGTCGAGGTTTTCCTTCAGGATAAAGGGTGCAGTTTTCCCCATCGTGCTCCAGACCGTCCAGCTGTGACCGCGGTCTCCGGGGCTTTTCTTATGGGCTGTTATGGGCTCTGGACTTTATTTGCGCTTCCTGGCTTTCGTAAAGTACCAGCCAGTCTGAAGGTACACTGACAACCCATGCTGTGTATTGACAGCCATATACAGGCTTATCCATGCTCACTTATAAATAAGCAGAAGTGCCTTGGATCTGTATTCACAATGTTTAATACTCTGATTGTCTTCAGAGGTGAAGACACAATCATGCTCTTTGGATACAGAGTTTGTTTAGCCTCAGTCCTGCAGAGACAATCACTCACTGATGTCTGTGCATAATATTGTGCAGGTGCCCTATTTGCCCTCCAGCAGAAGACAGACGCAGAATGTCATGAAGCTGCTGCATGGAAGAGCAGGACCTCTGGCTGATCTGGGATCTGGTGACGGAAAGCTGGTGAGCTTTTAACATAAGGGCATTGAAAATAAGTGATTGAATTTAAAGCTGCAATCTGTAACGACTCTGAACGTCATCTCTGTTTGAAACATAAAACTGCAGGTTACTTGAAGTGTATTAGGTATGTTAACGTCAAATGAAGCCAAACTGACATTTCCCGGGAAATCGGACCCGACAGCTCAAATTATAAATCAGTATTATAAATGTATAAAATTGTGAATCGGGGTATGGTAAGATGATCACATACCCAGTGTTGTGTTATGTACTTGCTTAATAACGTTTGTATTGGTTAACTAAAAAAGTAACAGATTTCAGCTTTAAAATATTAAATATTACATATAATGTTAAGAAATTGTGTGTAATCCCAATCATTTCAAATAAAACTTACTTTTGTCATCCATAGCATGAACATCTAACATTTAATACATGTAAACTTCCAAGTACAATCAGAGATTTACAGATGAAGTTTTGTGCTTCTAAGCGCTTTGTGTTTCAGATAATACAGACGGCTTTCTGCAGATGACTTCATTCTCACCACAGTGCATGGTGAGATACGTAGCTGTTGGTTGGGGAAGGGCGTTATAAAAAAAGGGGAAATTGTATTTTAAAGAAGTTGAATAAAACAACAGCATATTTTAAAACAATTAGGCTATTTATAATGTTGCATTTGCTGTTGTCTTTTTAAACTGAAATGACTAATATGAAGATTTTTTCAATTTCTCAGTCTGAAAATGGCCATTAGGCAGTCTGCCTGTGGCTGTCTCTTTTGTATTCCAAAATAAATGCCATTAACGCTGTATGAGGCTCAAATTAGGTTGGAAGAACATTTTTGACAGCACTTTAGCACTCTTTCAGTCCTGTTAAAAATATCTCTCTCGGTTTCTTTTTGATGCATGAAAACAGGCAAACATTGGTCCACAGGCAGTCTGCATCGTGTCCGGCTTAAGCTGACATATTACACAAGTCGTGGTTCTCACAGTACAGGCCTGGATGTGTTTTTGTAGGTATTTGCTGCTACTGTAGCGGGTTTCAAGTGCACTGGTTTTGAAATCAATTCTGTTTTAACTGGATATGCCAGAGTCAAGGCATTGTGGAAGGGAATACCCCCGAGCACTGCCAGTTTTATTAACCAGGACTTTTGGAAGGTAAGCTGGAAGTTTGTCATTTCTTTAATATTAGTGGCAGCAAATGTGTGTTCTTAGGGAACAACTCAAATGTATATCAAATGTACTGCAAGTCACTTTGGATTAAAGCATTCAATTTTTGCTTTGTCGGGCTGGTCAAACAAAACGATCTCGAAAGCACCACAGAATCAGTGCTTAAACTTTTTTTAAAACGGTCTTTGTACTTGAAACTAGAACAGGAGAAAATATTTCAATATAGAAAAAATTACATCATTTCAGATCAGATTTTACATTTCCTGTCGATGATTCAGTTTTAACATTTCCTTTTTACAGACTGATTTGTCCAAATATAACAATGTGACTGTTTTCTTGGCACCCGGGGTGGTAAGTACTCGCAGATGTCCTTTCTCCAGTTACACTGAGCTGAGAAAATGACCAAAATATTGCAGTATTTTTTAGAATTAATCACAGAAAACTATTGTTACATCATTCATAAATATAGTGTACTTGCAGATCTACGTACATCCCATGATTTCTGTCTGATCAATAGGTTTTGATGGAGAACGCAGCATTTTGGGTTACCCTGTAAACTTCTGAGTCATTTTAAACGGACCATGTTGTCTGAGATAGAAAGTGCTGGGCAATAAGATGCAGCTCCTTTAAGGGATACAATGTACCATTAACTTTATAATGAAAAACACTAATGCCATCAGAACTATCTGTCTGAATCCAGTGGCTGATACTAAATGCTTTGTGGTCTACAGATGGAGGTGCTGGGAAGAAAACTGGAGAAGGAGTTACCTGATGAGGCTTGTGTGATTGCATGTCGCTTTCCATTTCCAGGCTGGACTCCCGCAGCCACAGAGGGCGAGGGACTGGACCAGAGCTGGGCATATGACATGAGCACCATACGGCAGAATTCAACACGAGACAAAGAATGTTACATTTAACATTCTCAGACATTTCTAACCAAAGTGACTTACATTGCATTCAAGGTATACCGTTTATTAGTTTATCAGCGTTCTCATGTAATTAAACCCATGATCTTGCTGTTGCTGTCACCATGCCATACCAAGTGAGCTACAGGCAGAAACCACTCTGCATTTGAACACAATTTTTTTCTTTTGTGCTGCTTAAAAGGTAGCATAACTAGTCAGCTGTTATGACATACACAAGCTGTATGTAACATTGCTTAGGTTTGTACTGAAGACAAAGCATTATGTCATAACTACAGGCAGGTTAAAGGCATGACTTCTTGTCTGTGTGAAAATAAAGAGCTGTATTTTTGACTTTCATCTCAAGATGTGTATTTCCACCCACAGGGATACTTGAGGCCCAACAGGGATGAGCTGGTTTTAGTGTGAGCCATTGCATGTTCATGTGCTTGTCTGATAAACAGCAGACAGGCAGCGAACGATTCATTGTCGTGTTTCCTAGAATAGCAAATGTCCAAAAGATTGTAAGAATGAGTGAACGTGTCTCCACCACGTGCAGACAGGTGATTTACATCTGCGGGACTCGAAGATGAGCTCGACCTTCCAGATAATTCACTTTTCAATGGTCTTCAACCCATAAGCCACAAACTCATCACTCTCAACCCAAGTCTTCATGTCATGTGTCATTTGAACCACATGGTGCTGCCCTGACACCTTCAGGAACATCTTCAGGAAACATTTTCACAGGGTGTGAGGGTTCATGTACACACAATCCGCCTGTTCTCCGTTTACTGTAAATGACTGAAATCTTCAAGTTCAAGGAGAACATCTGCGCGGTCTTAAGATGTTGATGTTAAGATGTTGAGTTGAATGTTGACATTTCAGTGCGTCGTGATGTTTTATTTTTTATTCGGATGTCTATATATATCTGTGCGGTCTTGGGTTTTAAACGTGCATGTTTTTTTAAAAAATGGATGAAATTAAATGCATTTGCGTTTCGTCAGACATCTATGTCATAATCTGGAGGATGTGCAGACGTGCAGCGCGAGCCTTATAAGGTCTTCCCCTCTGATGACGCAGTTCGTCTCGGGCGGCGCGCGCGGGCGCTGGGGTATATAAGGCGAGGAGACGCCGGTCCGGCGCACTGTCACTACAGCCATGGAGGCGATACGGAGCGCGTCCTACCCATCCATAACGAGCCATACCGAAACGGTGTGTGAGCTCAATAAAATAAGTGAGCAAGCATGGGAAAAGGCAGAAGAAAACAGCCGGACGCGCCCAGAGTATGCAAGAATCATTACAGACCCCGGGACTGGAAAATGTTACTGCCGGGGAAAAGTTTTGGGGAAGGTAATGGACTCCATTTGAATGCAAATGTTAGCTGGACTCTTGTATAATGTTTAATATATACAACAACATAATGCAATATACTCGTTTCTATATTATGCTTCTATAATAGTGTCTATACTGGTTTATACTGTTATAATAGTGTCTATACTGTTATACTGGTTTATACTGTTATAATAGTGTCTATACTGTTATAATAGTGTCTATACTGTTATACTGGTTTATACTGTTATAATAGTGTCTATACTGTTATACTGGTTTATACTGTTATAATAGTGTCTATACTGTTATAATAGTGTCTATACTGTTATACTGGTTTATACTGTTATAATAGTGTCTATACTGTTATAATAGTGTCTATACTGTTATACTGGTTTATACTGTTATAATAGTGTCTATACTGTTATAATAGTGTCTATACTGTTATAATAGTGTCTATACTGTTATACTGGTTTATACTGTTATAATAGTGTCTATACTGTTATACTGGTTTATACTGTTATAATAGTGTCTATACTGTTATACTGGTTTATACTGTTATAATAGTGTCTATACTGTTATACTGGTTTATACTGTTATAATAGTGTCTATACTGTTATAATAGTGTCTATACTGTTATACTGGTTTATACTGTTATAATAGTGTCTATACTGTTATACTGGTTTATACTGTTATACTGGTTTATACTGTTATAATAGTGTCTATACTGTTATACTGGTTTATACTGTTATAATAGTGTCTATACTGGTTTATACTGTTATAATAGTGTCTATACTGTTATACTGGTTTATACTATTATAATAGTGTCTATACTGTTATAATAGTGTCTATACTGTTATAATAGTGTCTATACTGTTATACTGGTTTATACTGTTATAATAGTGTCTATACTGTTATACTGGTTTATACTGTTATAATAGTGTCTATACTGGTTTATACTGTTATAATAGTGTCTATACTGTTATACTGGTTTATACTGTTATAATAGTGTCTATACTGTTATAATAGTGTCTATACTGTTATAATAGTGTCTATACTGTTATACTGGTTTATACTGTTATAATAGTGTCTATACTGTTATAATAGTGTCTATACTGTTATACTGGTTTATACTGTTATAATAGTGTCTATACTGTTATAATAGTGTCTATACTGTTATAATAGTGTCTATACTGTTATACTGGTTTATACTGTTATAATAGTGTCTATACTGTTATAATAGTGTCTATACTGTTATACTGGTTTATACTGTTATAATAGTGTCTATACTGTTATAATGGTTTATACTGTTATACTGGTTTATACTGTTATAATAGTGTCTATACTGGTTTATACTGTTATAATAGTGTCTATACTGTTATACTGGTTTATACTGTTATAATAGTGTCTATACTGTTATACTGGTTTATACTGTTATAATAGTGTCTATACTGTTATAGCTATACTGTTATACTGGTTTATACTGTTAATAATAGTGTCTATACTGTTATACTGGTTTATACTGTTATAATAGTGTCTATACTGTTATAATAGTGTTTATACTGTTATAATAGTGTCTATACTGTTATACTGGTTTATACTGTTATAATAGTGTCTATACTGTTATACTGGTTTATACTGTTATAATAGTGTCTATACTGTTATAATAGTGTCTATACTGTTATACTGGTTTTGCATTGGCCGTTTCATGGTTTATTTATTTAAATAATCTTTTCTTTGTGTTTCAGGGAGGCTTCGCGAAGTGTTACGAGATGACCGACCTGTCATCGAGCAAAGTCTACGCGGCCAAGATCATCCCGCATGCCCGCGTCTCCAAACCGCAGCAGCGGGAGAAGGTAAACCTCACGGCCCGTCCGTAACATCACCGACCGACCGACACCGACATCACTGACCGTCTGTTGTCTGTCCCCAGATAAACAGAGAGATCGAGCTGCACCGATCTCTGGTCCACAAACACATAGTGCATTTCTATCACCACTTCGAAGACAAAGACAACATTTATATCCTGCTGGAGTATTGCAGTCGAAGAGTAAGTCCGCGGTTTTCTTCCGCGATTCAGCTGCAATCCGCATCTTCTGTCTGTCTGTCGCCATCTGCGCTTAAAAATATAGACGTGCGGGTTACTTTGCGTACTATTTATGACGCGTGATGACGTCAGCGGAACTGACCGCACCCGCGCAATCCGACCCGACAGCTCAAATTATACAGCGTCATTATAAACGTGACGTTGTGATACGGGATACCGTAAGAAAGTAGTTTTAAACACTGATTTGTTATGTACTTGCTCAATAACGTTATTGGGTTTATTTCGCTCATTTTAACCGGAAAAGTTGCGGATTGGAGCTTTGAATGCTTGTGAGTTGGATAGTAAGGAATTCTACAGTCAAATGTAATGCAAAAATGATTGTGCTTGAGTTTTCAGCTTGTGATTTGTCCTTCTCTTTATTTAGTCACTGGCCCATATAATGAAGGCAAGAAAAGTTCTGATAGAACCAGAGGTGAGATATTACCTGAAACAGACTGTGTCTGCTTTAAAATACCTTCATGATCAAGAGATACTGCATCGGGATCTGAAACTAGGTAAGCATACAAACACTTGGTTTATTTGCATGATGTATATGAACAGTCCATCAGTTTATTAAAGTTCAAAGTCTTTATTTTATTCTCTCTCAGGCAACCTTTTTGTGACTGACTCAATGGAGCTTAAAGTGGGAGATTTTGGGCTGGCTGCCAAACTGGAGCCGGTTAGTAACCGGCGCAGAACAATCTGTGGAACACCCAATTACCTGTCACCGGAAGTGCTTAACAAACAGGGCCATGGCTGGGAGTCTGACGTGTGGGCTCTGGGCTGTGTCATGTACGTTTAAAGCTCTCATGTCTTCTGTGAAGCCAGACGAGGTTTAGAAACTATTCGGTATGAACAGGCAATGATTACAGTTTCCGATGTATGTTTCAAAGTAGATTAGCTTTGGTTCTTACATACTATATAATAATATATAATAGTAGCACATGGAAGTCACTGGTGTGAAGTTTGTCTCCTGTGATGAACTGTTTGGCCAGTATAACGTAATGGCTACCAAGCTGCGTCTAACCTACAAATTCCTCTTCAGGTACACCATGCTCACGGGTAAACCTCCGTTCGAGACCACTAACCTAAAGGAGACATACCGATGTATCCGAGAGGCACGTTACACCCTCCCGCCCACCCTCTCTCTTCCCGCCAAACAGATCATCTCCAGCATGCTTGCGCAGGACCCCGTGGACCGCCCACACCTGAATGACATCATGCGCCATGAGTTTTTCACCCAGGTCAGTTGATGTGCAGCATGAAAGATTGATTTAGTACTCCAGCCAGCCAGTTTCAGGAGGAGAGAACGTTTCCTTAACATTTCCATTAAGTAACAGTAATTCCATTAAGTAATTGAGACATTTTAGAAACAACTTTTAGAGAATGTTTGCCAATGTTCTGGGAAAGTTCCCTGTTAGCTGGGTTGACGTTTCCTCAACATCTGATGTTGTGATGGTTTGGTTGCAGGGCTTCATGCCTGAAACTCTTCCTGTGAGCTGCTGCCACTCCACTCCAGACTTCCACATCTCCAGTCCAGCCAAGAGCTTCTTTAAGAAGGCAGCTGCTGCTCTCTTTGGTGGCAAAAAGGACAAAGCCAAGTATTATGAAAACATAAGTAAGTGCTCGCTTTATCTGAGCCTTAGGAAATCCACATTTGTGTTTTATGGCTTTTAGTCAATGTCTCTTGACTTTGAAGCCAACTACACGTTTGTGTACTCTTTTAAATTCATTTACAACATAAACAATAATAAAAAAACTGTTATTGAGCAAGCGCATGACAGATTAGGGTACAACACGATAAGTTTATAATAATAATTTGAGCTGTCAGGTCTGATTTTTACGGGAAATGCCCGTAAACAGTAAGAAGATCTGGCAACTTTATTGCATGTTCAGGTATTGTGGATGGTGCAGCATTTAGGTAATAATAAAAAAAAACTTTTTAAAAAGCGTTGCTCAAACTTTCAGTTTCAACAGGAAATAATACAGGAAGGAACCACTTTATTACAATGCTTTTATTAAAGATAAACCCATAAATTACCATAAATTAATTATCTGTCCCTACAGATCGGTTAGCCAAAGAAGAGGAAGACATATACAAGCTAAGGCAAGACTTCAGAAAAAACAGCATCAGCAGTCAGATTACTACACAGTTATCCGAGGTGAGCAGCGATCTCTGTTTAGCGCGCTATAATAAGACATTTATCATCAGCTGAGAATATTAATGAAGGTTAAGCATTAGGTCATTCATGACACACACGCCCTGCTGTTTCTCCTCTTTAGGAAGTAGGAACTCCGTCAGCACATACAAGGAAGCCCGTTACCCAGGCAACTGCCGGAAGACCGCAGACGAGAGATACCATTCACTTGATTGTTAGAGGCAGCTTGGGTAGCTGCAGCAGCAGCAGTGAATGTAAGTGTGTTTGTGTGTGTCTGTGTATGTGTGTCACCTGTTAGTCAATGTATGGATTTCTCTGACCTGTGTGACTCCAGCTCGGTTAGTGAGGCAGGCTGATGTGTTGCATCCTGCTGTCTCTCTGCAGGTCTTGAAGACAGCACCACTGGTATCGTGGCTGAAGCTGTCATTAGTGTACTGAGGGGCTGCCTCGAACACATGGGTAAAGGTGAGAAAGCCCCATTACAAGCTTCACAGCAGGTATCTGCTGTACCAAGTCCTTTGAATCTAACAGAATTTGTTTTCTCCTACAGCTGACAGTCTGCCTAGAGGAAACGATTGCAATAACCTGAAGTGGGTGACTAAGTGGGTGGATTATTCCAACAAATATGGCTTTGGCTATCAGTTGTCTGATAACACGGTGGGCGTCCTTTTCAACAATGGAACACATATGAGTCTCCTCTCTGACAAGAAGTAGGTGCTTCAAGTTGACTGTTTTGTTACTCAGTTCTGTTACGTTTTTTTAAACACGACCAGGTTCAGATCTTCATGTTGTAATGTCAGTTTGTTGTGTTTTATTTTTTTTAAATGGCAGAATGTTACGCAATGCATATTCACGCAGTAACTAAAAAAACAAAAGTCGCAATGAGTTGATCAACTCAACCAACAAGATTGTGGGTTCGATTCCCCCAGAACACATACTGATAGAATTGTATAATGTGAGTTGCTTTGGTTAAACCAAAAGGCTAGGTTGAAATAACATAACATAACTGTGGTTTATGGCAGAAATTAATGATATAGTTGGAATGGTCAGTGGATCAGTGTTTCCCAGCACTGTTAATAAAATGGAGCTGATTTAACTCGACTTGTTTATCTGTTATGGGAGACATCCAAAATGTGTTGTGTTGGGAGACACCAATCTAGCTAACTGAAAGGGGGTCAATACACCACTATCCTGAAATTTTAATTACACAAAATATTACAAAAGCAGACACGTTTAACAGCATTTCCTAAGGTCATTTAACTTATTTGTATAGTTATAGAAGAGTATTGTTTTGCAGTTACTGTGCAGTAAAAAACAAATCTGTGCTGGTTATGTTCTGTAGGACTGTTCATCAGTATGCTGAGCTGGGCCTGAAGTCTGTTTTCTCCATTCTTGATGCTCCTGAGTGTGCTGTCGCCCATGTCACCATCCTGAAGTACTTTGCCCACTACATGGAGGAGAATTTGATGGACGTGAGTGTGTCATCTGTTGTATTTGTGTTTAAGTTTGTTTTTAAACATGTTACAGATCTAGAACTCATAGTTTAGATATTCTCACATAAACTTCAGGTTATACGGTCTGTTGTGTTGTTCATATGTGTTGTATATTCTGACTTTTCCTGCAGGGAGGGGATGTAATAAGTGATCCAGACACCCAAAACACCAGAATATACCTTCTGCAGTGGCTGAAGTCAGACAGAGCGTTACTGATGCTTTTTAGCGATGGCACTTTCCAGGTAAAATTACAGTCATCTCCATTCATCTAAAAGCAGCTAATAGCCACTAGATAACTCTTACTCCTACAGACTTCTGCAGAACTTCAATCCACGCAGAAAGCTTCTGTCTTGTGTTCTGTACGCCCATCGAGGCCTCGGGATAGTTATTAGTCAGTTCTTTCTTTTTGAAGCACAGATTAAAATGTGTACAGTACCGGACTGTGGAAAGCAGAATCCAGCTCACAATTTTAGGTTGTAAAGAACGTTTCTGTATTGTTTTGTTAAAAGTAACAAAAACTTGTAAAAGATTATTTTGAAAGTTCTAGGAACATGCAAAATGTCCAGTTTTTTAGACGTTGTATTAATATTAATGCTTGGTTATAAGGAATGTTATTCAAACATTATTTAATTCTGTAACAATTAAATTAAAAACAATTAAACAAGAAGCCTTCTGGAAACATTACTGTAAGAATGTTTCTGATAACTGAATGTTAGCCAACATTCTGAAAACAGTCCCTGTTAGCTATGAAGTTCCTGTAATAACATCCTGTATCCTGTGAGAGCATTTCACAGCAGTTTAAGAATAACAAAAGGTTTTTTGTTCATCTCCCAACAGGTGAACTTCTATCATGACCACACCAAACTCATCCTGTGCACGCAGCAGGAGGAATACCTGCTGACGTACATCAATGAGGAAAGAACTTCCGCCACCTTCAAACTGAGCGCTCTGCTGAACGCTGGCTGCACTGCAGACCTGCGCAGCCGTCTCGAGTACGCCCTGAACATGCTGCTGCAGCGCTGCAGTTGAGGCAGTTCAGGAGAACAGCTGGTCACCGCATCAGCCAGAACCAACAGTTTCCTTCAATCAAAGGTATAGAGGTGAACTGATGCTGGACTGAAGTCCATGGAAGGTTTTCGGATAATAAAGCAGACTCGTTGGATTTACAAGGTCTGAAGTTTGGAGATGGGAGTGATAAGAAATGGTGTGATATGAAGCTGAAGGAAGATTTGAATGAAAAAAAACAATCTGAGCTTGGACCTTGAACAAGTATTGGACTGCTTGCATGGTAAAATGTTGATGGATCTCATGTGCATGTTGTTATCTGCAAAAAGATTTCTTGAGAGTTTTCTCTCCCAGTCCAGACCAAGTATTTATTGTGTACATAGTTCCTTTTATTTATTTATTTATTTATTAATTAATAAAACCCAAAATTGTAACATTTGTCCAGTTATTTATTTCTTTTTATACTTTTTTATACTTAGCTACATATATGAATTAATCTCGCTATATTAAATATTACGGAGTCTAGAGGGTGCGATCAAGTTGAGTGTCACAAACCTTTGAAGAAAACTACAAGCCCCACAATTCTCCACTCTAACAGTCTTCGTTTTGAATGACTAAATCTGATCACCATCAGCTGAGTCTATTTAAGGTGTCCATCATTCTAAGACTGCTGGCACAACTGAGATAAAATGTTTTTTCTTCAGGATTAACACAAACTGACAAACCACACATCCAGATCACATCAGCAGACAAGCAGGGTCGAGGAAAACACCACAAATGAATAAAATTACTCAGACTGCAGTTCTGACAAAGAACTGATGATGATGATGTCATTAATCTACTTTCTAGATAATAGAAAAGAAGAAACATTACACTAACATTTTGGCAAATGTGAAGTGAATCAACCTACTCCTGTCTCACAATCACATCTCACAAATGCGTTTTACCTACGTTTTCAAAGCAAGACTCCCACAAAGAGACAGAGTTTGGCCTCACCTTTATTGCCCAGCCACACCTGAAACAGTAAATCTGGACTAATACTGGCACATCCTGTGACACTCTTATCATAGAATCAGAAACTCCACATCAAACATCTGTCTGAAAGGCCCAAACCAGAAGTCCTAACAGACCATTAGACAGACAGTTTCTTTTGAAAGGAAATAAATAGGCCAGCCAATAAAAAAACAGACTAAAGTGAAGCAAACAGGGAACCTTCTCAGAACATTAGCTGATGTTTTATAAAAGTTCTGAGTTATCAAAAACATTCTTGCAACAAATGTATGTTAATTCTTGCATTAATGTTAGTAGAACTTTTTTAGTGTTATTATATATCAAAACCGTTATTCTAAAGTTGTTAGTGGAACATATTAAGAACGTTACAGAATTTAAAGAATGTCAGAATACTTCTTTTAACTAATCAATACCATTAATAATATTTTAGAAACTAGATGTTTTGAACGTTACTAAAATATTCAAAATAACGTTTTTGCTACTTAATGTAAACGTTCGTACAGCCTAAAATTATTAACCGGATCATTCCTGCCCATTAATACCCTGATGTTGTTCCTCTTTTAAGAACCTCTCTGTTTCATAAAGAGTCAGTTCTCTAACACAATCCTTCAGGGTAGAATCATTACTTCACCATGATTTAAGGTATTTTAAAAGAAATGCATTGTGCTTTTCTGCAATTCTCTGACCTGAGAAAAAATGACTCTGGCAGACGTTCAGCAAACCTCATCTTCAGCGAGGATGACTCACATACTTCAGAAAATTCTCTGCCAGCTCCACTGTTGAGCGAGTTCTTCCTGCGTGTCTTTGTTTATGTGTTTGTGCATATGTGCACCCAGTTTGTGAAGTAATAGCACAGAAATATGGTTGAGCGCACGTGCTGTGCCGAGGCGTGGGCTTCAGAGACTCACCACGGGCTTGAGAAGCTGACGGAACATTGTTTGGATCAAACATTACGTCATTTCCCAAACTGATCCGACCCTCAGATTTCACTTTTGACCCTGTAGGGTGGAATAAAGCTTGAAAGGAATGCAGAGGGGGAAAATCAATAACCAGAAAAGATCAGGCCTCCAAAGTTCAACATAAAAATAATTTTTGTTTAAATTACTTGTTTTCCGGAACCCACACGCTACCACACTGTGAATTTGCTTAGCAAGCCTACCCAGCTAACATGGATCATTCTTAGAACATTTGTTAATGTTTTCTAAAAGTTTTTTTTTAATTATCAAACGCATTTAATGCTGTGCTGTTTTTACCATTATGTATCATACATACCAAAATGTTCTTAATTCTCTAAGGAAATGTTTGAATAACCAAGCAAAAACATCTAAAAAAACTGAATGTTTTGAACGTTTCTTGAATTTTTGAAATAACATTTTTAACATTTTTGTTACTTAATGGAAATTTTAGGGAAACAATCCTACAACCTTTAGTTGTTAGCTGGGTATGTGATTGATGCATAGCAAAACAATGTGCTTTGAAGAAAACAAAGCGTAAAAATGTCTGGAGGACCCATCAGGATGATCCAATGCATGAACATCCAACATTTCGTTCTGAATTTTGAAAAGGCTTGTCTTGCAATCAGTAATCAGCTCCACAACTTCCCTGACATTCTGATGAAAGGAAAACTCAGATACCAGCCAAAGAGGGTCTATCAGCAGAAACTCAGGGTGTGGGAGGCAAGGTAAACTTCATGACTCCTTGTGTTCAGTTTTAGACGCAAAATTCCTTTGGGCCAAAATCACATGTATTCCACATGGAAGAAACCCAATTGGCACATTATCTTGCTATGAATAACTTTCTTGTTGCTGAAAATGTCAGAGCTTCCCACGTAGACGTACACACAGTGGCACCCCACTTGGCTAACAAGGCTAATTCAGTTTCTGACATCAGAAATCACATCTAGAAAAGTAACTTGTTTATGCACAATGAGAGCACCAGTTTTACGTTATTCCATTTTTAACTCACTGTCAGGGATGTTCAGAGCAGGGCATGTCTGAGTAGTTCTGAATGGAATTGTAAAATCAATATGATATGCCTGCTTATGTCTAATAAACTGATAAATGAGCCCTCATGGTTTCATTGTTAAAGCACAAGCAGAGTTTAACAGAAACGTATTATGGCACTACATGGAACAGTGACGATATCATATGATAAAAGAGTTCTGTATTCTTCAAAAATGGATCCTCTAACATACAGTGTTGACAGTGCTGGATGCCCAGCATTACCTGAGGTTTTCAAATCCCTGAGGCATGTTGACTTCCTGAACCTGGAGTTCAGAGAAATGCCATCTCAGATGTTATCAGAGCGTCTGTGTGTCTGCTTTTATCAGGTCTTGGGGGAAGAGTTGTCCCCTTAGGCCACTGGTGGCTCTACACGCATCGCGCAAGACTGCCATTTAATTACCAGAGAAGGGTTTAGTGGTAGCTCACAGGAGAACAGTTTCAACAAAAAGACAAAATTACATCACAAAAACGGGATCATGCTACATCTGGGAACTGCACTGATAAAAAGGACATAGTATTTAATCTGAAGTACAAAATGTTTTGGATTCTGTCAAATCAGTGAGAGGCAGTGTGTTTAACAGTTTCTTTACATTACATGGGTAAACAGGTATATCTCACACATACCAAACAAAATTGCAAAAATTTTGGCTTTTTAAACAGGCTTCCCATTTTTAAGAGCAACACTTTAAACCAAGTGTTTATTTACAGAAGAAAATTTCCAATGACATGCTGTTTTAGATATAATTCTTACTAATATTCCAAACAAAATAACAAATGTCTAACGAAGGATTTGTACACATCCACTCTCTCTCTTCTTAGGACTGGATACACCCAAAAAAAGCAATAAAGTTTCTGTCAACAGTGGCATTAGACAAACAATGGTAGTGTGTATTTACACCATCAAATCCTGGACACACATCCTAGTGGATATGTTTGTTGAATGGAAGAACAATATTGTGTTTTTTTGTGGCATTACAGCCTGGGTGTTATGTTCTGTATCTTCCTATGTGGCACATTTTAGTTTAAAGGCCCCATGAAATAAAACATTTAAGAATTGAAACACCCATAAGTTTCGTTCTATATTTATTTGTTTTGCATTTGTAATGTGGATACATCAAGTGAATGTTATTCGGATGTGTATCCAGCTCACAGTTTCACTGTGAGAGATATTGAGATATTGCTTTTGTAATTGCTGTCCTGAATATTATTAGTTTTTCATTTTGCCCTGCAGGAGAAAGTTCTCATTACTGAAAGGTGTGAAAACGGAGTCTGAATTTTGAAACACAAAGACGATTATGGCTACAGTTAACTTTTAGTGGACTGGTAGACGGTAAAGATCTACTGTGGTGCTGATCAGCAAACTTAAAGCTCTCGGCAGAACTTTGCAGACCAGAAATGACCCAGAATCTACCCAGAATGAAAGAAAAGTGGAGTTATGTACAGTTGCTTATAGCACTTTACTCTTACCCAGCTATAAAGCGGTTGTGTCTGCTGCAGGAGGGCGGATGTGTGTGTGACTCATGCTGGGCTTGTCTGTGGGTAGAAATTCGTAATTTCTGCTCAAACTTTACTAAAGACAGACTGAATTCTGGATTGTCCTCATTAGGGTCTCATGGGGGATGTGTCAGACACAGACTTGTTGGTGCACATCTTTGCCTTCAGAATCCCCACATGACACACACTCAAGCAGCAGCTGAAACACTGCAAACACAAGAGCTGTGGAGCTACATCACTCGGTCACATCTGGTCTGGAGGCTCAAAGACTGTGGCCAGAGGCATTATCTTTCAATAAACCCATGCCATGATATGCCTTACAGCTGGCAAGCCGAAATGCTAACACGGGTGCTTGGAGACTGTGGAAAACAAACATATGCGGCACCAATAACAGGTTGAATGCCTTTATATTCTCCATAAACAATGTCAAGGATGAGACACTTTGGTTAAGCCCTGTTATGATTCAATTATCCTCTCTGAATTTGGAGGGCTGTAACACTGTCTGCACTTTCAACTTATACGACTCAAACAAAGAGCTAAAAGTGATTGAAGTTAGCAGAATACAGTCACTGCCGCTGTGCGCCTGATTACAAAAATATTTCACATTTTCAGTGTATTGTTTTATGATGAAGCAAAACTTTATTTTACTGCCTGTGGTGTGTTGAAAGTCTCAGTTTGAGGTGTGCTAAAAATAAACTTAAATACTAAGGCAGACTAGACAAGGATTTCATCAGCATTTTTTGGTGAATGAGTTATTTTATATGAGTTTATATTATATTATGAGTTTATATTATATGAACTGCTTGCATACCAAATGATGTGAACAGT
>JAZGTH010000004.1:1772500-1807500 GCA_036877525.1 Chromobotia macracanthus | reverse complement strand
GTTTCACAAAGACACAAACACATTGTTTTGTTCTGTCACGTCTAGACATTCTTTCTGACTGACAGAAATAAAGAACAGACTAGTTATAGTCTGTTCTCCTACACATAATGCTGCTGGGTTTCATAAATCTGTCATGCAGAGCATGGTACTCAATTACAGTTCAAACATCTGTGTACATGGACATGAACGAGATGTTAGGAGAGGTGTGTTATTACGTTTCTAAATGATCAGACTTATGATTTCTGACCTAGTACATAATGAAACAGCAAAAAAGTCGCAAAGACCTACGTTATAGTCACCATGACATAAAAATACAAAAAACTTTTTTAATGAAATACTGCAGCGTTTATTATAATTGACAAGAACAGTGTTTATTCAATGATTTATGTGTGCATGTCATTAGTTTTATTTTTTAAGTCATGTGCCTTCGTAATCTTTGATCAAAATCTGAACATAAACTTCCCCTTGGGAACGGCAGACCTTCTCTGATGATGTCAGTTTGACGGCTTGGGTGGAGCCAGAGCTTTTAGCCACTCTTTAGTTGCGCCCCCATTTATCAGTTCAGCTTTGAATTACGTCACTGAAAACATTTGGAACTTGGAAGCCTTATCTAGGGACTTGACTAACATTGAGATTTGTGGATAGACTCTTTTGACTTGAGTCAGTAAACACACACCTAATAATCACATAGAATATCATAGAAATCCCCTTGTAACGTCCTTAGCAATTGCATAGAAACACACTAAAAACCACCTTAGCAACTGCATAATGCCTTGGCAACCACTGGAGGAGTTGTTTGCGTGGACAGACACCATTCACTAAGAAAATGTAAAATCTGGCTTCAAATGCTTTGCAAAGCCATGCTGCTTTTGAAAATCACAACACGAAACAGGCCCAGTATGTGTTATACAAAGATAAGAAAATATGTTGCAAGTCACAAAAGGATTTTGGGTAATTGCATAATTATGAGATAGAAAGCATGGGGAGTATGGTGTGTTTGTATTTCATTCAACCAAAACATGTTCATTTTATTTCACAGCCATTGTGTAGCAGAATGTTTTTCAGAACCAAATGTCCTGCTAGACGTGGCATTGTTTGAAATCTGTCTCAAGAGAAGCCCACTAGCCTGAAGAGAAAAGAGGAATGTTTTCCTCATAATGAAGGCTGTTTCGTGATCACTAGCCTTCGTTTCGTGATTCGTGTCTAACATTTCTCACGCAGAATCCCTGAGAGCCCGTTAATTATTCCGATATAAACAAAACCTCCCGGGTTTGTTGATCCAAACAGAGAAGAGATGGGAAAAGAAGATGAGGTAGAGAGAGGGCAGAAGGCAAAGACATAGAAGGAAATTTAGGCAGAGGACTGGAGATCAGACAGCGACTGGATGAACTGAATACTAATGTGGTCGTGTGAGGAGACCAGATCTCTAAAAGAAATTTCTTACACAGCGGTGCTTTCGATTGGCTAGTCAGTCTCTCTAATACTGATTCAGTCTTCTTACTGCAGTCATCCACCACATCACGATGACGACAGACTCCACGGCAACCAGCAATTTCAAACGGCTGAGAAAGTCAAAGGGAACATAGAGACGTAATTGAAATAAAATTTCAGCCACTCTGAGCCAGAAAATAGATCATATTAATGTAATGCTTGTGGAACTTTAGCTTTTTACTCTAAATATAAAAGACATAAAAGGAAGTGAACTGTCACACAGGAAGTGTAAAGATTGGGTGAAGAGAATGAGGACTGTGTGTTCACTAAAGGCTTTATTTTGAAGCTGTTACTAAAAACTCGCTCCTGTTGTTGGTCTACTATTATTTTTATTTATGTGTCAGACCTATGCTGTAGGCAGTGCATAACTGAACTTCCAGTTGCATCTTTGCCGACAGCTGTGATTGGTCCACTTTGTGACAGCTGTGATTGGTCCACTTTGTGACAGCTGTGATTGATCCACTTTGTAACGACCAAATTGTCTCTGCTGTCAAACAGAAAAAATCACTATGGTTTATAGAAATATATAAACTATGGTTTAGTGAGGTAGGATAAGCAATTTCAGAGAAGATAGCAAAGCCACGCCTCCTAGAGTGATGCATGGAGGTATGCAAATATGTAGTTTGACAGGCAAATGTGCCTTCCACAGAAGATATATACATATTATTAGACCACTTTATTTAGTGATGGCAATCACTAAAAAATTGACAAAAAAATCTGCTATCCTGCCTTTAACTAGTTTAAGAATTCATAACAGCGGGACTCGGCACCAAAACGTAAGTTTAAAATAATAATGATTTATAATTTGAGCTGTCTGGTCCAATTTCCCAGGAAATGTCAGTTTGACTTCATTTGACTTTAATATATAAAAAATAACCTGCAATGTTATGTTTCAAACAGAGGCGGTAACAGAGAGGCAAGTTACAGACTGCAGCTTTCAGTAATTCTCATTTAAGTTAACATAAAGATAACATAACTGCCAGTTCAGAAGCACTTCTAAATGTAAACAGGAGTGAAACTCTCTTGATAGTTCACACTACAGTCTGCTTATCCTGAAGTTTCAGCGCTGAATAGTATGATGATGTGTAAATCACACGCCTCCTGCTCACACTGGCACTTCTTTTTCACACACAGATCGGTGTGTAAATCAGTTGTGACTCAGCATCACTGACATAAACGTTTTCTCTCTGTCTCTCCTGCTCTGAAAACTGGTGGTCAACAAACAAGCAAATAATGCTCCAGGTTTTACTATATAATAATGTTAAAATAATAATTGAGGTACACAAGATGAATAATGAATGTGATTCTGAACAGCAGTAGAATAAACAGGAAGCAGCTGCAGGAATGCATTAGAGGCATCGCTGCAACATTGTCATTGTTAAACAAACAAAATCTGTCCATCATTTGTCAACAAGAGCTGCATACAATACCAAGCCAACATTCTTTAAAAGTTATCAAAAGTCATCTCAAGTCATTATTTTTAATTGTTAGTTGAAAATGTTTGAATTATGTTCTTATAACCAAGCAATATTGCTAAAACGTCTAATGCAAACTGGATGCTTTGAACGTTCCTAAAACATTCAAAATAACATTTGAACATTTTTGTTACTTAATGGAATTGTTAGGGAAACGTCCTTACAACCTAAAATTGTTAGCTGCGTAACCAAAAAAATGAGGAACAAATCATCAGTGTCAGTCGATTAGCACCAGTTAACCTCACAGACTGTGAAAAATAGAAGAGCATTAAAACAGCCTTGTGTTACATCATGGCTATATTAATACTGTAATGTTGTGATGCAGCAGGATCTACAAACTGACTGACCTCAGAACATCTTGTTCCTGGACTGATTATTTCTAAACTCAATACCTGAGTGACGCTTTGCTTCTTCTGAGAACATTAAGAACATGCACATTCTCTCTGGGCTCCAGGTTCAACAGGTTTCTCAGCTGTTTGTGAAGCTGATGCATTTGTGTTTAAGCAAAGCACATAAAGGATGACTTCAAGAATCAGAGTACTTGCAGGCAGCTATTAAACAGAAGTGATGAAAGATCCCTGCAGACGTGCTGTAAGTCAAGACCAGAATGTTTTGATCATTGTTTTGAGCAATATACGGTTGAGTGAATAGAGAAAAGTGGGTCAGTGTCATAAATGTGTCTGTTTGTCTGTTTCATTTGATGTAAGATTTGTTACTGTGGTGCCTTTAAAACCTCAAATTCTCTCTACAATCTGCAGTCACTTTTGCCTCTCTATCACCATCTCTGTTTCAAACATAAAATTGCAGGTTACTTTACATGCTTTTCCTTACCCATTACATTTACATTTACATTTTATTCATTTACATTCATTTTATTCATGTTAATGTGAAATGAAGCCAAACTATAAATCATTATAAAGTTTATCATTGACCAATATAAATTGAAATACGGTAAGTGGGTGGTTTTGAACATTCATCTGTTATGAACTCAATTACTGCTTTTTGTTTATTTTTAACTAAAAAAGCTACAGACTGCAGCTTTAAAACAAAACAAATAGAAGCTGTATGTATTGTGATGATGATAAACTGGAGATAAACAGTCACTGTGACCTGCTGTGAGATGGTGTCATTGTTTTTCCACCAAAGGCTTCCAACTCGGATAACATGTAGTAATTACAGGCAATGGGAGTTCCCAAACTCTGGATCCTGGTCTTCCTTTTCCCATTTCACATTATTGTTTGCCGAAGCAGCCAGTCACACTGAGTGATCATCCCAGTGCTTTTTCCCAACACTTGATACGCTGCCTTAAAAAACGACCTCACCTATTGTTTAACCTCAGCACAGACACACACAGAACGCTGGAGAGAAAGTGACATTTGCTTTTGCCTTTGCTCTGCTCCCTCCGAACAAAACAAATGACAGACAAAAACTGCAGATTAAAATCAAAGAGTAGGAGTCATAACTTTTTGTCCTTTGCTGTTATGTTCACTTAATTAACTGGAAAACATCATTGCTTATTAAACGTACACAAAATGTCTCAACTCCAATTTCCTTTTCAAAACAAGCCTGTAAAGACATGCAAGACAACAAACCAGCATGAAGAGATGACATCAGCGTGTTAGCGGCTTCCCCGTTCGCGCTCTGTAAGTGTTGATGACTAACCGTTGTGCGCACACAGTGGCGTGTCAGTCACGTGTACATCCGAGGAACATTCTCAAGACCTTTCCACATGTGTGCGGTCACAGCAGGAACACAGATGGCTGATATTTAGAAATGTTTTCAAAAACCTGAGCTGCATGCTCATTATCTCTTGGAATTAACACGTACAGGAAATCAAAAATCTGTACAGGAAATTAAACATGCACACGTTGAGTTGACGTATATTCTCAAACGAGAGACATTTCTGTTCTCAAAGCATTAAGATCAAAGATTATACAATTAAGAAGTTTCTGAAGTTTTATTACTATAAATGGGAGAAACTGCGACGCCCAATATGGCTGTTCTAGTGAAGTCCTGCCCACTAGTAGAAAGAGCCAATCATCAGTCGCTAAACAGTATCATTCTTTGGGCTCTGTATGAGGTACTTGAGGTCTATGCACATGCAAAAAAAAAAAAATTATAGTACAATCTGACTTTAAGAAGCAGAACTGATGGTACAGTTGATATCATGTTTAATGTGATTAATGTGAGGTATCTGTCTTCCCTCATTCAAGTGGATAGGACTCAGTCTTGCATGTCTTGCATGACCGAAATAGCTGCCCGGAGGCATTGCAAAGATGGCCGCCTAGTGCGGAGACTTCCTTAAAGGGACTCTTATTAAGATATTCATTAAACTGGAGGAATACTGAATCTACAGTACTCCTACCGTCCTACACCTGCACTGGCACAGGGCACGAATACTCACAGTTCACAGAGATCATACACATACAGATTAGATGAGTTTCCAGGCTATGTCCTGCACTGTTATGATTCATAAAGGTCTGGCTAAGAACAACACCACAGACATTTGAGACCAGAGGCCAGCGGTGTAAACCTGGCCTTCATCTCTATGGCTAGAAAATGGAGTTTCACCAGCCCACTTTCTCTTTGATGTCCTAGTGATTCAGAGAAGAAACTCGCCACCCTCACCACACCGTCTCTCACTCCTCCCAAAGTTCTTAATGAAATCTCTCCCACTGTGTGGGCATGTTCTGCCCTCTGTGCACTGACTCCATCATTACATTCATTACTGCAGCTCCTAATTGAAATAGCACCGCTCATGTAGTCAGCGGCTATAATTAAATAACTGCGTCTGTCTAATGAGGTTCAGGAGAGTGTGCACGGCTGTCTGGAGGCTCTAGACATGTTTGTACAGTGTTAATAGGAAGTGGGTGTTTCTAGAGCTCTGTAATTGCCAGTGACACATACACACCTCAAATGATCAGCTGACAGTGAAAGCTGGAAGCATCTGCAGAGGATGTGTGGCCTCCTTCCTCAGACAGGAATGTTCTTCCCATATGAGTCCAAGAAACCCAGAGAGAGGAAGTAAAACCCTCAACACCAGAAACTCTCAAAGCCATAATGTTTGTAAAATATTACAATCGTGATTTGATGGAAAGATTTTAGAAGATAGATGTTCTAAATCAAGTCTGTTTTGTCTGTCAGTCTGTCTGTCTATCATCTATATGTCTGTCTGTATACTCATCTACACAAGCTGAGGTATGTCTATAGCCTATTGTATACTCTGAATATTTTTTTTTTGTAGTTATTCAGGTGTTTGTAACTTCTGTTGTGTGCAGGCTTTATCTGGGACAAAATGGTCACACAGAGCATCTATCTGGGTCACAGTTACATTTATCAGCACAATGGACTGGGACAGCTTCGGGAAATAAAAGATGGGAATCTGTCAAACCGGAAGCAAGTGACCGGCTGTTGATGTTTTCTCGCTGTGAGACAGACACTATTTTAAGCTCAGGCTGCCATGTGTATCATTGCATTAGCGGGTCACATCAAAGTGGCATGAAATTGTATTTCAATTTCACTTCCTTTCATCTTCTGCTTATGTTATAATATGGTACATAATGTAAGAAGCAGCCACCCAGCTTACAATTGGTTGTACGAATGTTTCCTTAATGTAAGTATCAAAAATATTATATTGAATGTTCTCGAAGCGTTCAAAATGTCCAGGTTTTTAGATGTATTAACGTTATTGCTTGCAAATTGCAATTTCTAATTGCAAGTTGTAAAAGACATTCCAGTGATTCCAACAATTTAAGAATGCCGTTTTAGATATATTACATAAAATATTAAAAATGGGTTCCAGTAATGTTACTGCAGGAATGTTTTAGTGATAACTTTGAAAGAACTTGTAGAGAACATTCGCTTATTAGGACCAACTAGAAGAAATATGACAATACATAGCATATAGTACAGAACATAGTGTGTTTATTTCAGTAATTTAAAAAAAAAATGTAATATCATGAACAATAGCAATATTCTGTTTGTAAAAATCTATATTGTAATGTTATGTGTTGTGCATTTGGCCTATATAGTAGTGTTTTCTATACATGTGTGGTGTAGCCTTATGGGAGGGCCTGACGGATGAGATGTGACATTTTGACGTGCGTGATGATAACTTCTGTTGAGGTGACTCTTTCTGTACTTCCCTGCTCCCGGGGGTCATCAAACACACGGTGAGATGTTCTGAGACACTGAGGTCCAGCCCCAGGTCAGTGTGATGCATTTCAGCAGGATATCCTGGTTTCCGCACAGAATGTCGGAGGTGAGTTTGGAACACAATGGTGTGCAACGAAACCAACACCCACCTCGGTGTGCTATGAATGGGTGAGCTATGACTGATCTCAGTACATCCTAAAAAAGAGCAGAATGTGTCAATAGCCAACAGCCCTTCTGAATATAGTAACACATTTCAAGACCTGATGAAGTTGGTGTGGGATGAAGTTTGTGTCTATTAGTTTGGAAGACATTTAAGCAATGTGAACTGCTTCAGATTACAATGGTATATAGTGTGGCACTCATACTCGCTCATACGGCACAAAATATAAACAAATACTGAGAGAGGAAATGTGCACCACAGCTAGCAATTACTGTCGAAACCTGGAGAGAGAAACGTGTTGCTAAAGTAAAGACCTCCTGTTTCTCACAGATAGGGGAGGGCAGGGTCTGTTTTTAGCATATGTGAAAGCAAAATGACATTGTTTTATTTTAAGCACATATGCAGATATGCCACAATGTTATTTTCTCATTTGAATTGTTCCGATTTGTTTTGCCGGACTCAAAGCTTTGATAAGCATGATTGCCTATTTTAAAGATCACAACATACAACATAAAATGAGAACATACTGGTGTTTTAAAGGAAATGCTTAAAAAACACATTTGAAAAATGCTTGAATATTAATGAATAACTTTAATTGAAGTTAATTTTGCAATTTAACATTATGTTGCTTCAAAGCAGCTTTACATATAATAAAAAAGAATTATACTAAAGGACAGGAAACATGTCAGATATGTCTCTGTTGTCTCTCATGTCAGTCTTTATTTGAAATATCTTCTTTATTTAAATAATTGTATGGTATAATGTTGGCAGGACTGAAACCAAGCCAGTTTGTTGGACTCTTTGACAGAAGTACATGTAATAACAGGAATGCTGTGATGAACAGAACACAACACATGTGAAGTCACTTCCTGTGAGCTGAGGCTATTTACAGAGTAAATACAGAGTAAATTTACAGAGTATATACAGAGTAATTACAGACATGCAGAGAAACGCCAGATCTGACTTAAAATCAAAAAAAGTAAAACAATGGCAATGAGAGCACAGATTCCCTGTGACATCAGTCTCTAGAAAGACAACAAAACATTTTTAGATGTGTTTTACCTATTAACATCATGTTCTGTAGTTAAGATGAATGAATGCAGGAATCCAGTAATGACAGACTACATACAAACAGCTTCTTTGGAGAGCATATAACATGTGAACGACTGAAATAACCTGTGTGATGTTTACTGCTGCCACCCTGTGGAAGACATTTACAAATGTATTAAAACATTTAAGCAGGATTTGTAGATTTTCAGCCATTATTAACCCAATCAGAAATGTGCTCATTTTATACTGAAAATCATGAATATGATTAAAATGGCATTATTACAATTGCTTTTCTGAACTGTGTATTAGTGGTTGTCTTATTTTAGGAGCAAAGCAGTCTATAAACAGTCAACTTAGTTTATAAAAGCACAACACGTTTTAGTTTAGTTAGTTGAGTTTCAGTGGTGGTTTTTTAAGGGTTTGGTGGTTTTTTAAGGGTTGCATTGTTGCTCAGATGTTACAGACAGAACTTCATTTCAGGACTGTGCAATAGTTTGATTGCATAAGTCATGGCAAGAAAATCCATTAAGATTTTCATTACAGCTTGTATGAACTGTAATTCATGCATTTATGTCCCTGCAGTTATGTCTGACGATGCATTTCAATTGATAAAGGTGCAATCCGTATCTTTAGTTTCTCCATCGCCTCTCTGTTGGTTACTTTACGAGATTTGCGTTTGCTGACGTCAAATGAAGCCCGAATATTTCCCGGGAAATCAGACCCGACATCTCAGACGATAAACGCGCATTATAAACGTGCCAGGGTAAGATGATGAGAGTGGTGATACCTGCTCAATGACATACTTTTGCGTTATGCATTTCAGCTTTAATATAACTCATGCAAAATACATTTAATAACATTTAAAAGTGTGTGCAGTTTGAAAACTGGAGCACAAGTCAGCCATTGGTTTCCGAGAACATCCGGGTACCTGCGAGGCCGGAGACCAGTATGGCGGAGGTAAGATGGGTAGCCGGAGAAAAGTATCCCACTTTAATTGTCTCTCTGTAACGATTTCATACGGTTTTGTTGGGTTTTGCTGACATATATGTGTAAAGGGGAGTCATATAGATCTACCCTGGAGGTTTTAGCCAGATTAATGTGAAACAGACGACGGGAGACGGGTTTAAACGAAGACTGATCTGTGTGGATAGAACAGGCCGCTAAATCTCATCTCCGTTAGCTCACTGCAAAAACGAAACAGAACCGTCGCCTGTAATTGATGCATTACTCGATATAAACGTCGTTTTGATGTTTTTTAGAGAATGTGAGTATGTTTTAATGTGTAATGCACATGCATGCGGCGTTTTGGGCGGATGAAGTGCAGGAGAGGTTTGTTTATGTGTGAGGGGATGGGTTTTTGCGCTCTGTGATGGCCATCTGCAGCGTCTCATTAATGTGCTTTTAATGCAGCGATAAAGGGCTGCAGCCATGCGTTTGCATTAATGCATTTTTTCTCTTTTGCTGTCATGCATTTTAATATTTGCTGTCATGCATTTTAATATTTGCTGTCATGCATTTTAATATTTGCATGCAAAATTAGGGAACGGCTTTTGTGACATGGTTAATTTTTCTGTTTAGTGCACTGTAATGTGTTTTGCATTGTGTGGTAACCCTTTACCATGTTTCTTTTTTCTCTTCATCTTTTTTCTATCTGTTTAGGCTTCCTTTGGGAGTTCGAGCCCTGGTAGGTGTCTGTCTTTATTATTGCAGTGGTAAACCAGAAATATTGCTCATTATCAGTCGATACATCAGCGTATGGCATTATTAATAAATATTATTGCTGTTGTTGATATGTTCTCATTTTTAATGAAATAAGTTCATCCTCTTTTAAATCATGTACTAAAATCAGTAGTATCGCTGATCTGGAAGCTGTTTCGTGTCTCTGCAGTTGGCTCTTTGTCCTCAGAGGATCATGATTTTGATCCGACAGCAGAGATGTTGATTCATGAGGATGATGATGAGAGAACTTTAGAGGAGGAGGAGGAGCTTCTGGATGGAGAGAAGAACTTCAGTGCAGAACTGGCAGACTTGGAGAGGGTAACCTGCATTCACATCAGATCAGCACATACACATATGAAATGCATATGAATTCGAATACGAAATATATTAAGATTCATTAGCTTGATTTACACAGTCTTTACACAGTCTTTACTATATAACTATAGTAACTATAACTATAAACACTGGACAATAGGGGCTCTGTTTCTGCTTTGTGACACGCTGTTCTTCAATGTGAACAGGAGGGAAACATGCCGATCGAGGAGTTGTTGGCGATGTATCGTTACGAGGCGTCGGTCAGTACTGGGACGGGATCTAGCGCGGACAGTTCTTCTGTTGAACTAGCCGAGGATCTGCCTGACATGACGCTGGATAAGGTAACCAACATGATTTTCTGTTCATCTTATGCATATGTAGTTAAGTAGCCATTTATATGCCCTTGTTGATTATGGAAATGCAGTGCTGAATGCTTATAACAAGGAAATCACTCGTCGTCTTCTGCTACAGGAGGAGATTGCGAAAGATCTCTTATCAGGAGATTATGAGGAGGAGACGCAATCGTCTGCTGATGATCTCACACCTTCTGTTACCTCCCATGAGGCCTCAGACTTCTTCCCCAGATCTCTCAGATGTGAGAACAATATATCTGCTGCAGCTTTTAGTAGTGTAGCTTATGTGTAATGTACTTCTGTGTTTAAGTGCCTTCTTTGCTGATGCATAATACACCACAATTTTTATATGTTCAGTTAAGGCTGCAAATTGGTAACTTTTTGGTTAAAAATGATCAAAAATGATTTATTATGCAAGAAAATGACCAGTGTTCAACTTTCCCGTTATCTTAACCTAAGTCGCAACGGTAAGTTTATAATGATGATTTATAATTTGAGCTGTCGAGTCTGATTTTGTGGGAAATGTCCATCTGTAAACAGAGAGAAGATGTGGCTACTATCACATGTGCAGGTACTGTAGATACTGCAGAGTTTGTAGCTTGTTCTTACAGCAGTTTAGTCAGTTTAGAATTGAAACTTCTCATCCACATTAAGCAAGTAACTTTTAATTTTATGTTTTGAACAGAGATGGCAGTAGAGAGGCAAAAGTTACAGACTGCAACTTTAATAGTTCACTTGAAAATGGAAATGCTTTCATTATTTACTCATCCTCATGTAGTTCAGACTTGTTTCAAACGAGCTCTTGTGTATAATTTCAGTGTACTAAACATTTGTGTGCTTTTTTTAATGATATGCATGGTTATTATTGTCAAATGCACTGAATTTGTAATTAGCTCATTTGTAATTTATGTTTTAACAGCCAACGTGACCTATGATGGTGATAAAGAATCTGAAGGGGAGGAGGACAGGCTGAGCTGTGAAGACTCTAGGAAGGTTAGTCTCATACAGTATTACATGTAAGTCTCATGTTAAAAATGATCAAAAAGTATTTATTTAAGAAAATAACCAGTGTTTAACGATCCCTTATCTTAACTATCTAGCAACGGTAAGTTTACAATAATGATTTATAATTTGAGCTGTTGGTCTGATTTTTTTTTTGGGAAATGTTTGTCTGTCTTCTTTTGAGTTCAACATGCATAAAGAAAAGTATGTAAAGTAACCTGCAATTTTATGTTCAAACAGAGTTACAGATTGCAAAAGTTACAGATTTCAGCTTTAAAGCAAAAACTAAAAAAAACAAATAAAAATAAAAGTCTTTATTGATTATTTTTTTATCCCAAAACACAGGAAATAATGGTTGGGTCGCAGTATCAAGCTGAAGTTCCAGAGGGCCTCTGCCACTATAGTGACGATGAAAAGGGTCAGTGTCTTCATAAAACATGTACGTTTGACTTCAGAACAGAAGCACGGCAGATTTTAACGTGTGTTGCATTTAAAGTGTACAAGGAGGAGGATCGGCTGCTGTGGTGTCCTGGCTTGCTGTCTGAATGTAAAGTGAGAAACTACCTCAGAGAAGCTCTGACACAGACTGAAGATGGAAACACAGACGATTGCACATCTGAGCACATACGCGATAATGAACAGGTCTTTCCTCTTTAAACACTCCTGTTAAAGGTGTATTATGTGATTTCCGAGAAACGCTGTTTAAAATTTACCCCTCCCTTCATCGCTGTACCCTGAAAATAACAAACACGCTGTGTGACACAGACAACAACTAACAGCTGGTGGACACGCCCCCTTCTGCTGACTGGCTATGGGAGTGTTATGGTGTTGCGTGGATCCGCCCAGTCCATTTGTATTCTTGTATTTACACAACCAGGATTGTGTGCAAACATACACACACAGAATAGACATTTGGTTGTTGATTTCAATTTTCAACAGCATTTCTCAAAAATCACTTAAGTTTAAATGAAAGTGTTATGAGAGCTGCTTCTGTGATCATCACAGCAATCTTCTTGCTGTCTTTTCTAGGCCTTGTTCGAGCTGTTGAAGTGTAATTATGACACGTGTGAGGCACTGACACAATACCGCAGAAATATAAAGACTTTAAAAGGTGGGCTGAGGTCCCGAACGAACTGACGTATAGTCTGTTGTAAATGTATAAGTGTTTAATGCATGTTTTTGGTGCTTTGATAGAAGAATCATCAGCGTGGTCAGAAGATGAATGCAGGAACTTTGAATATGCGTTGCAGATTTATGAGAAAAACTTCCATCTGATTCAGAAACACAAGGTGAGTAATAATGCATTTTAGCTCAGTCATTGAGCTGATAATTGATTTTTAAAAACTGTTGTATTCTATTTACATAAGCAGAGTCAACTAACTTCTTGTTTTTCTAAATGCTTAACTTCTATATTCTCTTTTTGAAATCTTTCAGGTTCAGAGCCGGACTGTGGCAGAATGTGTGGCATTTTATTACATGTGGAAGAAGTCTGAACGCTTCGACTGCTTCACTCAGCAGAATCGATTTGGCAAGAAGAAGAACGGTAGCTACCCGGGTGTGACGTAAGTCAGTTCTGTAGATAAACATGCCTGTTGTTGTGTCTTTTGAACTGGGTTCAAATGTGGGTTTGTTCTGTCTTCAGGGATCTGATGGATCGGCTGGTGGACGAGGCAGAGCTGATGGACAGCTCATCCCCTGTGTGTTCAGCTGGAGCTGCAGGACGTATCGAAGCATCAATGGAGCAACAGCTGGAACTGCTGAACTCCATCACGGCCAGCGACCTCACAGGTGAACTCCACAACGTCTTTTATTATTGTACGTTTTCTTTGTCAGTATATATGTATGGTGTATATGTAAAGTAAATAGGTATATATGTGGTTAAGTATAAGTATATATAGGGTAAATCACTGTATACCATTGTGGTTTTAGAGAAAGTTTATTAACTCAGTCATGAAGTTACATTATAGCTGTAAAATTTCCAGCTGTTAACATTTGTTAATGCACAATGAACAATGAACAATTGTATTTGCGTTAACTAACATTAGCAAAAATGAATAAAGACTGTAAACATGTATTGTTCATTGTTAGTTCCTTAGCTAATGGATAAATTAATGTTTTAATGTTAATTAAATAGTGCTGCTAATATCTCTTACACCTTTTTCTTTCAAGAGAAACAATGTACTTTTATTGAAATTTTTAGTTCTGTCTTGCCACATAAAAAAGCAGATTGATCAGAATTGATAAGTTTAATAATGTCTTTTTTTTGTAGCCCTTAGTAACAGCGTAGCAACCATGTGCGGCGCTGCAGCAGACATGAGCTGTTTGGACTCTTCTTACTTCTCTCCTCTGGAGAGTCTACACAGAGCAGCTCTGAACCCTGACGAGACGCAGAGCTACACTGCAAACACAGACGCCGGCTGCATCACCACGCTGGAGTCCGGCTTCTACCGCTCTGACCTGAGCCAGCTGAGCGTGTACGGCCCTAAAGACTGCGAGCGACCCTCCAAGAGGCTCAAGATGGGCCTTTCCGAGTCCTTCATTAATGAAGTGTCTGTTCCGAACCTGGCCGCGGACTTCGAGAGCAGACGGACACATTGCATCACGGGAGCCACGATGGCTGTGTCGCTCACAGACTTCAGTGGTATATCGAGCGGTGACCCGAGCGGTTTCATGAACTCTCACTCACGACATCACAAACACGCCGCGCTTCAGTCTGACTGACTTCAGTCTGATTGACTTTGTTTTGCCGTCCAGTTCCACAGTCACTCACTTCCTGAATATTACCTTTTAAATATATATAAATATACTTTCCGGTTGTTGTTTTTTGGTTTTTGTAATATGACATCAGTGATGTCTTTATTGTACAGAGCTAAGAAATCTTGATTGGTCAAGAGTTTAAATAGTCATTTATTTTTCTGGTTCTACAAATATTTCATATCTTTTTTTGTTTTGTCTACAACGATACACAGTCAAACCTAAATGCTGGAGCAGAGAGTTGTCGACTCTTACAGTAATCATCTCACCGTCTTTCAACTTTTACCGTCCCGCAAAACAGTCGAGGCCTTTGGAAACAGCGCTGTTGTTTGTTTTTAAACTGGTACTTTGTCAGTGTTTACATCACTGAAGTTCGACTAATCCTTGGAAAATGTAGCATTTTGGATATCAGGAACCTGGCTTTTGTAATGGAAAACAGTGAATTCTTTGGAACAGCAAAAATATGCTAAAATGAAGAGCACTTCTCACCGATTTCACATCACTTCTCGCCGACATGTTTTCACAGCGCTTGTCGTCATGATTCTAGAACCCTTGAGGTTTCTGTGTTTGAAAACATTGTTAATGGTTGTTGTAACAACATCATCATAAAAGTATGATGTTAACATTTAAGATTTAATAACCTTAAATTTATTAATTTAAAAACTGGTTTTGGGCTTGATCCTTTTGATGATCAGAGCAAAAAAGAAATGGGGCATAATCTCAAATGTTAATCAGATTGTGCAGGAAAGATTTTTTTCTTATTTGTCTTTCAAAATCGTCTGATGTGAACAATAGAACAGTATCAACTAAAGATAGAAGCTTTGATTCAGCTAATGGTTGGAAGTTTGGATTGGAGATTTTTCTTCACTGATAATACTAAAAACCTGTTAAGAGTTTTGACACAGAAGGTGCTGTTGATTCACCTGAAATTACAGTATTAGCATAAAGTAATGATTAAACTGTACGTACATTAAACTAAGCATGTATAGCTGTTGAACTGTTCTTCAGTTCCTCTCGCAGGTCATTTTTACGGCTGTCAGTCATTAATAGCTCTCAGACTTTTGCTGGAGCTGAGAATGTTTCAGTACAGTCTAAACCAGTGTTCAGTTTCAGCTATGCATTGTTTATTTGGTAGCTGCCAGGAGTTCTGTGAAACCCTTTATGTTAATTAAGCTAATTGTTAATCACTTGTACATCTGTTTATTTGTAGCTTTCTTTGTTTTTGTGCATTAACATGTTTGTATGCTTCAGGCAGATTGGACTCTGGTTCTGCATTTGTGATATGAGCTGGTTTTAATAATACATGCCAAAAATCAGTCAGCTCGGTGCTCTGTATCAGAACAGATATGCCTTTGAGCTCCAGTCCTGTCTGCTTTTTGCATGCAGACAGCAAATTACCATAGAATTCATTTGTATGCTAAATGCCCTGACATTTATTAGGGTAACTGAATGCTGAAAAAATGGCAATAACATGTAGATATGTATAGATCTCTTTCAAGTCTTGGAATTTTCATTGAACGTTTTTATTGCCTTTGTTTACTGCAGTAAGAGGCGTCAAAAACATGCATGCTGGTGCATGGTGAGCGTTTGCAAAAATACCACCGATTGTGTTTTAAAAGACAGAAATAATTCTGTGTGGCACATTTTCAGACTCTGTTGAGACCTCCATGTTTTCATTATTCAGAAAAACATGTTTCTGTCAATATGTATAAAGGAAAAGTTTCATCAGTAGTTCAGCATCAATACTTAATGGCTGCTCTCAGTAATGTGGAGTCTGTTGAATGCACTGCAGTTGAAATAAGTTGCAATGACAGATTTGTGCATCTGTGTTTTTAATACATGAAGTTCTCATTAATAGCATGCTTAACTGTGATGCTTGATTGACATGTTTCCATGGAAACCACTGTTCATTGACAGGGTTAGAAAACACTACAAATAATTTGTAAGTTTTGTGTTCTTTGTAGTCAGACTGCAGATTGTGATGTTCTGGAAACAGCACAGAACATTTACACAATGTAGTACCTGGTGCTCATGTAAAAATCAGATTTTGTTTATTTTTGTATTTTTGACATGTCTGTGCTCCTAGTATTCCTTATAGCTATTCGTACTTTTATAAAATATGTGATGGACTGCAAATTAATGTTTGCTGGGAAAGAGACGGAAATGTAAAGACAAACCAAAAGATCAATATACAGGATGTTTTGACCCGTAGAAATAACATTTTCAACTTTAAAAAAGTCCATATCAAAAACGTTTTGTAAAGTGTTCCTAGTAACTGAGTTTTATTGTATTTAATTTAGAAGTTTAAAAGAATTTTTAATTAGAGGTTTACATTCAGACACGGTAAGACTGCTTAAATGTGTGACCCTTCAAATGTATTTCCACAGAGACAATCATAAAACTGAATTATTCAAATAGATATCTCTATTGTTTAAAGACATGTAGATGTCTGTATTGCTTTTGCATTATTTGTATTTTTGTTGTACTTTATAACTTGGTGTAAGATGTTTCAGAAATGCAAACTCTGGAAGCAGATGTCATTCGTGTTCATTTGAGGCAATTAAAAGTTGTTGCTTCTTGTTGACTTATGATCAGGTTCACATGGAATTTGGACTCACAGAACTCCATTGAAATCTCTGCTGATCTTTAGAAAATTTGAACACCTGTCATAAGTTCCTGAAAAACCTGACATGCTTTTATCCATCAATGGGAGTATATTACTCAACAACACATTGTTTAAATCAAATATAAAACATCTTACATTTAGCAGACACTTTTATCCAAAGTAAAAAGTTTTATATTGCAGTACATTCAAGTTATACATTTTGTCAGTACATGTGCTCCCTGGGAATCGAACCCACAACGTTTGCACTACTAATGCAACGCTCTACCAAGTAAGCTACAGGAAAGAGCGAAGAGTTGATTTGTTCCTTCAGCCATCTTGCTCCTTTCATAATTCCTGGGTAGCATCTCTCTTTTTATGGATTTTATTACATGATTTTTTTTTATGTTTGTATCGTATGTATTGTAATGTCTTGTTTGTACGTCAGTGCTGCTAAGCAAGAAAAGAGACAACACAAGCTTTCAAAAATCAGTAAATATTTGTATTGTTCAGATCTACAATACGTGTAGTGGTTTGTTTTCATCAGTGTGGATCAGTATAACACTGGCACCGAGCACAGGTTCTGCTCCTAAGACAGAACAGGTCATATGAAAAGCCAGAGAAATGTCACCATAAGTTTGTTCATAATGCAGAGAGACCAATGACAGTAAAGAGCAGCTGAACTGAAGCTCTGAAAACTACAATAACCTTGAACAGCTGTCTGTATATGTAAAACTT
This sequence comes from Chromobotia macracanthus, assembly GCA_036877525.1. Lineage (NCBI taxonomy): Eukaryota > Metazoa > Chordata > Actinopteri > Cypriniformes > Botiidae > Chromobotia > Chromobotia macracanthus. The sequence goes on along the minus strand of JAZGTH010000004.1, from coordinate 1,789,686 downwards.
GATGTAATGTTTGTAAAGCTCCATGATGTAAATATATCGAGCACAAAAATAAGTGAAAACCAATTAGGCTGTACAATTATATTAAATAATAATCACAATCTCTATATACAACAGAACTATAAGTTTATATATGGTGTGTTGTATGACATATTGTGATTTCTTTTAATACGGAGTAATGAAACAACAGGCAACAAAAACTGATATGGATGCTGAGCGAATGACTCTGTCACTCTGGTCCACCACGCTGCAAGAAATAAAAATGAGTTATTAGTTACTGTCAATACAAATTGTCCATATGTTCCTAACATCCCTCTAGATTCCACAAGTTTCAATAGCAGCTTTTGTTAAAACCGAACAAATGAAAACATTTGTATAAAGTAGTGAAAACAGATAAAACACGTGCCTGTATGTAATCAATTTCCTCTAACGTGAGCGTTCTTCTGCGGTATTTCTGAGGGAGTTTTTTAACTACATCAGTGCTGTCAGGAGAGCCGGGCAGTCGGCTGACAGGTCCTGGTGGTCTGGCTGGAGGTGATACTGACGCTGCTGGTGGAGGGGCAGATGAGGAGGTCTGTGGGACAGCGGCTGCAAGAACTTGCAGCACCTCTTGTACTGGAATCACAGTACCAGAAAAAAATGAGTTGTTTAAGTGAGCTTTTAAACACACTACACACAAAACTATGCTGTTCCTGTAGCTCAACTAGATAAGCAAAGGGTTATGGGTTCGATTCCCAGGGAACACACATACTAATCAAATGTACAGCATAACACTTTACAACTTTTGTTGTAAAGTTTCAACTTTACAATACTGTAATGTCACTAACCATTCGGTTTAGGGAAGCCCTTTCTATCTGGAAATTTTATTAAAGGTGTATGAGGTCGCACAACCTACAAAGGAGAAACATGATCAGATCAGACTGTGTACAGCAGCTTTAGCTACACTTCAGTAATAAACACTTTGAATGAATGATGCTTAACGTGCACGATAACGGGGTTTATAGTAGAGAAAATAAAGGGAGAGCTGTCAGAGAATCTGGTGTGTGCACAAGGGCATCTAACAAAGCAGTTACATCAATGCGTTTTGGTCTGAAGACCTTCGTGCAAAATGTACACACGTTGTTCCCCACAAAGGTGACAACTGTTGAAAGAGTGTGCTCAAACGAGTTGACACGTACAGAAAAGTCAACAGGTATTACCTGCACGACCCGGCTGGCGGCGGCCATCTTGCCACTTACTTTGCTCCCCATGACGTCATCCGCGCACTGCTTCCGGTTGAACACACAGGCACGCCCAGGATGATGACGTCACTGGGTGGCGCTGTTGTTATCAGTGCAACATAAATCACAAACGTGACCAACAGCCGCTTTTAGACGCGACAAGGACTTACACAAAGGGCGACAGTTTTTATATCAAATAAAGACTGAAACTGGCTGACAATTCACCCGTTTGTTCAGGCACGAATAAAACATCAGTGCAGCGTTATTTTCCCCTCCCTTATTATAAACATGAACTCACTTCACAGCTAGTATTCACCGGGTGTTGCCGTGTCTTTTAATAAGTAAACGCGTGTAATATTACCTTTATTTTGTTATTTTGAGCTCTGTAACGCTACACACTGCGTCTGACAGTCCAGTCCTGCTCATGCTCCGGTGGGCGGGGCTTCGTCGGCCATCCCGAGTCACGTGATCGTCGCATTACGTCACGACTTCCTAGCGTCACATTTTCGGGCTTTTCTTAATGTCAGATATACAGAGGATTTTCTTTTTTTTTTTATTAAAACATGTTGTGTTTTAAGGCTTTCGTAATAACATATTCAGGTCGTGCAATTAAGGTCGTGCAATCACATATTTAATAAACGCTTTGCTTTAGTTGAGACTAATGCATTGATACTAAATACAGACATTAAAACAAAAAGATGTTATTTAATACAGCAGTAGTACCGTGAAAACACAACTACTACATCATATTTTCAACACCTGTCCGGCTATACATGAACTCACTCTCTTCCCCTCCGCCGGTACGAGGTTCGACGTCCGTAAGCCCCGCCCACCTGTCCTGTAGTGAGATGGTCTTAAGCATCTATAAACAGAGATTATAAAGTTATCTTCATAATTATGAAAAGGACACTGTAATGAAACGAAATGTTACCGTGCAGCTGTCGTTTTTTCCGGTTTTCCTCCGTTCATCCGGTGCGCTAGAGGGCGCTAGACGCCGAACTTCCGCCCCGATCAGCGGAACGCACCAGGCGCTCCGGCGGTTCACGTGTTAGAGACATTTGCGCTTATTTATGTGTGTGCTCTGAATTTCTCTCCGGCAAAGTTCAGATTTTAGTGATCAAAATGCCTAAAGCGAAAGCCGAAAAGAAAGCACGGAAGCACCAGGAGGTGAAGACGCAAGGTGAGAACAGCGGAGAACGTTGTGTCGAGCTTAGCAAGGCTTATGACGTCAGCTTGTTGAAAGCTATTGTTGACGCAAATGGTTCGTCATATATTAATATTATATATTAATATTATTAATGTTCATGTTTGTGTTGCTCGGTTTATTTCAGGAATTATGTTCAATACTGGTATTGGTCAGCATATATTGAAAAACCCTTTGGTTGTCAACGGCATTATTGAGAAGGTAAGCATCATGAATCGTGACGTTTTCTTTATTGTTATGACGTCTTTCGATGGTGGACGTACACACATTATTATATTTCCACTGTATTGATTATGAGTTTCTTTTCAGGCAGCCCTACGACCAACAGACGTGGTTCTGGAAGTTGGTCCTGGAACTGGTAACATGACTGTCAAACTTTTGGAGAAAGCCAAGAAGGTAAATGTCTTGTTGTGTTGACTTTGTTTCTCGTGCTTCAGTATTATGTATAGTAACACATTTCACTGTAACTGAAAGGTAGTGGCGTGTGAGGTGGACACCAGACTCGTGGCAGAGCTTCAGAAGAGAGTTCAGTGCACGTAAGTGTTTTCTGGCTCTTTGCTGCACTGTTGTAAAGCTCCAGCATCAGTCTGAATGCTGAATTTCATGTTATAACAGTCCCATGCAGATCAAGCTTCAGATCCTCATAGGAGATGTCCTGAAGACCGAACTCCCTTTCTTTGATGTCTGCGTGGCTAACTTGCCTTACCAGGTACTAGTTCACAGATTTGTGTCCTGGTTACTGCTTCTGCTTCTCTCCGGCTGTAGACTTCTGCTCTGAATCATTTGTGTTCACACTGTAATCATTTCTCTTTAGATATCGTCCCCTTTTGTGTTCAAGTTGTTACTTCACAGGCCGTTTTTTAGGTAAGAAATTAATGAAAGTTTGAGTGAGTGTTGAATCCTTCATAACATCAAAATACAACGTAGAATTGACAGTCTTATGGCAAAGACAACAGTGTATCTGAACTTCATGCTTAAAATGCTTTACATTACAAGTAAGAGTAGCATTTCAAACTGTGGGAAAATCCGTCGGACGTCTGGGCTGTCTGAGATTTGCATCTTGTCTTCTGCAGGTGTGCTGTGCTGATGTTTCAGCGAGAGTTTGCCATGCGGTTGGTGGCAAAACCTGGAGATAAACTCTACTGCAGACTTTCCATTAACACACAGCTTCTAGCTCGAGTGGATCATCTCATGAAGGTTTGGAGAGGCTCTCTGCTGTTGGTTGCTTTTAAGTACATCTGTAGGTTTAGTATCTGTGCTCTCGTTTTATTAACATTGCAACATAGAAACAAAGCTTGTGAATGTGGTAGGAGAAGGTTTGTGTGGAATGCCTGTTTTTACACTGCTGTGTTTGAAGTCATTGAAATGTGTTTGTGAAGGTGGGGAAGAACAATTTCAGACCACCCCCAAAAGTCGAGTCCAGCGTGGTGAGGATTGAGCCGAAAAACCCACCACCACCGATTAACTTCCAGGTGAGTGTTGCTTCAGTGTAGTATAGTCTGACTGTGCTATAGTAAACACATGCTGCTTTTAATGGCAAACTGTGCCATTGTGAACCTTGTTTTTCATGTTTACAGGAATGGGACGGCCTTGTGAGAATTGCATTTGTTAGAAAGAACAAAACCCTCAGTGCTGCTTTCAAGTAAGACATCTCTAACTGAACTTTTTATTAATTATTTTTTGGCCTTGTATGACTTCATTTGACAGGATGGTGGGAGGGATGACATGAAATTACATGGGGAACCAGTAGTCATAGATAAAAGATGCTTGTAAATGATGGACTGTAATTGTGTGTTTATTTCAGGTCTTCTGCGGTCGAGCAGCTTTTGGAGAAGAACTACAGAATCCACTGCTCACTGCACAACCTGGTGAGTCTGCTGTATGTCTGACACTTCAAAAAGGAAACTCGATCATGATGTTCATTTGTAGGGCAATCCAGAAGAATCTTTTACCATGAGTTGGAATATGTGGATGTTAAGTGAAATGAGGCCTACAGTCAGTTGTTCAGTTGTGTATCAGCTGATGTTTGAGGTGCCGTTCATGTAATTGCTGTAAAACAAAAGTACCAAAAAAATCTTGCCAAGTAAAGTTAGTCACAAATCTTAATTTACTTTGAAAATATAAAACAACTTAATTAAAAATGCTGCATCTCTTCTGGGTAACTTCAAGTTAAATAGCTCTATTTTGTGTGTTGTGAATGAAGGAATGTTTTTATAGTTTGTTAAACCTCTTTAAATTGTACTGCAGGAAGTGGCACAGGACTTCAGCATCGCTCAGAAAATTGACAGTGTCCTTCAGGAGTCCAAGTTTAGTGACAAGAGGGCACGATCTATGGACATAGATGATTTCATGGTGTAAGTATTAACACTCTGCTTCTGTTCATGCTTGCGTTATAAAAACATTTTAAGTTCTTTGCATTGAGTATCTTCTGCATCTGTATTTTAAGGCTTCTTCACGCTTTCAACTCAGCTGGCATTCACTTCTCCTAAGACTTCAGGAGCAGCTCAGTTGACAGGAAGTGATGTCACAATCCATGACTTGTCAAAGGGACACTTAATAACTCTGGCTTTTGAATTTTGTGTGTCTTTTGGGAAAATATTTGCGAACTCAAGAAAAGCTTTGCGTTCGTGGTGACTGCCATGAGGAGTTTGTGCTCACGGCAGAGTTTGAAGAGGATGTTGATTTGTGTGCCACTCGATGCTGGACTGACCACGTGAGAAACAAACCTGTATATACAGTTAAACCTTTGAAACTACAGTTAACATAACTGTATTGTGGTGTGTGTGTGTATCTACATATATAAAACACACACACACACACATGATAACTGGTGATAATTATGTTATAGGTGTATTTGACTGACCTTCAGTATGGTTCAGAGCATTCAGAATCAAACATTCAGGAATCTTACTTTTAAAATGATCTGGATTAACAGGATGTTCATACAAATTCTTCTGGATATAAGAGGAATTTTACAGTTTGCTCTTAAGTTGTGTGAGACTTGTTAATATTGGTTAATAGTTTGTATTATAAACTGCTGTAAGTATTGAGGGATTGACTTGTTACTCTGTTTCTCTGGGGGGTTAAACATAAAAAATAACATTAGTATATGCTGAATTAATGTTTTGTGGATTTCTCAGGAGCTCTTTCACACACAGAAGACCTGGGAAATTATACATATGGCATCAGAACATTGTACCATAAAGAACAATTAAAAAATTATTAAAATTATTAAGAAAATCAGTTCATTCTTTATTTAGATTTTTTTTATTCTGCATTTTGACCCTTTAAATTCAGGCTGAGGCATTGTCATTTAATAATTTAACTTTATTTCTCTATTAATTTAATGTGTCTGTGTGTGTTACTTTGAAACACGAGGAACCTATATTATAACTGTGACGCTTCATCTTAAATGCATTTACATTTAGGCATTTAGTAGACGCTTTAATGCAAAGCAGGGCTAAATCATAGGGAGGCAATAACATCAGCTATATATAGTTACAATTTTTACCAAGAGTACAACATTTCTGTGCTTGATAGAGGCGATGGCTGTTGGGAGAGAGGAGATAAAGGTTCGTGTTTCTCCTCATTCTCGTGTCAGGTATGGAAGACAGGTTTTTACCTGTTTCTTGAATATAGTGAGGGATGCTGCAGACCGAACAGATAAAAAGATCTTTTAAAAGATCTTTCCACCAGTGAGGGACAGTTAAATGATTATTAGCACTTCCAGAAAAATAGCTGAAACAAAAATCATTTTTTATCTTTAAGAGTTTGAGGTACTGAGATGTAGTATAACACCCAGTTCTATACAAATGAGCATCTCTGGTTTTATTATGATGGTTTTGGTGGCTGAACTTTGGTGGCATACGCCGCTGTCATGACCTGTATTCACCACTAGATGTCACTCAAGTATCATTACATAGCTTATGATGCCCCCATACACTGTTGAACTTTCTTTCATGAACTCCAGACAGAAATGTGAATCATTTTGAATGTTCTGTTTTTGTAGCAACTCATCCCATACTGATTTTCAATACATTCCCAGAATCGACACAATACACGAGATTATGAAGCTCTAATAGTCATTTTAGTGCTTAATGTCACCTGCACACGTTTATCTTCCATTGCGGGGTGAAATACTTTACAGCATGTGCTTTATATTACAAACATTTACAGCTGTGTCACAAATTGTCAGCTGGCATTGTGCAGCTCGAAGTGTATTCTTGTATCTTAAGGTCATAATGAAAACGACTAATTGAGTTTTAGATGTAAATGTCTTATGTTGCTCAGATACTGTCTTGTCTGGTCTGCACCTTGATCCTGCCAGACTGTCTGCCTGAGATTTATCTACTGTATCTGTTCTCGTTTTCCTGTTACGCTGCTCCAAGTCAAGTTTCACTCGTTGCAGGATTTGTCAACTGCAGTTTTTTATAGTGATTAGTAATGTACCACAGATCACATATCTGTGAAAACTGACAGTCTGTATGGATTTTCCCATCCTTTTAGAAGAGATGTTCTGATCTTTGTTTTTGGTTCATGCCCAGTTAAGGATTGTGGGTAATTAAGAGGAAGACTTCATCATAAGGTCCTACTGAGAAGGTCACTATGATGTTCTTGCTGCAGACTGAATCTGTTACCTGACTTCATTTAATCGCACAGACACACTGTCACATCTTGAAAAAGTAAATTTGTTTCACATTTGATATCATTAGTGAAATTCATTTAGCAAGCAGCATTCCCATAAGCAGAGCTAAACATTAGACTACTGTTTTTTTGTGTATTTTCCTCACTCTTTCATTATTAGTTTATTATATTTTATTAGATTAATTGATAAAGCATTGTGTTAGCAGTGCAAAGGTTGTGGGTTTGAGTCCCAAACTTTGACGTGGTTTACATCACCAGCTGAAGTCTATGGACTGAAGTCTGTTTGAAATGGCTGTATAGTGAGGTATTCCCTGTGTGCTCAGAAGGGCATGGCACTGGACCGCGTCTGGGGGCCGACCCGGGGACCTTGTCATATCCTGATGTCTGCAGGAATTTGCAAACAGAAAGGGCAGCCTCTTGCTCCTGATAAATCATATTAAGGGGGATTCACACTGAATTATTGATGGTCTGCAGGGAAGGAAAAGCGAGAGAGGAAAAAATGCTGTTCAGCCTTTTCAGCTGCTCAAGGTTAGCCACTCTCTCAGTTAAGAGAGACTGACAGGTGTGTGTGTGTGTGTGTAAGAGAGTGAATAAGACAGTGAGAGATTTTCCCCATGGGAGGCAATGATCTGAAGCTTTTCAGAGTCACTCATGCTGTGACAGTTCTCTCCACAGCAGTCTGTGAGGGGAGCACTTTTAACAACAAGTTTGAGGGATGTCGGGCTGTGGGGTGGAGGGGAAGGGATCTCCTCAGTCGTGTATTTTATCAGTCTGTGGTAAGAGTGTTTTCTCATACTCTCTCACATGCATTCTGCAACATTTTCATAATTTAATTTGTAGAAGGAACTGTTTGAAAAGGTTGCACGTGTATGCAAATGTGCATGCACAGATTCCCCCAAAGGCCTGCTACATTTGACAAAATGTGGAGTATACAACTTCACCCCAGTAACTCCTATCTCTCCCTCTTTCTCTCTCTCCCTCTTTTCATCTTCACACTGTGGATTTGAATGAATTAGCTCTGTCTTTGGTGCCGTGTGAAGCTCTGAAAGCGTGTCCTCCTGCTGCCCCTGGCTGTGGTTAAATCCTGCAGGCTGTGTCTGAACCTCCAGTGGGTGTGGAGATGCTGTCCCACTGTACACACGTTCTAGAATGTTCCTGCAGCTGCAGGAGTTGATTTCATTTGAGAATTATATGTATGTAATGCACCACTAAGGGTAATAATCTCTCTCCTGGAAAGGCAAGACAGTTTATATTCATATTAACATTTCTTTGATTCATGCTGGGAAATAACTCTCCCAGTTTTCCCAGCTCAGCCAAAACTAGGACAGATCAGGAGATCTGGAAATAAAAGTATGTTTCAAGGATAGTTCACCCAAAAATTCTCCCATCATTTATTCAGCCTCATGCTGTTTCAAACCCATTTATCTTCCTCCGTGTAAACGCAGATGTTTTGTCATGGTGCATCCCTGTTCAAATCCACTACCATCAAAATTCTTCAACATTTCTTATTTTCCACAGAAGACATGAGGGTGAGTAAATGATTGTCATTTTTTGGTACACTCCCTTTAAGAGGAACACAAACACATTAGATAAACAACAGAATTAACAGACCTATTACCCAGCTAACAGGACATTCTCAGAACGTGGGGAAACTGTTCCTGCAACTATTCTTTTATCATTATTAAGTTGTTAGTGGAACGTTTTAAAAATGTTTGAATAATGCTCTCATAACCAAGCAATACTGTTATTATAACACTATAACATTAATATAACTCAATAACGTCTATAACACTGGATGTTTTGAATGTTCCTAGAATACCTAGAAACATTTTTAATGTTTGTGTTGCTTAATGGAAACATTAAGGAAATGTTCTGGGTTTAATATGCCCTCTGTAAGCTAGTTTATAAGAATCTGGTTGTTGTACAATATAAAACGGGCTGAGTTATTCCAGTACGCCCCTGCAGAGTTCAGCTTTGTCACACACAAGGTGACTGTGTTACTGTGTTGCTGTCTGGGCCCAGTGGAGGTGTTTAGATGCTAATCTGAGTTTTTCTCCAGAGGTTCAGAGAGTGAAGGTCAGACGTTTGTGTCAGTTCACTAACGTCTCTTCCCTGCATCTCATTGGCTCACGAGCATGTATGCGTGTGGAGGGTGTTGACCTCGGGCTAATTTCCTCTTGTCTGTTTTTCAATAACACACAGACAGCTGCCTCTTCTGAAAGACGTGTGTTGCACGTGGGCGCTTCATTAAGACTCGCCTCAGCCCACGCTTAAGCACGCAAGCAAACATGAAAACACGCCACCACACGCAGCCGTTCTGTCAGTGGATCCTGTCAGACGAGCTGCTGCTTCTCTTTCTGCCTGTCAGGGGCTTTCAGCTGATATTTCTGCTCTTTGAACACTGTTCTCATGAAAACATTGAGGGCCAATTTGTGGGATCAGCAGATTTTGGTGACAGGTGCATGCAAGAAAACAGACTGCACAATATTTATTTTTGCATGCTTATTGCTTTTATAAAAAGGTGGTAACAGTGATATAATAAAGGCAACAATGTTTTTTTTAGATATAATCTGAAAAATAACAATCCACCAAGTAATATAAACTATTTTCCTCTAGATTGGTCACTTTAAATGTCTCTAAGAACTTTTGCTGTTTAGTCAAAGCATGGCTACGTGAGATGATTATATGTGGAAAGTTTGGAGTTGAAAGGCTAAAAACGTTGCATTGTAGTTTTCCACAATTTATTGAGCTCAGCTGTGTTAAAATGAACCACCAGGATGTTTTTTGCACGATAATTTGATCTTTTTTGAGTGAATAGAAAAGTGTTGATGTTAATTGTTAAGTGTCTTGGACTCAGCACAAACACATCTGCCCTTGTGGAGCTCAAAGATTAACTGGTGGGGATGAGAGGGCAGGTTGGGGCAGATAACAGTCTGCGTGTGAAGTCTCATTCACAACTTCACAACAATAATTGGCTGTGTGTTAACAGCATTAAACCTTTAGGGAGAGAGAGAGAGAGAGAGAGAGAGAGAGAGAGAGAGAGAGAAAGGGAAAATGAATGAAAGAGAAACCCAGCTAACAGGAACCCTTCTAAGAACGTTGGTTAACCTTTTCTAAAATTTCTGTTAGTTATCAGAAACGTTCTTGCAGTAATGTTTGTAGAATTGTTTAAATGTTATATATCATATATCAAAAACTTTATTCTTATGTTGTTAGTGGAACATTTTAAAAACGTTACAGAGAAAGTGTACAGTGAAAGTGCTGGAGAATGTCCACAGTGAACGCCATAACTTTGACATCAAGTCTTTTATTGCTAAGGACAAAACCGTTCCAGTAAAGCAGATATTAAATCTGAAAATTAACGGGCCATGTTTTCTCTTCCTGCCATTGAGATGAACACCCACTCTTGTGCTGAACTGTGGCTGGCTGGAGGAACTCTGCAGACGGAGTGCTGAAGCTAGCACCCGTGTAATTCATCACCACAACGGCCTTGTTGTAAATGAGGTGAGACGCGCATCAGCATAACGTAAATTTAAAGCTTGTAAAATGTCTCATTCGCAGGTTGATAAATCAAGACTGCCAGATGGTCACGGTTATCGCCCTCGGAACTCGACTTACAAGCTTTCCTTTATGAGTAATTAATCTGGACCGTACATTTTTATGCAGAAACCAAATCAGACACTTTTCAAATGCATCCTGCTGTGTAAATTTATTGTGAAACAGGCAAACGTTGTGATGCCGGCCCTTTGGCTAAACAACAAAAGATATGTTTCACTTTACAGCCTATTCTGGCCAAGAACCGCCCCTGTTAGCTGGGATAATCTGGGAACCCTACCAGAGCGTATAGAGTGAGTGTCTGACTGCGTGCAAGAGGACTGTAGAACTACGTAGTCATCCCTGTGGCTCCTGGCCGTTTCAAAAATCAGTATTTATTTTGTCATATTGCTCCTATTCACTCTACTTTGGTGCCCCTGTTGTTGGACAGAATAAAGAAATATAAATGAAAAACACAGAATGTGACTCAGGCCATGAAAACTGTTATGCATCGGCACACAATGACACTGTGTAAGGACACAGCTGAGAAACTACTTAAAAACTTTAAGGGTTGGTCAGAATTGATAATTTAAGAATCAGCTCCTTTTCATACTGGAATCTGATCTGATCTCAACGAGTAAATGATTCAATATGAATTTTTAGTTTTAGGTACACTGATCCTTTAAAGCTGCGACCTGTAACTTTGTTTTGATTAAGCTTAGCTGGTGAGTTTTCTGTACTCACATCTCTCTGATAAACATCATCCTGTCCCCAGAGAAACTTTATGTCTGCTAATAAAGCTGCTGACACAAATGGCAGCTTTATTATCTCCTCCTACCTGCACCCTGAATAATGCGCAACTAGAGTCAGCACAGCGACCAAAGCTAACTCACTCGCATTCAACCAAATGCCCACGATCTTTAATGTGGGCCACTTTGATAGAAAAAGTTCCAAAAGCTCATCATCTTTTCCCATTCGTCCTGTTATATAATGGCATGTCACGTGACATGTAATAGAGAGTGTAGAGAGCGTTCAGAAGGGAGGGCAGGATCTTATGCTTTCAAAGTTAGCTTGCTATTGCTACCATCTCTGAAACTGCCTACCCGACCTTTAAAGAACCCAGAAATCAATATTCTGATTTAAAGAACTTACAATATCACATCAAGAACTTTAATCTCAAAGCAGTAAACAGAATAAAGTGTCATATAAACCGATGGAAAAGAAGCAGGTAGACTGAAATATAGAAATCGTCCATTCAGCTGAACACTAGGCAGGTGTGTAGAGTACAAGTCTTCTCAAATTCATCTTCTCTTCACATGCAGCTTAACCAGCTCATCACAGGACGTCCGTCGAGTCTTTAGTCACCGTTCTGTTCATGATGAATTATCCCAGGTGAAAAGAGAAGCGTTTATTGAGTTAAAAGCTCTCACACACACTGTCACTTTTGCAAATCAATATCAGATTGTTTTTAAGAGCTGTAAATCTTACACCCAGCACTTGTGTTGGACAGAGATGAAGACTCACTACAGACCTCACGCAGTCTGTTCTCTTCATGTCCCCATTCTAGCGTGCTTGATTCAGGTGTCAGTTTGTGAGTGACCCCTGCAAAGCCGTCAGTGCCACTTTTGTCTGTGCTCAATGGAGTGCAGGACCCGCCTCTTAATCATTCATCCAATTCATTTAAGACCCTCTCTTCTAAACAAAAGGGTGATTTAGAGAAAAAGCTCGCCCAGCTGTGATGACTTCATACTGGCTATTTTTGGTGATAGACGTGCTGTAGCGCTTTTAAAGGTTTAAATTTATGAACTTCAGGGGCTGCGTTCATTATAATTGGCCACAACGGGAGGGACGAGGTCTAAACGCCTCATTAGCGTTATTTTGCAACCTTTGCTAAACCTACCCCACATACCCAGCTAACAATTTTAAAAATGTTTCCCCAACGTTTCTTTTAAGTAACAAAAATTTTACAAATGTTTACAAAAAGTGTCCAGTTTTTTACTACAATATGTTGTGTTAGTGTTATTGCTTGGGTATAAGGACACTATTCAATCTTTTTAAAATTCTGTAACATTAAAACAATCCACTAACAACTTCAGAATAAAGTCTTTGATATATATCATTTATAATGTTAAAAATATTTTACTATCATTACTGAAAGAACATTTTTGGTAAGTTTGAAAGAACTTGTCCTTGTCGACTAGGTATCTGTTCAGTTGCTTTTCTTTTTTTTTATGTGTATTGTATTTGATTCAGATTTGCTAGATTTTTTCAAACTTGAGTATTTACCCAGAATTCAGTGTTCCTTGCTCATTCCTCTTCACTTTGGTTCGACAGTAACCATGGGGAATTCGACCCAAACAGCATTAGCTGAAGGAGATCCTGCTACACTAATTGTCAGTGAGGATATGAAATGTAATGGATTACGGAAAGCACTTAAGTAATGAATGATTTATAAACAGAAGAGAGATGAATATGGAACAAATATCACAAAATATATTCATGTAATGATTTACTGAAAGCAAACCACCAGCGTTCAATACAAATGTATGAAATTGTGGAGATAATAAGACATGATTATTGGTGGTATTCAGCTTACTGAAGTATCTGGTTAGAGAGACAGTTTTAAGAAGAACCCATTGGTTTGTAAAAGCAGTTGCTGAAGGATCATGTTCTGACGTCTCACAGCAGGTCTCGACTAAAGAAACACTTTTCTCTTATTTTGTACCTGTTCTAATTGGCAGGTTTGAATAGGCCTTTGAATTGCATTGAACAGAATTTTTGTATAACATTCTGATTATATTCAGCTGGTTGGTTCTCTTACTGCACGGTAAAGTGAGTACTTTCATTTTTCCTTTCAGTGAAGTTATTGAATAACTTCATGGTATGAATCTGTTTAACAGTGTGAATGCTATTTAACTGCATGAGTTTGAGGAGCATAAACACTAACTGCAAAATCATTTACCCAACTAACAGTTTTAGGTTGTAAGAATGTTTCCCTAACGTTCCATTAAGTAACAAAAATATTAGAATAATGTTCTTTTGAACATTTAAGCGTTCAAATTAAGGCCACAAACTTTTCAATACGAACAAACATCTCAGAGCGATGTTTAGATCATACAACATTGGCTGCGTTTACTGCTAATAGTATGATTCTCTCTTTCAGTAACTGCTCATAAAGTTCCATGATGTAAGTGACAGTGTTTGTAAATATCCAGACATGCTGCAGGAGCTTTCCAGAATCAACAAGTTCAACAAATCAGTTTTGTTGTAACCATTAAAGATGGCATCAGTTACCTGGAATGGTGCCCAGTGTTTTTGGGATGTAAAATTGTTTTCCTAAGGGCTTGAATATATGGTCCTCAATACTAAATCTGCTTTTATGTGGTGGTTGTTTTTCCTGGCGATGCCCATTTCTGGAATCCATCAGGGAGAACAATAAACCCCTATAAACTGTTTTAATAGGTAAACACACAATAGCTTCAGTGTAAATCCAGCCCCGGAGCCCCGTCTGTCAGCCTCTCTGAGGAGAAAGCATGGAGAAAACGGAGGAGAAAAGGCCTCCCCAGCCGTTTTCTTTTCTTATAAAAGTTTAAAATGAAAAACTCGCTTTCATTGACTGCTGGAGGAACGTACACACAGGTGTGCAGGAAAGGACTGATGGAGAGCAGGAAGAGTTTAATCCCAGCTCACATATTTAAATATGATGTAATGGTGAAAGTACAACTAAAGCCAAACACTTTAATGTATGGGATTCTTTCCAGAGTTTGTGTGTGTGTATGTGTACTGGTATTCACTGTGTTACAGGGGACTGAATGTCACCACAAGTACAGTATTACCAGTAAACTTTGACCTTGTGGGGACATTTTTTAGGTCCCCATGAGGAAACAAGCTTAAGCTTAAGCTTATCATAAAGAATGATCTTTTTTGAAAATCTAAAATAGCAGAATGTTTTCTGTGAGGGTTTAGATGTAGGGTCAGTGTAGGGGGATAGAATATACAGTCTGTACAGTACAAAACACTACGGCTATGGAATGTCCCTATAAAACATGAAAACCAGTGTGTGTTTGTGTGTGTCAGAGTCATATACCACGACTGACAGCTGTGAAATCTCACAGGATTCTTTCCACTGTTGACAAGTAGAAGGAGCTATGCAATATGTGAAAGTGTCTGGTGTGTGTGGCAGGTGTAGGGTGTAGAGAAGGTGGAGGAAATGTGTCAGGGTTCTGCAGAGAACAGACGTCTTTCTGAGCTGGTCTGGAGTGGAGCTTTTCCACTGACCCATTCTGAGTCCCATGAGATGTCTTAGACACTCAGCTGGAACTGTTCTCCACTCTCCTACAAAAAACATCTTCAATTAATATCTCAGTCACGGCACCAAGATTATAAGTGCAGTGAGTGATTTCTTAGAAACGCTGTTGAAAAGAGAAATCAAACAATTTTGTGAATATTTACTAGCTGTTCTGTGTTTGAG
Source organism: Chromobotia macracanthus (assembly GCA_036877525.1). NCBI lineage: Eukaryota > Metazoa > Chordata > Actinopteri > Cypriniformes > Botiidae > Chromobotia > Chromobotia macracanthus. The sequence continues at coordinate 1,774,616 of JAZGTH010000004.1, read as the reverse complement.
TTAAAAATGTGTGATTGTTTGGGTGTTGTTTTCAAATATCAGCTGTTTCTCCATTAATTGTTTCTCTGTTTCTCTGTGTTGTTTCTCAGAAACCACTAACTGCACTTTTAAAAGCAAATGTCAGCAAATGTGAAGACTTTTAAAAGTTTTTCTGGAGTCTTCTGTTCTCAGATGGTAATTCTGGCTCTATAAAGAAATATTTTGTGAATCTCTGTTGCGTCTCATTTCTAAAGAATTTTTGAAGAAACATCTCGCACAACGTTGAAAGTTCAGTCAAGCATAGTCTGTAAAGCTTTTCTTTCCTCTTTCACACACATGTAAATCAGACAGATTCAGGTTTATTACTGAAGCCTTATGAAACACGTTCCCATAGTAACCACATCCAAATCTTTTACCTGCAGTTCCAGCGCTCCATGCTGTCTGCATGCCATGGCACAGATTCACTTTCAGACCCTCTGAAAAGAATGTGCGTGTTGTGTTTACAGCGTGTTTCCTCTTTTCTCTCTCCTGTCGCTTCCTGTCCTAATCCGGCAGAAGATGAAGAGAGGAAGAAGAAAAGAGAGGGACAGTTACCCTGAGGGACTTCAGAGCCCGCGTTATATTGTACATGAAGTGAATGTGTTTTTAATCTTTGTTTGTGTATGTTTTTTTTCTCATGTCTTCCTCCAGCGTTTCCTTTCCTGCTCTCAGAACTATGAAATATGCTCTTTGGGCTGCAGAAAGGCATGCACGTTGCGATCTGACAGACGAGACAGCGAGTCGTTTAAGCAGTTCTTCAAAATGGCCGTGCGCTTTCTGAGAGGTCAGATTAGACCCATCAGTCCCCCAGTGTCTGTCATGCTAAGTTGTGCAAAGCTATCTGTTGTGTATTTAGTCTGAACATAATGTTTTTGCTTTGGCAGGAACATGATTTGTCTTGAACTCCCGGATTTTACAATTTAATCAATCAAGGTCAGCTTATGTGGCATTTTTAAGTGACTCCACTTCCTTGGCCCGTATCATCAGTCTTTTTTGGAGCGATTTCAGAACGAGTTTATATTTACAGTATACTGTAACTGTATACTCTGTATTAACAGAATTTGTCAGCTGCCCCAAGGCAGAAGCAGTGAGCTGTCCAGCACTCATTATTTAAACCTCTGACTTTCTAAGCTAACATTACTGCTTTAGAGTTTCCAGGTTAAGAAAACTGTTTGCACAGTTGCCATGGAAACTGATGATGTGCTAATGTAAAAAGCACATGTATGCACGTTGGAATTACGTTTGTAAGGTTAACTGCTAGAATCATTTAAAGACGTAAACGTAAAAGGGGGAAAAAGAATATGTTGCTTATATTCAGGGTTAAGCATAACTTAAGCATAAAACTTTCACACACAGTTGTTGCTGTGAGCGTGAATGAGATATGCTTATATATATATATATATATATTTTAGTTGCTGTATTAGTGTTATTGCTGGATTACTTTTTTAATTCTGTAACGTTTTTGTAATTGTTTAAGTACGTTAATGCAGGAATGTTTTCTAGCTGTTTTATGTGACACTGTTTTAATTGACTGTTAGATCAGATGAATGTTTCAAACTAAATACCACAGTTTAAAGTGTGTGTGTGTGTGTGTGTGTGTGTGTGTGTGTGTGTGTGTGTGTGTGTGTGTGTGTGTGTGTGTGTGTGTGTGTGTGTGTGTGTACTGCTGTGGTATTGGGCTTAAAGCAGTCTATAGGGCCCAGTTTATAGAGAGAGAGAGAGAAGCTCTGTATGTGCTGCCATTGTTTGATTAAATTACATTCATTTATTATTGATCACTGCTGTAGCTGCACAGGGTCATCTGGTCACGTTTTCTGAACGTCTTATTTTCCTGAACATCTTTCAACAAATACTGGCCACCAGAAATAACAAAAGAAACTACAGAGAAAACAAAGCACACCATATGAAAACAGTTTATTTTGTGTGTGTATATTTCCTTCCGTCCAGCATGAAACACCTGCAGAATGTGTCTTCTGAGGACATGAGCACCACAGCCAGTGTGAGCAGATCATAGAGTTCAGAGTGAGGAAAGATCTGATGACTAATGTCAGATGTGAGTAGATGATGAGACTCTAACATCCCCACATATGTGCATCAC